>UESW01001798.1:217527-294859 GCA_900491605.1 Calamus simplicifolius | reverse complement strand
CCATGTATTAAGTAGGATGTCTAAACTATTCAATATTTCTTTCGGCTCAATACTATGCCTATAGGTTGGAATGCAGCTTTGTGACTATCATCCCAAAGTCTCCATCTCAATTTAGGCCTATCAGACTCTGTAATACGGTTTATAAGATTGTTGCAAAGCTAATTGTAAATTATATTCGGACCGTGTTATCATCTTTGGTGTTCGATAAGCAGGCTACTTTTGTCAGGAGGAGAAGTACTTCTGACAACACTCTTGTGGCTAAAGAAGCTATCGACTCCTTGATGAAAGCTTCGCTCTAAGCTTTTGGTGGCAGTGAAACTAGATATGAAGAGAGCATATGATAGGGTTAGTTAGAGCTATCTTCTGGCTGTGCTGCAACATTTTTAATTTCCTTTTAGGATGATTGGATGGATTAGCAGTTGTATAATAAAGCCATATTTGCAATACTTATAAATGGGTCTCCTTCAAGATTCTTTAAATCTTCAATGGGTCTATGATAAGGTTGCCCTTTATCACTATACCTTTTCATTTTATGTGCCAAAATGATAACAAGGGGTATTTTTGAGGTGGTGTTATATGGTAGAATATGGAGATATATCTTAGATAGCGGTGTTGTTCTTGTTAGTTACTTATGTTTGCTGATGATTCCCTTTTATTGTCTAGTACAAAAAAAGGAATTGCATGGCATTTAGGGATATTATTACTCAGTATTATAGTTAGTTTGGGTAGTCTATCAATCTTCACAAATCAATAATGCAATTAAGCCCTACTATCCATCAAAGGAAAGCTAGAGAACTAGTTTGCATTTTAGGTATTAGGCGAGTTGATCAATTGGAGTATTATCTAGGAATACCTCTTAATAGTTTCAAACTGAAGAATGTTGAAGTTCAATACTTGAAAGATCACTTGCAATCTTGAAAATGGAGGTACTTCTTGTTTCCTGAGAAGGTGACTCTTATCATGTCAATTTTGACTTCAATTTTCATCCATATAGTTTTCAATGTTATGATTCCTAAAAGCTTTTTAGTTTAGTTTGACCGCATTATTCGGTGTTTTTTATGGGGACATGAAAATGATAGGCGATCTTTTCATCCATCCAATAGCTTGGGATATGATCCATAAGTTAAAGGTAGAGGGTGGAATAGAAATTCCAAATATTATTGTTTGGTGGGAGGCTCTTTTAGGTCATTTTGCTAGGAGGTTAGTGCTTGACCCACTTGTTTATGTGCCAAGGTTTTTTTTTTCTTAAATATAAATTTTTCGATAATTGGGCTTGCTATTCTCCTCCTTAAAATGTTTCTTCATCTAGGAAGGCAATTTGTAGGGTCACTCCTCTATTATATGATAATCTCATGTGGTCAATTAGGTCAGGTGCTGCTATTGATGTCACCTTTGAGTTGTGGTTTTCTATTACCCTAATTATTATGAGACCTATATTTTTCAATGCTGAAGTTTTGGAGTCGAAATAAAAAGGTTATGAAGAAAATCTCTGAATTAGGAACCTGAAACCAAAGTATCTTGGATTCTATCTTCCGAGTATGTAGTGCAGAAAATTACCAGGACCCCTATTTGTGGAATGGATCATAGAGATATTCTTTGTTGGGCCAATGGATTTTAGATCGTTATTCCATTGCAAAAGATTGCTGCATTAATTCAGAGATGGCAAAAGCTTAGCTAACATTTTGAAGCTTAGAGAATTTGGAAGCTACATTGCCAAATACTAGTTATTCTTTTTGTTTGGAGCTTATGGTTGCATGGACTTCCTACAGCTGACTTATTGGCGGCACGTCTGCCCTTAGTATATCCTATGTGTAAACATTATGAAAGAGAGGTTGAATTTCTTGATCATTTGTTCTTTGAATATGCAGGATCTTTTCAAGTTTGGCACGGCATGCGATAGTTTAAGCTTCATAGTATATCTTTCAATTCAACAATTATGGGCTTTTCTTCTCCTAGCTCCACAAAATTCTGATATGCAAATTTTGCAATCTCTTACTTGTTATTGTTTATGGCGGATTTGGAAAGCCTAAAATGAGTTTTATTTTTAAGGGATGGTGTTTTCCAGCATGTCGTTGGTAATGCTCTTGAATTTTTCTAAACAATGAATGATGCTCATCATTATTTGCCTAGTCCCTAGGGTACTTTCTCATAATTCATTGAAGATTGTTCAAAATATATCTCTTCGGTACTCCTTAATCAGTTTTTTGAAGATTAATTTTGATGATTCAGTCCACCCAGTGGTAGCAGATGCAAGGTTCACTATTAGAGATTGCTAAGTGATTCTATGTTCAGCAGCTACTCTAGTTTTCTGTAAGTCTGTGCCCATTGCTGAGTTCATAGGAGCGTGGTATGAAGTGAAGACTGCAATTTGGAGATTTGAATCTTCAAATCCCATTTTGGAAGGGGATTTGGCAACTATAATCTTATGGTTGTATGGCAAAACATCCTGTTGGCATCCATGGCTTAGTGATCTAATTGATATCATTTTCAGAATCCCCAAGTTTTGTTGTCAGCATATCTAAAAAGGAAGCAAACTAAGTGGCTGATTTTCTTGCAAAATATGCAGTGAAAAGGACTTTATAGAAGTTAGATGACAGACTCGGTTACATCCCTTGGTGTTTGGGTTCAGACTGATGCTTAGGGAGTAATCTTTTTGAGATATTGTAGAGCCCCTTTTCTGCTTTCAAAAAAAAAGAAAGAGAGATAGGCTTTCATTGGCAAATAGCTTGACTTAGAAAAGATAGGAAATAGAAAAGAAAGAGTCGAAGTTGGTGCAGACCACACCTCCCAAGCTTATATAAATGTCTTAATAGTTTGTGTATCACATATATTGTGGCTGCTATTCATTCTCCTACGTTTTAGAATTGGGACCTTTTACTATTTTTTTGTTAAATCTTGAGATTTAAGCTGCTCATTTAAATAGCTTACAACTGATTAACCTGTTAAATTGGCGATCATGCTAAGCCTAATTTTCGACCTTGATCTTAAAATCTGATAAAATTACTGTGCTAACCATTCCTAGTTAAAAAACATGTTTAAAAAAAATTATCTTTAGAATCCATTGTTATAGATCGACTTAGTTTACGTAAAAGTATATTTAAAATATAAAGATACAGATAATCGAGCATAATATATAGATCAAAGTCTCTCGAAGCCCTTCAAACTCACCAAATTTTCATGTGAACTTAATTACAACATAAACCCACTTGATTACAAAATAAACCTGGTCCCATCGCACCCTGTTTGCTGAGAGCCTTGCCATCCACTGCCGGCTTTCCCACGTACGTGATGACGCAGTGGGCGGTCAACAGCTGCCATACTGGAAAAGGTATCGAACTCGAACGCAGCCACCCCAAAACTTCTCGAAGCCTCGCAGTACTCTTGTCCGTTTCTTTGAGGAGGCTTGCATGGTGTTGCCTCTTCGCCCTCTTATTTATTTATTTATTTTTCGCTTCATAAAAAATGTCGTCCAGTCAAGCCTTCTCTAAGCTTTGATTATGATTACCGTCTGGTGAGAGAGAGAGAGAGAACGAAAATTTCTTCTTTATATTGATGGGTCGGTTGACCCATAGATAATAAAAGTAATAATTTTTAGATGACATCCTCTCAAGATAATAATTTTCAAACTATTTTTTTAGACGGCAGCGGTAGCCTTATTGGACGTTTAATTCCTAAGGTGCCTCACTATTCTACTTGGCTTTCTTTTCAAAGGGCATGATGGATATTAAATATTTCATCCATGATATTGCTTCCAGCTGCAACAAGTATCTCGTCATAATGAAAAAAGAGAATAGAAAGAAAAAAAAAAGGGGCCACTTCAACTGCGGTGGTTCTCCGAAAGGCCACCTTTAGTCATTAATTTCGGTAGTCAAATCGAGCATTTAATGATGTCATAATGACTTGGCCAGCATTTATTGGAATAGGAAGTGAGGAAAAAGTCTTAGTCGAATTCCTGCTCGGCCACGGAAATCTTGCCGTGGCACTCTTGGCCAGCTTCGCCTCGGCACTCTCGGCTTCAAAACCATATTATGTCTTTCACACCAAAGGCATTTATGGCCTCATAAAGGCCATGTGTATCCCACCAGCTCTAAGGCATTTATTGCCTTATTCTCTCCCCGCATTTATGGCTGCCCATTTAATGGGTGGAGCGTCACGGATGCGAAGAAGGGAGAAGTTCAAATCGGCCTCCTCTTAAAAAGCGAAGGAAGGGAGAAGTCCAAATCGGCCTCCTCTCGCTCTCATTCAAGTCGGCCGCCCCGCCCCGGCACTCCATCTCGGCCCCGGCATTTATAGCTGCCACGTAGGCCAGCATTTAATGGGTGGAGCGTCATGGATGCGAACGAAGGGAGAAGTCTAAATCGGCCTCCTCTCGCTCTCATCAAGTCGACCGGCCCTACCCCGGCACTCCATCTCGGCCCCGGCATTTACGTAGGCCAGCATTTAATGGAGTGGAGCATCACAGATGCAAAAGAAGAGAGAAGTCCAAATCGGCCGCCTCTCGCTCTCATTCAAGTCGGCTGGCCCCGCTCCGGCACTCCATCTCGGCCTCGGCATTTATAGCTGCCACATAGGCCAGCATTTAATGGAGTGGAGCATCACAGACGCGAAGAAAGGGAGAAGTCCAAATCAACCTCCTCCCGCTCTCTTTCAAGTCAGTCAGCCCCGCCTCGGCACATTTAATGGCCTCTTCCAAGTCGGTCTCTCGGCAAGTCGGCCCCGGCACATTTAATGGCCTCATTCAAGTCGGCCTCATCTCGGCACCCTTTTGGCCCTCTCTTCCAGCCCCGCCTCGGCACATTTAATGACCTCTTCCAAGTCGGCCCTGTCTCGGTATATTTAATGGCCTCATTCAAGTCGGCCCCGCTTCATTCAAGTCAGCCCCGTCGGCTTCGGCACTCTTTCAAGTCGGCCTTGGCACATTTAATGGTCTCATTCAAGTCGGCCCCGCCTCGGCTTCCACAGCCACATCATGTCTCTCGCACTAAGGCATTTATGGGTCATGTGCTCGGCCACCTCGGTCCCGGCCATGAACGGTGCCATGCAAGCACTCTATAATCAACACTTTACAAGGGACAGCTGGCTTCAACTCCCAACTTTTTCATCTTAGACGGATGTGTGGCTCGTGATGGTGATGAGACTCCACAACCTTTTATTTCTCTTCCCTGCAGCGGTCAAATTAAAAGGCCATCCACTTTGACGAAACTTGACCCACCAACCAGCTGCAGCCACAACTTTGATGGGACTTGACCTGCAGTCATGACATATCAAAGAAGGAAGCAAGCTCTGCCATTGCTGCCATCACCTTAAATGCTCTTACAAGTGGCGGCACCCCAAGCCTCACAAACGACATCAGCTCTGACATTTCACTTATCAAAGTCATCATTACAAGGCCTCAACTACTCAAGCCAGACAAACTCTAAGCACCTATAAAATGGGTAAGAGGGACCCCCGACTAGATAACGGAACTAAGAACTGATAACCACAACAATACTCTTAAACGCTCATTTTTGCTCACAGAGAGCTCTTCTCCGAGCCTCTCTCTCTTTCTCTTTCAAGCTTCCTCAAGCTCACGGCTATTGTCCAGAGCACTAACTTGAGCGTCGGAGGATCCCCGCCGGAATCTCTGGCCTCCGAGACTTTTTACAGGTTCCCAGACGCGAGAAGCTCACCGGAAGATCTCGGGCTCGCTGGAGAAGGCGACCGGACGCTCGTGGACGTTCGAAGGGGATGATCTGGCAGCATCATATATATATATATATATATATATATATATATATATATATATATATATATATGGAACATCGCCCATACCATGAGATAATTTAATTGATAATTTTTTTAAAAAATTAATAATGTATAATCTCAAAAATATTTAGAAGCATTGTGAATTTACATAAAATTTGATATGATGTATTAAAATATGTCATTCATTGTTTTAGTAAAGCCAACAAGGCTTGGAGTCAATAACATAAAAGTAAATCAAAATTAAATACAAGTTAACTAGCATTCAAAATGCTTAATATATATTTTTTTTTACAAATTTGTTGTTCAAATAACTTACGTTATTTTGCGAAGAGCCTTATTTCAAAAGTGGGGCTTAAAATATGAATAAACTTTATTTATTTTATATATTATTTAAGTTGGAGAAATTATAAGAATTTTTTCAAGCTTGATTGATGTATATATTAACTTTATTTTTTTCCTAAAGATTCTGAAGCTTTCATTTTGGTAAACAAAGACTCTCCACTTATCTTCGTTGTGAGGTATTAATATGCAATAATTATACCATAGAAAACCTTTTAGGTAATGCAAGAATTATCCTTCAAACTTGGCTTTAAATTTTAAATAAAAATAAAATTGCATGATTTTATAAAGATAATTCTATTTTTTACTCAATAACTTAGAGTGTTAAAAGGCAGATCGATGGAATATGTCTTTGTGTATTAAAACGAGAGTTTCGTTGTCTTTGAATCTTTTTTTCTATTAGTGTTGGTATATAAGTCGATCAAATTAGAGAAAATCTTACTGTAATTTTTCCTTTTTAATAAATAAGATACCATTTTAATTGATATTAGATATTGATTGTTATATTTTTCCTTGGTAATATGGGTGTGGAATGAGTTAGGGTAAATTAAGAATCAATATCAACCTGACTTGATTGGATCAAATTTGTTTGATTCCGAGTCTACAAATTAACCCTTATAAATCGATTCATGGATTTGAAGATTGGTTCATTTATTTCAAAAAATATAAAGTACTCTTAAAAATCAAATTAAGAACAATAAATATACACATAAATTATCTACTATCTTTATTAAAGATATTCATTATTAGATTAATAAATAAATATTATATATATATATATATTAATTTAACTAAGCAATTAGGTTGGCAATAAATTTTGCTCCATTCCCGATCAAAAAGAGCAAAAAAAAAAAAAAAAGTGCAACCAGGTAAGGGCACCGAAAGGTGGTTATATCCCAGTCTTAACAAGGATTGTTGGTCCGCAGGACAACACCGGAATCTCCTACACTGTGACGGAATCATCATCATCCGTTAGCGCCGTTGGATGGTTGCGACGTGTCCTGGGATGGCGACATCGGCTGTGCCGTCACCACCTCACCTCCCATGGCCCATGGCTTCGCCCCCTTGCTTTTTAGTTATCCTTGAATGGAGCAGGCTTTCCTTCCGCTCCCACAGTCCCACTCTCCCCGCCCACAGCCAACCCCGGCGTCGTCCGCCACCGACGTCGCCTCCAAGGGTTAGGGCGAGGCCTTGGGCTACGATTTTAGGGCTCGGAGATGTCGATGCTGCGCCGGAGGAAACCATCCGAGGCTGAGAAGAAACCCCCGCAGCCGTCCCAGACCGACCCCTCCTCCTCCAGCGCCGCCGCCGCCGCCGCCGCCGCCACAGAGAAGGAGAAGGATAAAGAGTCGGCAAAGAAAGCGGCGGGGGGGAGGGAGAGTAAGTTGCGGTGGTCGTGCATCGACAGCTGCTGCTGGCTGATTGGATGCATCTGCTCGGTGTGGTGGTTCCTGCTCTTCCTCTACAACGCCATGCCAGCGTCGTTCCCACAGTACGTGACGGAGGCGATCACCGGACCTCTGCCGGATCCACCGGGGGTCAAGCTCGCCAAGGAGGGGCTCGCCGCGCGCCACCCGGTGGTCTTCGTCCCTGGGATCGTCACCGGCGGGCTCGAGCTCTGGGAGGGTCACCAGTGCGCCGATGGGCTTTTCCGCAAGCGTCTCTGGGGCGGAACCTTTGGAGAAGTCTACAAGAGGTACCCTCTCTCTCTCTCTCTCTCTCTCTCTCTCACACACACACACACACACACACACACAAATTGGGAATTTTAGGGTTGGAGAGTAATTGATTGCTTAGTGATTCTCGAAAAGTGACGGATGAAAATGGTGTACAGGATTGAAGTTTCTCAGAGAAATTTTGGAGCAGTGTTTTCAGAATTGACTTTTGAGCACATACTTCTTTGTATAGGAGGTGGTCGAGTCACTAGACTTTTTTGTTATGTCGGAGAAGATGTTACAAGAATGGCAAATTGAATTTGCCCTTTTTATAGTATTTTTCTTCTTTCTAAAAGTTTTTAGTCAATGATTTAGCTTTTATTGTATTACATTTGCCGGATTTGAGATGCTAACGTATGCAGCCTATGAGAATTATATTCAGATGCAGCAATATCCTTTTATCATGATACTTGGGCCAAACTTCTTAAAAATTAGGAATTAGTTTTTTGTTTTAACAAACTTTATCTTTCGGTGATAAGGATTAGATTTAATCCGAACCATCTTATCCTTTAGCAGTAACTATTAGTATCTAATCCTTGTGGGACAAGAATTATAAATTTTATAAGATATGGTTGATTTTTTTCTATGTAAGCACATGTAGCTCTAGCCTTAGGTATTATTATTAGGCATCATCAGTAAGCCTGAAGAGAAAGATAAAAGGGTCTTGGAGATACGTTCTAGTTCTGCCGAATGTACGTGGGCTTGGGTTATCTATGTGTGGGAGAGAGAGTTGAGAGAGCGAGGTTGAGAGAGAGAGTGTGTTTTGAGAGAGAGAGAGAGAGAGAGAGAGAGGTAAGAATAAGCTCTTGTCTTGTTATTATCTTTTAATACATTTTTTTTCTCTCTTTAAAATATTTTTTCTTTCACTATTATTATTAGTTTTAATTGTTACTGCTTGGATCTTGGGTCAGTGTGTTTGATTTATTTTAAAAATGTACCTTTTTCTATGGTATCGGAGCCATAGGTTTTAAAATTGGTGATTTGTCTATTCATAGTTCAACACCATTGAAATGTTTTCAGTAATTTGTGATGCTTTAGTGCAAACATTTGGACTTTTGTTTTTAGTGATTCATCAGGTGCATCATCATAGATGATGCTACTACTATTTAGCATGGTTGAAGAGTTTTCAGTAATATGTGATACGCCAGTACAAGTATTTGGACTTTTATTTTTGATAATTCAACAGATAAATCATCATGATTGATGCCATCACCACCTGTGATGATCTTAGTAGAGCCTTTGCAATCAGTGGTGGATTAGGGCAAGGGAGAAAAAGGGAGGAACGGATGGGAAAGAAGCTAGACTGCTATTGAGAAGGACCTCAAGGAAGACATCTAAGTTGAAGACCCTTGGCCTCGTTGTATCTTGCCTTACCATGCTTTGTAATCACTGCAAGGTCTGGTACACCCAAGCTCGTGGCAACGTTGCCTGACTCCTCCAACTCTATCATGTTGATTGCACTTTCCTTCGGATGGAACACATGATTAAAGAGTTGATCCACCTCCGCTCTCTCTCTAAGGAGCAACTGGTTGCCGAGCTGAAGCTTGAGAGTGAATATAGACTTTAGTGCAAGAGGGAGCTGTGGAGGTTCCAGCATGCTCTAAGCCGGATCCAAAATGCAGCAAGGGAGCCCTTGACACCGGATGAGAAGAACCATCCTCAAATCTCTAAGGGAGTGGCCCTCCTCCACCGGACGAGCTGGTATGTTCTCCTTGACAAGACCCATAACAAGCTAGATTATGTTCTGGCTCTGACCATAGAGAACTTCCTTGAGTACTGTTTCAAAATGCTCATGTTCAAATTTACAATGGCGAAGTCAATTCACCATGTTAGGGTCCTTATCAGGTTGCATCATATCGGAGTTGGTAGGCAAGTGGTCAACATTCCATCCTTCTTGGTAAGAGTGGATTTGGCAAAGCACATTGACTTCATAGTTGTTGAAGGGGCACACTTGGATTGCGGACCCAGCAGCGAAAGAAGCTCCATGGGTTCATTGCTAAGAAGAACTATCTGGTGTTGATGCTCAGCCCAGAGGGGCACTCAGTGAGGACGTACGATATGAGCACAAAGATGGGCGGTCTGTTTCGGACTATGAGATACAAAGAAGACCAAGGACATGAGGCCAACAATGGGGCTTGAATCATTGTCCAATTGTTGGAGCCCATAAGGAGCAATTCCCCACTCTCTCCATTTGGGACTTCCACCAGCTTGCTGGAGTGGTTGCAATTGAAATTACAGTGGGACCAACTATTGACTTTGTCTTAAATGGATGAGATTCATCAATTTGCTACTAAGAAAGGGATCAAATTGGATTTTGATGAGCCTTCTTTCGAGTTTCCAAGGGTGGATCCAAACTTGAAGCAGAGAAGGAACTAGAGTCAGCCAATGGTGGATACAACCCACAAGCCAACTATATCAGATCAGCATGAGAATTTGCTATTGGTAGCAACGATAAGCTCGGCATTTTTAGCATGGAGTCCGCACTGAGGGAGAGTGTTGGAAGCCATTATGAATTTTTTAAAAATTAGTGATTAGTTTTTTCTTTTAACAAGCTTTATCTTTCCGTGATAAGGATTAGTTTTCATCTTGACAACCTTATTCTTTACTAGTAAGGATTAGTTTCTACTCCTTGTAGGACAAGAATTCTAATCTTTGTAGGACATGGTTGATCTTTTCTTTATAAGGATTAGTTTCTACTCCTTGTAGGACAAGAATTCTAATCTTTGTAGGACATGGTTGATCTTTTCTTTATATAATATAAGCACATGTAGCCCTAGTCCTAGGGTATTATTATTAGGTATCATCACCGAGTCTGAAGAGAAAGATGAGTCTCGGAGATATGTTCTAATTCTACTAGGTGTACATGGGCTTGGGTTATTTGTGAGAGAGAGAGAGAGAGAGAGAGAGAGAGAGAGAGAAGGATAAAATCTTGACTTATTATTTTTTTAATACATATTTTTTCTTTCTCCAGTATTTTATCTGCTTGTACTTAAATGGAGCTTGTTTGTCATGAGATCTCGAGGCTTGCACAATGGGGCTTTCCATCTAGACTGACAATCTACAAAAGCATGTTTTTAGAATCCTTCTAGGGGTACTACATATATCCTTTTCAACACGTGAGCATGTCTTAATTATCACTTATTATTGAAATTTATTTGAATTTAAGCTTAGGCTTGGGTAGCTATAACTGTACTCAAATTTAAACAAATTGCTGCAAAAAATGCAAGTAATTTGCTTGCCTTAAACATGCTATTATTTTTTATTAATATTTGAAAACTATTTTTATTGTTTTAAATGAAAAATGTAATTTTCATATAAAAATTGCATGATCGATGAGATATCATGATTTATTTTTTAATATGTAATCAACCTCAGATCTACAACATATTATGAAAGCATGTCAAAGTATGAAATTTTTGTATGGTTTTCCTCCTTTGTTATCATTTTTAGCCTGTTTTAGGCATAAAAAAGAAAAATAGAGAAGAATGAATAGGAGGAAGGAGATTACACATGATCGTAGCTTGAATTAGGGCTTAAAACTATATAAAATTTCTTCTCTTTTGATTTTTCTTACCTTTCTCTTCCCTTCACATTCTTAGCAGAAAAGAAAGGAGGTGTTGAGATGCCTTCTCCCTTTTACTTGTAGGAGGGTGTTAAACTGATTCAACTAGAGTTGCACCGGGTGATTTTGCTTTGTTCAGACTGGTTCGGATTTGTTTCTGGACCAAATCCCAAACCAAACCAACAAATTGATCTGGTTTTGCATCAGTTCAATTTGGTATACCTTGAATTGGATAGCTTGGATTGATTTTGCTAATCTTTTCTACAACTATTTAACATGTAACTAAGTTAGGATACTTGATACAAGTTTTATCGTCAGAATATAATATACAACAACAAAAATAAAATCTTAATCCCAAACTAGTTGGGATCGGCTATAGTTAGAATATACTCAACTCATCTAAGCCTTTTTCCAATCAGATGGGGTCGGCTACATGAATCCGCTTCATCCATTCGGCTATATTCAGAACTAAGTCAATACTCAAATTATAAATAGTTATATCTTTTTTTATTTATTTTTATCCATGTTAGTTTAGGTCCATCTCTACTTCTATCACTACTATGGATTGTTAAAAGATCACTCTCTCTAACTCAATTCAATTCAACTCAACTCATCTAAGCCTTTTTTTTCAACTACATGGGGTCAGCTACATAAATCTGCTTACTCTATAATTTAATAGATTTATATTTTAAGGGATCTGATGGAGTTTTACACTGGCTGTCAGCTATTTAACGCAACCCTCTTCCTTTATCCGGACTTGGGACCGGCTTTGACGGAGTTATCACTCTTTCTAACTGTAGCATTTAAAGGTCTTCGTTGTATATGTCCAAACCACCTTAATTGATTTTTTTTTCATTTTATCTTCAATTAGGGCTATTCATATCATTTTTCGTATATGTTTATTTCTAATTCTATTTTTTTAAGTTTTACCACGTTATCATCTTAATATGCACATTTTTGTTATATTTAATTTATTCACATATTTTGGTATTGCTCAACACTCTGTTCTATATAGCATAGCTGGTCTAATAGCGATTTTATAGAATTTTATTTTTAATTTTAATAGGATGCATCGACCATATAATACTCTCGAAGCACTCCTCCACTTAATCCATCCTACTTTAACTTTATGATTCACATTCACTTATTTCACCTTCTTGCTGGATAATTGATCCCAAATACCTAAATATTTTACTCCTTGGTATCTCTTGGCTTGCAATTTTCAACGTCTCTTCATTTGTATTTCTACTTTCACTAAAATTATATTTCATCTATTCAGTTTTAGTTCTACTAATCTTGAAACCCTGATATTTTAAAGCTTCTCTCCAAATATCTAACTTAGCATTTAATCCAGATTTAGCTTTATTAATTAGTACTTTATCGTCTGCAAATAATATACACCATGGGATATTATCTTAAATATGCTTGATTAATTTATCCATAACGAATACAAAACGATACGAATTTAAGGCAGATCCTTGATGTAAACCTATAGTAATTAGAAACTCACTAGTTTCTTTTATTATTGTTTTGACAATAATTATTGCTCTATCATACATATCTTTTATCAATTTTATGTACCTTTTGGTAACTCTTTTTTTCTCTAAAACCCACCATATTATTTCTTTAGGTACTCTATTATATGCTTTCTCTAAATCAATAAAGACCATATAAAAATTTTTGGGATTATATACATAATTCTATAGTTAGAATATATAATAAAAATAATTATATACTTTTGTAACTTTGGGATTTCTTTATGCATTGTTTTCATAATTTATTAATTTAGTATTTTTATCACAATAAAAGGACAATCTGATTGATCTATCAGACAATGGAGGATCCCTAACTACAACTAAACTTTCTTTGTCATGGCCACTAAAGGTATGGCAAATAACAAATTCTTTTATTCTTTTCTTGATAGAAGGGGCCCCCAAATACTCCTAGTGCTCCATGAGGGTGGGATTTGATCCTAGATCTCTTAATCCAATTGTCAAGGACTAGAACCTACCAGCTTGATAGGCTGACATGTTCTCAAATTCTTTGATTATAAATATGTACATCACATGTGAACTTGTACATCAAATATAAAAGCTAAGCAACTCAAAGAAGTCAATGAATTGATATATGCTTAATTTTATTTCTGCCATATTGTCAAGCAGGACCTCTTTTCACTGATGCCTCCTTTTTGCTTGTCATGATCAGTACTTTAAATGGTGCAATCTATTCTGTTCAGCAGTTTTCTCTGAAAAAGAAGACCACAGTTGCACTATTCAGCATCATTTTTTGTTTTCCTATTGATGGTTACATTTTGTTATAGTCAAATCAAGGGGCAAAAAAAGCATTTTTCTTTAGCTTTTTCTGTGTGCCTGCAGCACTGGCTTTGTATCTAATAGCAAATTGAGTACTTGTGAAATATCTGTTGAAAAAATAAGTTACTTGTTACCTCTTTATTCCCTTTCACTAGATTCATACGCACAGAACTCTGTTCATTCCTTTTCTTTTCTCATATGTTTGTTGGAACTTCCTCAGGCCTTTATGTTGGGTTGAACATATGTCTCTGGACAATGAAACTGGATTGGATCCTGAAGGTATAAGAGTTAGGTCAGTTACAGGACTTGTGGCTGCAGATTATTTTGCTCCTGGCTATTTTGTTTGGGCGGTCTTGATAGCTAATTTGGCTCGCATTGGATATGAAGAGAAGACTATGTATATGGCAGCATATGATTGGAGACTCTCTTTTCAGAACACTGAGGTATTGCGGTTCCTGAAACTAATCAGTCTATTTCTCTCTGTTCAATATTTTTTTGAGATCTCTTGCAGTCAACATTTTCTCGCCCTTCTTTCTGTTCAATATTGTTTCCCTTCTTCTGCACCATACCTTTTAGTCCAAAATGTTTAAAATTCTTTGATTTCTCTTACACAATACCATTTGAGCTGAGCAGGTACGTGATCAGACACTAAGCAGAATAAAATGTAGCATCGAACTTATGGTATCCACGAATGGTGGAAAGAAGGTGGTGGTTATTCCGCACTCCATGGGAGTTTTGTACTTTCTGCATTTCATGAAGTGGGTTGAGGCACCTGCTCCAATGGGTGGTGGTGGTGGTCCAAACTGGTGTGCCAAGCATATAAAAGCAGTGATGAATATTGGAGGACCATTCTTAGGTGTCCCAAAAGCAGTCACAGGACTGTTCTCAGCTGAAGCCAGAGATGTCGCAGTTGCAAGGTACTTGTTAATGAACTGTTGGAGATAAATGCTTCTTGTACTTTCATTAGATGGATTTACAGTTATTTCTGTTTATATCTTACAACCAGTTATTTGCAGTTATTTCTGTTTATATCTTACTGCAAGTTATAACTGTTAGTAACAGTTATTCCATGGATTGGAATATTATGAAATTCTATGTAACATGATATGCTGCGTATGATGCATGCTGAGTTGAAGATTATTTATTGATTCTCCATGGCACATTAGCTGACAAAACTATTTGTCCAAAATACCTGTTATTAGTTCAGTACACAATCAAATAATACTCTTGCCTTCCAGCTGTCTCAATTGGCAAACCTGCATCTAGGATGCTGTGTTTGGCATACTTGGGGGATATGGTCAAGAAGACCAAACAAAAAAATGAATAGTGGTTAAATTTTCTTAAATTTTCCACTAGAATGCTTCTAACATTTTCCAAAACTTGAGATGATTGGTCAAATTGCATCTGGAATAAAATAAACTATTGGCTAAACAATGTCTTGATACAACTCCTTGTCTGCTGTTGTCTAAACAGACTTAAGAGGTCAGTGTAAGGACCAAAAAAAGGAAGGAAAGGACTAAGGGATTATGAGAAACAATGAGATTAAGGAACTTATGAAGATATCGGTTTACTTATTATGAGAAATAGATTCACAGAAGTTTTTGTTTAACCCTCCATATCAAAACTTTGATTCTTCTTGAATAGAAATAGAGCATGCAAGGGTCCAATGCTCAACAACTTTTTGATTGGACTTCATGCCCTAGTAAGATCCACATAATATAAATTTGAAGGGATCTACTTTAGCATAGATTCTATTGAAGTGTTTAACATGAAAGGATCTCAAGCTGATAATTATAGTTAAAATGACCAGTTTACAACATGCAACATAGTTTTCCATGCATCTCTTTTGCTATCTTTTAGTTTGATGGCTACCAAATGTCATGCGTTGTTGGTTGTTTGCTTGTCTTCTTCCCTGGTGTTGTTATATTTTATATTGGAAAAATTTTCATAAGGTACTAAAATATAACACCCAAGATCTGCTATACAAAGTGTAGCTAGAAAATGTAAGAGTTTCTGCACTTGCTGCAATTTGATGCAGCACATTTGTTCTTTTATTTACTGATAATGCTATTTAAATTCCCCTTTCATGTGGCTATAACTTACCACTAGACTATGCTAATACCTGGGAGCCATTTTTTAATTGTTGTTGTTGCTGCTGTTGTTGTTTTGTCTCATTTTGTTTTCCACCTCCTGCAATAGATGTTTCTATGTTCAGTGCATCAGCCATTTTTAAAGCTTGCATCTGTCACTGTCACAGTCAAGTCGTTATTCTTCTACTGCATTTTAAGTATGACGACTCAAGTTCAGTCATATCTCTTGTGCAAGGTTTCAATAGTGGCACTATTCCATTATACCAGTCCCCCATTATGGTGGCTCTAATGGCCATTATTTGCCTTGAAAAATAGTATGTCAAATTGTGTACTAAAAGATCACTGTTATAATGTCTGTCAAAATGGTGTTATGACAGAAAATAATGTGCAGTGACAGGAAAATAATGGTGTTCACCGTTCATTGGATAAAAATTTAAATTTTTAGGTGGTACAATTTCTTTTTGGATGGAAATTTAATGCAAAAAATTTAAATTCTGGAAAGAAATAGCATTTAATTTAGAAAAAATTTACTGAAAATTAAGACCTTGTAATGAATTGTTATAAATGGAGCCTCATGGATGTCCCTATGCTCAGAACAGGGGAGTTTCAATTTATAGGAGAAAGATAACATAATAAAGTGGGCCTGAAAAAATTGACTGACCGCTATTTTAAAACCTTGGTCACATGTTAATATTCTTAATTAATTATTTTCAGTTTTTATTGCTTTGTAATTTATTAAGACTGTAGAAAGCGAAGAGCTTTGGATTGCATTCTTTGTTGCAAGGAAAAACAAAATCTGTTTCCTGTTGATGATTAATAAATGTAAAAATGAATATGTAAAACCCATCCATTCAAATAGCATAGGAAATAATGTTTTTCCTTTCTTTTATTTGAGAATTTCATTCTGATTATGCCCCCCCACCCAAAAAAAAAAAGGAAAAAGAAGAAGAAAAGAAGGGAAAACCTCATTATTTTTCTCCATGTGAATAGGGCCATTGCACCTGGTGTGTTAGATTCTGACTTATTTGGGCTTCAGACCTTGCGACACGTTATGCGTATGACTCGTACATGGGACTCAACTATGTCAATGATTCCCAAAGGCGGTGATACTATTTGGGGTGGCTTAGATTGGTCACCGGAAGAGGGCTATGTCTGTAACGCTAAGAAGCAGAAGAATAATGATTCTCATGTTTCTCAGGATGTTAATGCAGAAGCTGATTATCAGTTGCATCGTGTCAACTATGGCAGAATCGTATCTTTTGGAAAGGATATATCAAAGACACCTTCATCCAAGATAGAGCGGATAGATTTCAGGGTATATTGCTAAATGTTTTTTATTTACTTTCACATCTTCCAGAAAAATCTTTATCATTACACTGGATGGGCTAGTTTAATTGTTTATTTATCTATCTGTCATATCTTCTGGTTGCATCTGAACCTGTTACTTTGCCATGCCCCCCTATCTCTCTCTCTCTCTCTCTCTCTCTTCTCTCTCTCTCTCTAACGCACGCATGCACGGTAATTGCTATGGAGGTTTTTTTTCTGTTAAATTTAAATATCTTAGATGGTCTGCACTGTGATATTTAGGTTAAACTAACCATTACCAACAAGCCTTGTTCCATTTATATGTGCTTAGCAATGTCTATAGGTTAACTCCTAGGTGTAACATTAGACAAACTTGAAGTCAAATTTTGACGGATGTGGACTATAGTGGGTTCTCTTGAAGCTTGTAGGTGCAAACAATTACATTTTGCAAGTGTTTCATTATCATGCTTGCAATGACTAGTCCAGCTGTGGCCTGTACTGAAAAGTAAATGAGTCAAAACTGATGTAAATGACCTATGTATAAAATGTGGTGGTTCCTTGAGAAGTGAATTCCCTTCATTTGTAATAAATAATATTAATGTTTGCCAATCAAAGAATCAGAACATACTGTGATTAAACTGGAATAGCAAAGGAAGAAGCTGAGAGAAGAGGAAACCATGTATTTGCTAAACTCAAGAAACCCCGGGGTTTTATGGGATTAAGATTGATGTGTATATATGTGCCTTCTCACTTATGCCTGAGATGGAGTCTTGTTGAAGCAAAAGATTACTATATATGTTAAAATAGCACGTCATTCTATCAATCTTAATTCAATATCTTACCGGCTCATGTCAGAAATGGATTTATTTTCAGATTCGAAATGGCTTGAACCCATTGGAAAATTTTAACCAGCATGATAAAATCTGACTTGAACCTATTTGGAAAATTTTAACCAGCTTAATCAGACTCTAGTTTCACATATTTGTTCCAACAGCAGATCCATAAGATTTTGGGCAACAAAATTATGTTCATGCTGCTTATCAAGATGACCGCCCTTTAAATGACAGAACATTTTTAAATAGGGTGAATAATTTTGCAGCAACAACATGTGCAAATAATTCATTATTATGACTTGGGATCAAGGTTTTAAATCTTGTGAGATGGAATTGTCCGATTTTTTGATGGAAGGAGTAGCCTTGGGCACGCTTATGATGGCATGATCTATCAAGCTGATCCAATTTAAGGTCAAACCATGGGCTAGGCCTAAGCTAATTCAAATTGGGTCTGGAATTAAAATTAGAGTTCACCAAAATTTTGGGCCAAGCTTGGGTCATTGCTTATTTTGGCTCAGACTCGGCCAAAAACCTGAACCCAAAGAAGGCTTAAAAATTTTGGCCCTTAATTAGGCCTGGCTAAGATCTAGGTCTAAATTTGGCTCAAGGCCATTTTGAGCTTGGTTGAGCTGACCCAATTCGTAGTGGCTTGACCCAAGGCAACCAAATAATGAGGCCTTAACTATCATCTCTCAACTAAGGCCTTGCCTTGAGATGAAACTCGAAATAATCCTAATTTCTCACTTCTCTTATACTCCCATTCCACCAATCGCTATTCAAGAAATCAACTAGGATATCTGCCTCTCTCTAGCTTGGACTCTCCAATGTCACCTGTCTCCGGTGTCGATGTCTCCACCTACTTCTTTACTCTAGCCCAAATGGGTTTCTATGGCTCGATTTCTTTAGACCCAAACCATTTACTATTAAGTGGGCTTGGTTGGGGCCTAGGCTTGGGCTTGGGCACAGATCGGGCTAAGACCTGGTTTTTGGAAAAAAAAATTTGGGCTTGAGTTTTAGCCCCAGGCCTCAAAAAAATTTTCAAGTCAACCTCAAGTAGGGGCATGGCTCAACTCAGCCCGATCCATTTCCAACTATAGGAATGGGGTGTGGACCATTCTTGACACTTGGGATGGGAGATATCGTAGGATGCACACCGATTGAGACATTGGAATGATGATGGGATGGTTTGTCCGAACATTTGAAATGAAAACATGTCATGGCGTCCCACAAAACTTCCTGTCATGATTTGAAGCCATATTCTTAGGATTACAAGAAATGATTTATTATTTTGGTAAATGGAGGAAAGGATTCACAGAAAATGGTTGGGATTGATGAAGCTGAAATGGTAGAAGTTAGTCAAGAAAATGTAAGCTGTAACTTGTGTTGCATAAAGATAACATGAGATCTCATTTCAAGGAGGAAAAATGTTCATATCTATGATATGTCCTTCTAGTTAACTTTTATACTGCACAATATCTGCAAGTGCACATCTGGTTTGCTCTGGTTTAAGGACTAACATCATGCCATTTATGATATTTCAGAATAGATAACAGTGAGGTGGTGCTATTTATGTTTTGCGAGAATAACTAGCTAGTTTTGATTTACCAGAACAGAAAATTGCATCTTTGTTAAGGTAGCGAATGGGAGGTGTTTATTTTAGGAAGAAAGTAAATTTTTCATTGCCAGTGAGAAGGGTTCATTGTCATCAATCACAGAATGCTTTGTATTGGTTTCCAAGATCAGTGCTATGTACATGTTCCTATTTTTCAACCAAAAAACAGAAGTCCTTGTCACTGGTTTTATGGGAAAAGAATGAAGTTATTCTTGATGGGATGGCTAGAATAGATAGCGTTTTTTACCAGGTATCAACAATTGAAGTGAGTTGCAGTTTGCTTGTGCAAAATTATAGGGGCAGCACAGCATCTAAGATGTAGAGGAGATGGAGAAATTCACAAAAAATGTTTTTCTTTTAATGGCCTTTTGATAGTTGTTAGTGAAGGACATGGGATTAGGTCCAATAGGATGTTACTTGGCAGAAGAAATGTAATTAAACTTGAATTGTTCTTTTTTGATAAATCAATTACACGCATAATAAGAAAAATGTTACTTTCTGGGAGAGAGAGTCTGCAAATATATATGATGAACATATGAGAATTACTATCATCAGGCACTTCAATCCATGTGCCAATCTTCTAGTTTTTTGCTTAGCCTTGAGTCTTTAGCAATCGTAGGCCAAGGAAATGCACTAGAAAAACTTCTTTTAGTCTCATGCTTATTATTATTATCATGTTACTTCTTTTAGTCTCAGTTGAAGTAGTTTGCTATTCATTTTTCATGTAAGCAATTAGCTATAAGTAGGCACTTGAGTGCTAAATATATAGATGTGACGCTATACCTATGTGAGTTGAGCAAGGCCTTTTCAAGCTTAGTTGGTACATTGAAATAACTATCAACTAATGTTATATTATTTTCTTCATAAAATGCCAAGGCTAAAATCCACCTCATGTCCTTGGGACTCTTCTTTTTATGATCCAAAACGCTAGCACTGTTACCTCACCAGAATCCTTAAGTGGCTTAAAGAGAGTTTAATCAATTGATTTGAAATCTACAAACTTGCCTTTGTTACTCAAGAACTTAAAAAATCTGGGTTATTTGGTGTGTCCAAACACTTCATGACACTTGTTGACACCTCACATCAAGAAATGCTCAACAAAAAAAAGAAAAGAAAAGAAAGAGATACACTTTGAGCCAAGAAAATATGGTCTCATCATGAGAAGTACTAATTACATGCATGAACTGTAAATATTTACAGACACATCTGCATTATATGGGTGTGTTCTTATGTCTGAATCTCTTTGAGCTTCCTGTGTCCATCTTCTGTATGAATTTCTTTAAGGTTCCTTGCAATGTGCACAGTTAACATGATGTCTCACTGTTCCCAGTCTTCACTGTTGTTTATTTTCCATCATCTAATTATTTGCATTCATGCATCTGCGAATCTGGAGCTTACGACCTTGTTTATTCAATTCAGATTTTGATGAAAGGGGATAAATTCATTGTTATCTCATGCCATCAGTCCTCATGTTTCTTGGAACTGGTTTGGTTTGCTATCCAAGGCCATGAAATTCTGCGTTTTTCTCATTATCGTATATTGATTTATCTTTTGAACTGCTGCTTTTGAATTCCCAGTATTTGCAAATCTTTTATAATTTAGATTCCCATGTTTTCAGTATATTTTCTTACATATTGCATGGAGTGGTTCAGTTTTTTTGTTTACCTAGCCTTTACCATATATCATGCACACCATACTTTTTTGCCCAAGTCTTTTCAAAGATGATACTGCGAATCTCAGAATGCATCTTTTTTTTGTTACCCAAGTTTCTTTAGCTAATTCATATAAAATGTGCAGGATGCTGTCAAGGGGAACAGCTTCGCACATTCAAATGCATCTTGTCGTGAAATTTGGACTGAATACCATGAATTGGGCTGGGGAGGAATCAAGGCAGTTACTGATTACAAAGTGTATACAGCTCAATCTATTTTGGATCTTCTTCACTTTGTTGCTCCAAGAATGATGCAGCGTGGAAATGCTCATTTTTCATTTGGGATTGCTGACGATCTGGATGACCCGAAGTATGAGCACTACAAATATTGGTCTAACCCATTGGAAACCAAGTGAGGATCTATACCTATACCTCAACTAATGTTTCTTGAAACTAAATCTTTGAAGTAGGTTTCTGTTTTGTGGAAGTTCCTGCCAGTAAACTTACTATACTAATATAGGATCAAGGGGATGATATGCTGTACCGGCACATGCTATATTGCACTAGTGCTAAATTGAGACTCAGTACATGAAGCATACCAAAACTCATGTACCAGGCATATCAAAAATACTAGTGTGATACTGGTACGATATCTGATATCTGGATGGCAAACCTTATTCAACATGTAATGTAATTTAATAATTTACTGCTTTCTTCTATAGACTAAAGGCTCAGTTTGGAGTCAGACATACATTTAAAACTGGTTAGTTTCATAAGCCATGTTCTTGGGTCGTAAGCGATGGCTGGCTCAAAATTATAGCTTGTGGTGGACTCTGTATTCAAGAGTTGGCACAGCTATATTGATATTTGGACCTAAATGTCTCAGTTTATGGAGTCTGTCTTCAAGCAAAGCCATTTGACCTGAATGTTTGAAACCCTATAGGAACAGATTCTAACAAAAGCCAATCTGACACAGCAGGGGGCCTCTAGTGCTTCATTGTCCGAGCCTAATAGAAACAGATCAGTAACAAGAGCCAAAATGACATGAAATTGAGCCTCTAGGCTTTGCCGCAAGACCAGAAGCTTATTTTGGTAGCTGAAGTTGTTGCTAAATATTTAAAGATATTCAAGAGAACTATTATGACATAAGAAGTCTCAAGCAAGCCTGTACTTTCAGGTTTCAGAAGTCACTTTCATAATGATATTAATCAAGGTTTGCAGTACTGCTGCATACTACCGTGCTGGTGCCAATACTATATCGATTGATGTTTTTTAGAGAAGCCTAGGACATTAATACAATGTCCAAATGCCATGTCATATATTCATCACAAGCCAATATCTAATCAATCCTTTTATAACCATTACAAATCTAATACAGTAATACCGTTGCTCGTTCCTTATGTCCGTTGCCCTAAAATAAGCTCAGAAGTTGTCACCGATGCCACTTGCTGTTGGCATGGAACATGAATCTGTGTTGCAACGCCCTGTGTATTGCATCATATTGAGCTATGGTTGATGCATCATGCACCGGAGGCACTTAAATCCTTTAATGATTCATTATTTATATAACATTTTAAGCAGCTTGACCAAGGAATTCTTTTGAACATTTTGGTTAGATGATTGTGGTTTGCGTAGGTGAGGTAAATCTTTTGCAATGGCAATTTTGCCTCTAAGATATTCTGGTTTTTTTTTTTTTCCTTCTTCCAGATTACCAATGCTCCTGATATGGAGATATATTCCATGTATGGAGTAGGAATCCCTACTGAAAGAGCCTATGTTTACAAGTTAGCCCCCTCAGCTGAGTGTAACATCCCTTTTCAGATTGATACTGCAGCTGAGGGTGGACAAGATGGGAGCTGTTTGCAAGGTGGTGTGTACTTGGTTAATGGAGACGAGACTGTGCCAGTTCTAAGTGCGGGCTACATGTGTGCAAAAGCATGGCGTGGGAAAACCCGTTTCAATCCTTCAGGTATCAAGACTTACATCAGGGAGTATGATCATGCCCCTCCTGGTAATCTCTTGGAAGGTCGGGGTACCCAGAGTGGTGCGCATGTTGATATCATGGGCAACTTTGCTTTGATTGAGGATATTATCAGAGTGGCAGCAGGAGCCACTGGAGAGGACTTGGGTGGAGATCAAGTTTATTCGGATATATTTAAGTGGTCAGAAAAGATCAATTTACGGCTCTAAATTCTGCTGGTAATTTCTATAACCTGCTAAACTTTTACCATCTTTTAACCTTCTACAGCTTAAACTTTTACCGTCTTGCAGAGAATTTGAAACTGTAACTTTCCTGTATGACCGGGGAGCAAAGAACTGAATGCGATGATTCCTTCTTGTGCTTGCAGATTAATATGTGGAGAACGCAGAACGTGTTAATTGTTTGGGAGCTTGTCCTGGGTGGGACTGCATCAATTTATCTCGTCTCTGAAAAATCAAGTTTCTTGGAATTTTGTTCTGATTCTGCATTCTGTCTCATAATATTTGTCCTATTTTTTTAAAATGATACATATGGGAACAACTGGAATTTATCATGCAATGTATTACTGCTTTATTTTTTAAGATGATAAATGTTCCGTACAATGATGGTCTTATTCTTTCTTGATTAATTTTGTAATTCTTTTGTGCAAATTAATGTTTATTTTATATTTAGTCATCATGTCGGATTCCTCTCTGAGAAACTGAATTCTAGATAATATAGATTAATTTTCGAATTTTTTTAGCGAAAATTAATTTTGCAATTTCGTCATCATAGTTGGGTAACTTTCTAAACTATTAATTTTCCCTTGCTTTGACTGCTTCTGGAGTTTTTGTTTTTATTTATTTTTGGGTTAAATGCATAATAATAAAATCTATGACCATCAAATCATATAAGCCGTACCATAAGGTTTTTTTTTATATAAAAAGAAGGAAAAACAAGGAAGTGATGTTTATTGATGAAGCACTTGCACTGATGAGTAGAATTACAATGCTGCGGCAGAGAGATTTACTTGGCCGCTACCATTGCTGATCAAGGAGAAATCTTTATAACCTCTTCTGAATATGTAAAGCAATCTTTCTCTTCTCTTCTCTTCAAGCCGCCAGGGCAGCGTACAACCTGGCTCTCTTCTCTCTAAGCTTCTCTATCTCCTCTCTTATGGCTAGAACTCGTTCGTCTCCCCTTCCGTCTTGAAGCTCCCTCTCCCGAGTCGTTATCTGCCTGTCTATACTTCTTATCTGCGCACACGGTTGAATTGTTATGTGTGTGAGTGTTTGTGTGTCTATATATATATATATATATAAAGGGTGAGAGAGAGAGAGAGAGAGAGAGAGAGCCGCAAGAGAGAGACCTTGCGGCTAGGCCACCGGGACAATCCGTACTTCCTGCAGATGTTCTTGAGAGACGTCGAGCACAATTTAAGCTCCTCGGAGGCTCGTTTTATAGGTAGGTGGAAATAATCCATCATATCTTTGAGTCCCATATTTGTGGCCCGTTCCCTCTGTTCCACCGTGAACAAAATCTAGTAAGAAATCGACGTTACAAAACACCACAACAATCTAGCATGACATTGCAACTGGTAACTACCTGGGCCGCTATTCCCGTTTTCTTTGGTTTGATCGGACCGCCACTGCCTTCAGTTTCAGTTATAACTTCAGTTCTGACTCCAGTGCCAGGATCTCCCTTCGCACTAGATTGCGATGAACCCCCTGATTGCGATTCCTCCTTTCCACTATTTTGTGATGACCCCCCTGTCATCACAAGGACAACATGATGAGATTTTATATGAAGATCAGAGTCTCCATGCATGCATGCATGCATGCATGCATGCCCCATGCACATGAATTGTGGAGCTCACCTAATTCCGGCTCTGGAGGCTGCGAAGATGATGCTCCAGAGGCAGCACTTGCGCTCCCCATTGCCGCTCCAGAGGCGCTGGTGCTCCCCATCGCCGAGCCAACAGCGCCACACAAGGCGTCAAACAAGGATGAAACAGAGTCTTGAACGAGGATGCACCCATTGGCCTCCAGTAGCATGCTGTAGTGGGTTAGCAGGCTCTTCACCCAGTCAAAATTCTGATTGCTAAGGCTGCACGTACGTACAAGATAAAATATCACCAGTGAATTAAGATTTCAGTCATAGCACCAAGATGCTAGGAATATATATATTTTAGTGAAACTCTTACTCGATGTAGACTATTTCCGTCAGGGTTTGGCTCCCCTCGCAAAAACTTTCCAGCTGAAAAATTGCATGCTTGAAGACACCCAGCGCCCCATGCACTGCAGACTTCACGCGTTGCAACCCTACACAGATCAGAGCAACAAAGACGACTTATCTCCCTTGTTTAATTATAATGTTCGTAAGGGAATGAGGAGGGACGTAAACTATTAGATACCATTAAAGTGGACTGTCTCCCTTAGCACATGACACAATTGCAGTCCAACTGCTCCGGCCGGATCGATACAATGGTTGGCTTCACGGCTGCAACGTTTGGCCTCGATGATGCTCGTGGGTTTCCATCATGGATGACAAGGCTGCCCATCCCCTCGATCAAGGACCCGATGAAGTCAAAGTTCCAGAAGGGTACGTTCTCTCGTGCTGGAGCCGATATCTCGCCATCGATTTTGGCTGCAGGGGCTGGTGGTGGAGGTGGTAGAAAAAGTGGTGCAGGTTGCGAGAAGTCGAGGAAGCGGTGAACATCGCCATCCGGATCATACTGATCGAAGCCGGCCATTTAATTTGGCTACTGGCCACTGTCGATGATTTGATTGTGCGATAAGGAAGGCGCCGCCGGTGAAGGGATAAGCGCCGCTGCCGGAGGGGCAAGGGGCGGGAGTAAGGGAGAGACCCAAAGCCAAAAGGATAGGGGGATGTAGGCGTGGGAGCGCGGAGAGGGAGAGGGAGTGAGGGGGATTTAAATAAGGCGGGAAGGGGAGGCGGTTATAGAACGTTCGGCTTGACTCCTGACCGTTGGTCGCGGCGGTTCGGTTTTTTCGGAAAGGCCTGGGGGATGGAAGTGGCGCGTCCAACGCCGGTTCGACGATTCGACCTTCCAAATTAACCATCGCTTGCCGGACGATCAGCCTCGGGATTCGTGAAAGCCCGGGGTGGGCACGTGTCGCATGAATACACGCACGGGATGTTCCAGCGTGCCGCGGGAGATGCTTTTGATGAGAACCGGACCATGGCCGTTCTCGGATTTGGTTCGACTGGACTGGTGAACCCGGCCTAGTTCGGTTTGCTTCAATTTTATTGGCTCAGCGATGCCAAGTGATCGATCGCATTTGAACGGTGGCTCTCTTTCTCCATTTTGGAGATCGGAGGCTCTGTTGGATCCAAGCCCTCATTGTTTATTTCATGCTATGGTTATTTGCCCAAAAATTATATATATATAGCCAACATTAATTTTAAACACTATCTAGAGGGATGCGAGTACTAACTACTAATTGAAGAGACTACCACTAGCTACTGACTAAGAGACTACTATCACTACCTACTGACATTAATGCTGGGATAGTAGGATCAAAGATTAGTGGTTCTATCCTATGCAATCTAGTTAAGAGTGAAATTATTGTGACATAAGCACTAGAACAAAAAGCCGGCCCGATGAAATCAAACTAAGGAAGAGTTTTTGGACAAAGACGGACACCGAGCACATGTATTGATCATGCTTCCATGCAGTGCACGTATGAGATGCATTGTAGCCCAATGAATTATGGCACGCGCGCTTACATAGGCGCGCAGTAATACATATGCCCGATGCATACCTTTGTATACCGAAAATGATGCACAAAGATATTTTCTTGAAACTAAATACTATCACCATTATTGGCCAAGCAGTGATATATTTTGAACTTTTTATGTTCTTACATTGCAAACAACAAGTATATTTCCTTTCAAATGAAGGTGAAATATATTGTAACTGTGTCCTGCTTTGCTCTATCAATCCATCGAAGCTAGTTATTGCATGATAAAATACAATTCGAATGATGGCTGCATAAACATGAAAACATAAAATCCATCTATTTCTGCTTAACTACTCTTGCCACTTGTGTAACATTCTAATGTGCAAGAAAAATTGCATGATGGTGAAAAACATTGGGAATTTCAGACTCCAACAAGGCAACAACAACACATTACTACCTACAAAATGGTATGCTCAATTGCACTAGTGTGTGCTACTATGATTTGTAGTTGTTTCATTCCATAGTATCTAATGCTGTACAAAGTCTCTGCAATGACCATTGCTGCAAAATGTTACGCCACCTAGCTCTTTTATGTACTCAAAATACGGCCACATGAGAATTAAATATACCGCTTCCAGTTGAGAAAGCAAAACTTTTTGCACCTTAGATTATGTCATTCTTAATTTGATGTCGATTAAACTGACTGTAACTAAATCAACACAAGCCACCTTGGGCTTAATTAATCCATCTGAAAAAGTTAAAAAGTTATAAAAATGTAAACAAACCATAAGATAAGAACGATGCCAATGTGATTATTGTCCAGAATCAATTTTAAGTTGGTACTCACAGGTTCGTGCCGTAGACACGAGACATTAGTCGTTGTTTTTCTTTTTTTTTTTTGGGGGGGAAAGGGGTGGGTGGGGTTGATTTCTTTGCCACATCTAAAGTAGTGGCCTTTGTGAAAGACTTTAATAATTGAGTGGGGAAAGATTGATGCCCCTAACTACCTGAAAACTTTTACGACTTTGGATCTTGTTGACCAAAGAAGTTTGTGAGCCCCATGGAAGCAGTTTCAGGTTGGGACGTTTTACGGCTGGGGCCTTTGAGAGGAGGTGGTATAGGCCAGCCACTTCAGCTAGCAAGAGGGTCCGAATACGCTTCACAAAAGGTAGATGTCTCCTTTCCTTCCTTCATCTTATCTGGCGTGTTTGAGTGGGTGGGGGAGGATTATGTACCAGGGGCCAAGATTCATAAGGCTATTTGCGTTGGCTTTTTCTTGGTAAAATATGTGATTCCCTCAATAGTATAGATTCTCAGGAATAAATTAATGAGGAAAGATTGAAGGGAAAAGAAATAGCATTGCAATCCAGTGGACAGCAAGCAGTTCACTGGTCCCCTTTCACACCGTACGTTCTTAGTCTCCAGTGCATGGCACAGGAATTCACAATAATCGATGTTGGACGGCCTTCAAAAAGAATCCCAGGACTACTACGGTCGTCCGGCCTAGCAAAGTTTATTAATTCTCTAAACTCCAATCCAATGGGAGCACCAAAGAGAAAAGGAGAGACAGAATAAGAAAGAACTTTAATTTATTATTTATTCCTTCATTCAGGAGGTCCGTTATAAGTTTTTTCTGCTCACATTTCGCTGCCTTCTATTTTTCATGATGGTAATCATTGGCTTGGCTTCATTTATGTTCAGTTATCCTTTTGAAGATAAAATGGAAGGCCCTCTACATCCAGCCAAAAAATACCAAATGTTGTAAATAAATTCATTGTTTGACTTAATTGCTCATCATAAAGAAAGTTCAAAAAAAAAAATGCACAAATTTTTTCTTGAATAAAATTTATTTTATAATTGATGTTGGAATAATGCAAGACAAACAATGCTTGCGTAATCCTAATTACATTGCTATCATCATATCTATCGACCAACGGTATCATTATACAAACAACTTTATAATCTATATACACTAGACTGCACATTATATGGCCCCAAGGCTCTGTTTTTGTCACTAAAAAGAAAAAAGGGCCCATTTATCGATTAATTAAAAAAAAATTTCTCAACTCAAATGGAAACGCTGTTGGGTACTCCCCGGCACGTGATCCCGGGGGGCGAGCTGGGCGCCATCAACTCATACGGCAAAACGCCGGCGCCGCAGCGGTTCCTCCTCGCCGGGTCGGCGTTCCTCCTCTCCATCTCCTCCTCGGAGCGCCGCACCTCCGCGGCGAACGCGTGACACGCGTCCACCATCGCGGCGTCCCCTGTCCACGTGTACGAATCCCTGCGCTCCCCGAGGTACTCCTCGTCCGCCGAGTGCGTCGAGAGCGTGTCGATGACCGTCATAAACGTCGTCGCCTGGGTCAGGCTCGGTAGCGCGGAGAGGAAATACCGGTGGGGATCGGCGACGAAGTTCTCGTACTCGGGGTCGCCCTCGGTCGGGACGAGCCGGCGCATGAGAGGGGGCCGGTTCGGGACGTAGCCGCCTAGCGGGTACTGGCCGAAGTTGAGCGCGGCGTGCTGAGCCGATGCGAGCCAGATGAGGGTTGTGAGGAGGGAGGAGAGCTCGGCAGGGGAGTCTAGCCGGGGCCACCAGTCGGCGCCGCGCTTGTCGGCGTGGCCCACGTGGACGGCTTCGGAGTACCAGGCTTTGAGCTCGGCGTCGGTTTGGACGGCGTGGGAGTTGGGGTAGTAGGCCTGGACGTAGGTCCGGACCCAGTTCTGGAGGGCGGACCAAAGGAGGAGGCCGTCGTTGGCGTAGGGGTAGTCCTCTATGAGAAGCTTTAGCCCATGGGGTTGGCTGGGGTCCTCAATGGCCATGCCTCTGTTAGGAAATAAAACAAAACATACATGTGTATTTATATATTAGCCAATGTGGACTTTTTTGGAGAACATCATGTACGTTGTCAACTTGTGAGATCATCTACTATAGTGAATTAGATTTGATATATCATACATGACGCACTCGTTGTGTTTGAATGTTATATCATCTCTTATTAATTAGATCTCTTGTCAAAAGCTTTTCGTTGATTAGTGATGGAGGTGATTACTAAAGTATATACTGAAGCTGAAGAGAATTGATGGATGCTTGCTTACCTTCGGATGAGATCGGCGGGGAGGCCCTCTTGGTCAAGACGCCAGTGATCACGGTAGAAAGAGGCGCTCATCTCCATGCAACACGGTCCAGGGGTGAAGCCACTCTCGATGACTCCACCGCCACTGATGAGGATTTGGCGAGCGAGAGCATTGATCTCCAGGGTGTATCGCATGTGGGGCTTCAGCAGCTTGAAGATCGGATGCATGTCGCTTAGCTGTCGATGTGCTGCTATTATGAAGGGCTCCATGGACGCATGCGTCCTCAACCTAAAGCCAATATAATTAATTTAAACAGAAATGTTATCATCTTGTCGCATAAACTACGGTGGTCGTTGCTAGCTTTTATTATTTACTTGACATGTGAATCGATGGAACTTACCAATGGTTGACAAGTTGGTGGACACCAGCATCATTGGAGCAGACGTGAGACTTGGCGAGTTGCCAGAGCCAGTTGCAGGTGGCATCCGTGGGTGGTGTGAGGACACGCTTCGCCCTGAACAACCGGGAGTTGCTGGTGGGAGACACAGCTCGATGGCTATGGGCTTTAAAGTCCCAAGTGGCGTGAGGAAAAAGAGGGTCCTTGTACCGTAAGCTTTCCTTCCATCTTGAGCATTGATCCGGTCAAGAAATGGAAGGTAGACATCATGGTAATCCAACATGAACAGCTTGTTCTCCTCCAGTGCCTGTGTCATTAAGAGTTTTGAAAAAAAGATATGTTGAGTTTGATCTACTAGTGACAATCTGATAATGTTTGGTTTGATCATAAGTAGCCTTAGGCTCCAAACAACAGGAAATTAACCACCACATCTTAGGATGAATTGGACTCTGGATTTCAACAAAAGGAATTACCTGCTGGACTGACATGCCATCGAGATGGCCAATGATGTGTTCTTCTTTGATGGCAGATTCAGGTGGACCATACACTGCAGGATCGAGCTTGCTGACAGGAGGGAATACCTAAAGAGACAAAGAATACACCCTTAATTCTTGCAAATTTCCCATCATAAAGAAAGTTCTTTGTATCAAGAACAAGGTAATAACTTGGCCAATTTACTGAAGTGAAGAAATTAGCCTTGGAGATGGATCAAGTACCTGAAGCCGCTCTATACTGACGGGGTTGATGCCAGCGAGTGCTTGTCGAGCAAACTCGTCATCACGCAGCCACGCAAACTTGTCCTCTGCCAAGTTGTCAGAGAAAACCACCGATCAGGAGTTATATACAGTAAAAAGATCGATCTTATGATGATATAGCATTACTGAAAATTACATGCGACAGAAATCTTAGCAGTATAGTGTGGTACGAACAGAGTGGTTGCAGTGACCTTGAAAAAATTGAAAGGAAAATGATATGATTCTAGGGTCTAAAGTCAACATTGATATTAAGTTTTTACAATAGGGCAAGATAAAATTTTCATCCCTTGGAGACACCTGAGTACTTGGAAATTGGATTTGAAGAGCATGTACTCCAAGTGAGTCTACTATATGTGTAAAGGAAGATGCCATTCAGTAGTTTATTCCAAACATTTCCATGGATGTTGCTTGATTGGCTCATCACAGTCTAATAGAAAGTTGTCTTAATTGTTGGGCTGTGGCTTGTGGAATGGAACTCCGTATAACTTGGACCAGCTGTCAACACTGGGTCACATCTCTCAACAGGGGACCAAGATCTACCTATGAGGTGCATAGAAGTGCCACGTTTAGGCATGGTGATGATCGGCATCAAGCAGTTGTGAATATTCGCCCACAATCAAGATGACCGATGTCAATGACATCCAATAATGAAGGTGTTGCAGTGTGTAGTTTCACACTTTCAGCTTTTAGGCCCATGATTGACACATATAATGTCAAAGGTTAGATGGCACAGAAGAGTGCATTTAATTGAAAGCAATGGATTTATCCTATTGACCAATAAAATATTTTATGATTCAAGATAACATATTCATCAGCTTACTTGCTATGATGTCTGGGGTGTCGAATCGGAGTAGGCCCTCGCTTGACTCTTCAATCTTGCTCACAAATGGGATCTGATGGAAAAGTTGGTCTTGCAATGTTTGCTTCAAGCGAAGGCCTTGTTTGAAGAGGTTGTCGATGTCATGGAAGGCCTTGAAGTCCTGGCTCTCTGGAGAAAAGGATGCAACGAGGGATGGTATCAAGTTGTGGAACAATGCTTTCAGTGCACCTTCTGATAACATCTCTTGCTTCGCCTCCTCGAATGCTTCATCATGAGGCACATATATTGGCAATGGATACTCCACTCTGCTCTCAGCTTGCATATCTGAAGCGCAAATAACGAATCAGTAAGAATGTCATAACCATCTTTCTTGATTCAAGATGTCAATTAATAAGTATTGGTTTGCAGATTTCTGTCTTCTGAACGGGATTGGTCTTCTGTGCAAATAATGACTGACTCTGTCTGGAATTGAGAAAAAAGGATAAACTTGGCTTTATGGAAGATTAATGTGCATGTTTAGGGTCATTGTTGTTGTTTGGTTCGTCAGTGGGGGTTGGTCACGAGTAAAGAAGTATCAGATCATTTATCATTTAGGCCATAATCAAGACCAATTCCTCCTGTCATCTACTATTCTTAGTCCATGTGGACAAGTCAAACGTTCTGTAGTTTTGCATGGTTTTACTGGTCAAACAATGCAGAGCAAAATCCAGAAAAACTTTGAACGCAAAATTTTGTTTCCATGGAAGAAATTGTGAACTCATACACCTCTGGCTTTTATCCACCTCTTCCACCGTCTCAACGACAGCAAGGATGGAAAGAAGGTGAGGACTAAAGAAAACATTTTTCAATACAAATATACCTGTCAATCAATCCATTTAAAGCAAATTAGGCTACTTTGATGCCAGTAGGACTAAAGAAGTCCTTGTGCTAGAAAGCTTTTCACTTTTTAAATGTGAACTATCAAGTTGATAGCCAACTATGAGATTATTGAACTATATCTTTGTTACGTTATGGAGCTGGATGCGTTAAATCATCTACCAAATTTTGGTCTACCAAGCAACTTAGTCTGGTGCCTTGCCGTTCAGCACCCAGCAAAGTTTGGCCTAGAAGGGTCAAAATTCAGAAAGCAAAACCAACTGCTGCACGTAACATTACACCTATGTAAATTTATAAACTATCTCTATATACGTTTTTTGATATTTATCATCATTAATCTCTTTAAGGTGGCAGTCTTATTTTTACTGTATCCTAGTTTGACAGTATGTGCCATTACCTGTATCGGTTGGAGGCCTCCCTGTTCTTAATCTCCTCGGATATGGCATCTTCTCTCCTCCGAGGGTGGGTCTTGCGTACTCGATCCCCTTGTCGGGGTTGCCCAGGTCATTATAAGTATCGTAGTCGTAGATTCTATCGGTGGACTTCCTCTCGCCGGTCCCGTCTCCTCTCATCTCCTCCAACTCCCTTTCCCTGAGTTCCTTCAGGCCAGGGGGTGTCTCTGATGGCAAATAAGGCTGCTCCAGTCCAACCATTAAGACAAAAAGGGCCATTAATTAAGGCAACTGGCGTGGCTCACAAGTTCCAGTGGCTTTAGAATAAAGTACTAAATCACAGCAGTAATCATTTAATTATCATCATAACTAGTGTTAATTATTGGTACAATCATGTGTGAGATTTTGTGTGCAAGGTGGGGGGGGGGGGGGGGGGGGGGGGGGATGGGAGACCTGGTTGCTGAAGAAGACCCTCTTGTTGGCGTGAATTCTGGCGGGTTGGACCAAGGAGTAGCAAGAGAAGTGGACGGGGCCGCAGGCGAAGCCCTCGACGACGATGCTTTCCAGGAAGAACCCCTTCTGGTGCCGATTTAGCACCGTGATGGCTCCCGGCATGCCGAAGCTGGAGTCCAAAGTGAATTCGGCGGTGTACACCACCCTCTCTCCCTTCGCATTCTTCTTCTCAAACCAGTCCCTGAGCGCTACCTGGTTGCTGGTCTTTGGGCTCTTTGTCCCTTTGGGATGGAAGAAGAGATCGGTGATCAGAGAAAAGAAGAGCAGAATTTAATGAAATATTTGAGAGGAAAAGCTACAAACCATATCATATTTGTTCAAAAATATATAGTTTTGGTTGCAGCTCATAGAGAAATATGGTTAACAAATAATTTGAAGTATTTGCAACTACTTGTGTCCTCAAAAAAGTTCTACTTTAATGCATAAAACCCGGAGAAAAACATGTTTTTGGGGATAACAAAAAGGAAGTTAAAAAAAAAAAAATGAATTGATAACCAAAAACTGCAAAGAGCTGCTATAAATTAGAACAGGACATGGGGCTTACATGGATCGATCTCCGTGCTGACGAGCTCCAAAACGACGTTCCTCCCAATCCTATCCGAGAAGGCATCGAGCTGGCTAGCAATCTTCTCTTTTAAATCCTCCTTCTTCTTCCTCCTCACCGTCAGCGCCGCTCGGACCTTAAACTTCACCGCCTTCTCCGCCTCCACCTTCACCACCCTCTCTGTGACCGCCGCCGCCACCGGAGCGGTCAGGACTCTCTTCAGCCCATCAAGACTCCTTCGTCTCAATCGATAGAAAGCACGGGAGGAGCAGACCAAGCTCTGCTCCCCTCGAAGCATTCGGGAGCTCGAAGAAGGAAGGCGAGGCGATTTATGGATCCAAGAAGTGCCCAAAATCTCGATGGAACCCGCCATTAGCTATACCTTTTGCTTCCAAAAACCTCACCTTCGTGGATAATTTGGGGGAACAACGAGGTGGAACGTCTCCCTCCTTCCAATGTTTATAATATTTTGGTGGGAAGACGGAGGATGGCAATCCCCTTATAAAGGAGAGCCGCAGGTAAGTAATTGGGACTCTTCATCCGCGTTTCTTCCCTGTTCGATAGGAGAGGGAGTAAAATCGCGAGGCTTCGAGGCAGCAGGGGGCTCGGCGGCGTTCGTTTTTTCCTTATGATTATTCCCCTTGGTCTTTTAAGTAATGACATCCCGGCCCCGGAGAGTGTATGAACGGTTGAAAACCATCTCCACCGAGGGTGGGGGGAGCATCACAAGATCACCGCTAGCAGGGCTGTGATTGGTGGACCCGCTGAGTGACGGTGTGCCGCCGCATCCTCGACCCGGAACGGAGGAAAAAGGGGCAAAGATTTTGGGCTTTGGCACTGAAGCCCAAGGTAGTGAGACATAGTTGTCGCATTCGGTCTAGAGGCCAAGGTTCGTGTCATCGAATCACTAATTCAATCGTTGGATCATCACCGATCAATTATATTAATATAAAAATATATTATATTAATAAAAAAATATAAAATTAATATAATAATAAAATTTATGATTTTATTTTATTTAAATTAGATTGATCGGTTCATGGATGAATCATATGAGTTGATCGAATTATTTCGAATCATTTATACATCATTCGATTTTATATTAAAATCAAACCAACTTGACCTTCCAGTCGTGATTCAATCAGTTCAATCGATCGATTCAACCTGATTCCAACAACTATGGCCATAGCCACATGATCAAGGGACACTTCATGTGATGATGCCCCGCATCTAGCATGGTGCCAATCGTACCTTGCAACCATGGCTAGGGCAACGTTTCCCATTTGGAGAACCGTCATCAAGATACATGGGAGACAAAAGTGTTCTAAAAATTGAAGCTGAGCTCTCTCGCTCTTTTTCCTTTCCTTGGCTATTTATGGTAAAAAGAGGTTTGGAGATGGCAAGCTATGCCATCAAAATAGCTCTCCTGTAGTATTTATGGACATTACTGATCCTCATCAACGCATGATACGAACCTAGCTTAATTTCCAGGACAATCATTATCAAGGCTCTTTGCTAGCAAGCTCAGCTTGATATTGAACAAAGAGGTTGGTAGACCTCATCATTTGGCAAAAGTGATGAAGAGGCAAGTGCGCTGTGCCACTAAATATGTTGATTTATTTTTTATTTAATGAAATGGTAGAGAAGTCAAAATCTTTTCTATTGATGTATTATTATATAATACATACAAATAAATAAAAAAAAGAAAAAGAACATTGGCTTATCAAGAGAAGAAAAAATGAAAAAGTCAAGGAGCAATGATAAGAGTTGAAAGTATGACTCAAAATTGAGATCCATATTAATTTTGAACGAAGATCAGATAAATGATGGGTCCGATTTGAGCTAGTCTGATCCTAAGTCCAAATCATTTCGATTATGAGGTTCTTTATTTGATTGGTTGAATCTTTATTTAATTTTAATTTATATAAAATTAAATTCATATTTATTATCTAAATAAATAATTATTTTATATATGCCTTAATTTAGTTAATTTAAGTAAATAACCTATAGGTTTAATAAAATAATTTTATAAAATAAATAATCAAAGTTAGGTCGCTCAATGTTTTGACCCAAATGAACTAATTCGGGTCCGCCCAATCTGTTTCAACAGGTTTGAGTTTGAGTTTAGCAAAAGAATTTTAGGTAGTTTTGAAATAGGGGATAAGAAGGATATCCCTTGGATATCCCTCTTATTCCCAAAAGCCATAACTATAAAGGATAGCTGGGAATAAAGTTAACCAAAGGATAATCCATGGTTAACCATGGGATATCCCTCAATTTATTCCCTAGAAAATAGGAATAGCTGGTTATCCCTCCAAATAAGAGTAAAAAAAAATTATCCTATGGATTTACCTTTTTGCATTTGATATGATCAATGGGATAGTCAAGAATATCCTAGGGATAGACAGGGGACAAACTCTATCCCGTACACTTATCGATGGATAATATTTTTTCTATCAAACACTACCTTAAACTTTGGCGTAGCTTGGAACCCAAAAAAATAATTTTAGATTGGGTTTAGGCAAGGATTTGGCTTGACACAATCGGACCCACTTCCAGCCTTAAGTGGTATAGGGATCAAAAAGAAAATTCAGGTTGCACTTTCGAAGGTCCTTTTAGAATCAATGATAAAAACTGCAATACAGAATGATGACTCTAAGCGACTCACTGCTGCTCCAAGAGCTTTATAAAGAACCGAGTTCTTAGAGGTCATTAAAGTTGGTCACAAAGCTAGCTTTTCTGGGATTGGCTTTAATGCATCTATTTCTCCAATTCAATCGCAAATCCTCAAAGGTAAATAGCCATGTTCTTATATTCAGTACGTCTTTAGTTATCCGCTATACTCTTCTCACAAATTAACATCTCACAAATAAGTTGCTGGTAGTTTCAGAATAAGCTCTACAACAAGGGCAACTATTACTCACCGAGTAACCTCTCTTTTTGCAAGTAGCTTCTTAGCATGTCATCTATTCTTTAAAGCAAACCATAAGAACACCTTGTTTTTTAAAAGAATAATAGTTTTCGATATAATTTTATCAAAGGGCTAAATCAAACCTTCATAATCGAGGAACTTCTAGGTGTTAACAAAGAAAATACCATGGCTTTATATGACATATCTTTACTACAGTAGGTAGATCCACATATAACCCATCTTTATGGAGGATTAGAGATTTGTTTTTGCTAACAAAAGTTTGAATCTTTCATGATGTGGATACCAACTTTGACATTTTTATATTTATGACAATGGTTTCAAGTTGGCGAAGCCGCTTGTGGTTTTGAGTCGCTTTCATGGTAAATGTTCTAACGCTTATAGTTTCCAGTCGCTTTCATGGTAAAAGGTTTTAAGGATTTAAAGACCGAGTGAAAAAAAAAAAAGAGTGATCCTTCTGAAAAGAAAAGAATATGTGCATAGAGTTTAAAAGACAACGAGTGAAAATTTAGACGCCAATCACAGCTCTTTTGCAACCATTTCGATCTGTTTTACTAATAGTATTACGTTGAATTAATCTACTCAACTCAACTGCAACAAAATGAAGTTTGAACAAAGACTAGGAAAGAAGGAAGAAGGGAGAATGCCTGTTGCATATGGTTGTTTTCTAATTCTTCTTTGGAGTCAAGCTAACTGTTCATTAATGGATCAATGGACGCTAAGCTCTGGTCAATCATCTAGATTGGTTGCATGCAATGAATGAATAGGGGGAGGTGGGAAGTGTTGCCGCCTGGGGCCAGGAAGAGCATTATTGAAGACCAAAAGTCAGAATTAATTCTTGAATGAGTTGATACCCAAAAAAAGTAGAGTAATTCTTGAATGAGTTGATACCCAAAAAGACGAGTTGACTTTATTTAAATTCAACAACCACATTTGTACGGAACGTAGTTAAGCGATACGCTCAGTGGCTTTTTGAAAAAGTCCTTCTGGGAATTGTTTTTGAGGTTTTCCCTGTTCCAGTGACAAGGCCTGCATTGCTGTGACCCACTTTGGCAGGGTAAATCGGAGGAATACTCTTTTAGTTGTATATTTTGTCGGCAAACATTGTGCTCTGTCTAGATTAGCTATTATCGTGCCTTTAATGGATTTTAACTAATAATTAAAGCTCATTGTAGGTTCGATTTTTTTTTTTTTTATCCATGGGTCTGATAAAGTTATATTGACAGCAAAAAATTTGACCTTTTTAACTTCTCTATATTTTTTTTGCGAAGCTTTATACTGCTTATTGTATCTTCTAAGCCACTTATATTCTTGGTGGCTGGTGTTCACAATCTTCTAATTAACAAGAATTCTTTTACTGACATTCAATAGCTTAACAGGACTCATGCGATCATCTACCAATCAATCTTGATCTACATTCGATTACTCTTCAGAATGCTTCCAGAGTCTAAATTCGTCATGTCTATCAGAAAGCCAACTCAACGGCAAACTAATTTATCGTCTAGGTGGCCTAGCACTTTGATTTCTGAAGCTAAAAGTAGAAAAACTTTTGCTCAATTGTACTTAAATAAATTTTATTTTTTAACATACGAGTTTGATTCGCACCAGAATGATGTAGCCACCCGTCTGTATAAAAAAAAAAACTCATAGCTTATTTAAATAGAGTCGAAAGATATTGCAGGTTTTATTTTTTTAATATAAAAAATAAAATCTAAAAAGTATCAATTGAGAATGATATCATTGATCATCAAAGTTCTACTGAATTTTTATGGTTACCATCTTTAATTTGCCAAGCAGTGTACAATTTAATTTGTCTCCCTACACGTATGTTTGCATTTCAAATTTTCAACTTTTTTTTTTTTTGACATGCTTTTAATTCCTCTCAAACATAATGTAAACATGAACTCTTATTATTTTTTTGATGAAACGCTGGTAACGAAGTTATTTTTAAAAATAATATCATTTTTTTCTAACATAGTAAAATGCAGCTTTTAGCTCAAACAGGCCGTCGTCACCTTAGCTACAGGGACAAAGCATTTTCCAAGTGGACATTGGATTCCTCAGATAATTTCTCCTACGGCCTTTTGGTTTATTGAACCATTTTTATTTATTTTAATGTCTTCTGGTCGTAGGGGCAGCCATTGAACATAGGTTTGCTTACTAATTCCCACACTCAAATGTCAGAAATTACCTTGGATTCTAGAAAGCATTAAATTATACATCTCATTCCATAAATTTCTAAGACATAGCTTCAATTCTTTTAGCAGAGGTGTAACTGAGTCAAAACACCTCACGAGTAGCTCGAAATCAATTCAAAAAATGCTCAAAACTGATTCACTGGTTATCGAGTCAAGCTTGAGCTCAAGCTACTCGAGTATATTATCGAGTCAAGCTCGCGAGCTTAATCAAGCTTACGTAATTAATTATTTTATCCTTATAATTATATATATTTACAATATTATCTTAACTATTAAAACTAAAAATTATGTCTTAAACTGATTGAATTTGTAAATTTAAACTCCTTTGAACTTTTAATTAAGAACATATTTTATTTTAATTTAAAAATTATTTTTTAATTTTACATAAAAATTCGAATCGAATCAGCTCGAGTATATCGAGTATTTCATCAAGTTTGTGTTTGAGCTCTAAATAAGAAACTCGATCAAGCTCAAGTTGATTTCGAGCTTCAAATTTTAGAATCGAGTTGAGTTCGACTTGATACTATATCAACTTGACTCTGCTCGATTATACCCCTAGCTATCGGGATATGCTTCATCCCGATTTCTCTAAATACCTCTTTATTCTACCTCTTCCGTAGCAACCAAAGGGAACAAATAAATTCAGTTTGGAAATAACATACCTATAATGATTGTGGCCTCTGCAACAGAGTGCCAAGCGCTCCAATTATTGAGTGTATCCGTATAGCCCAGGAAAAGCACAAAATTTTCCATACCTTCTGAAAAGAGGGACAGTAAAAATATAAATGATCCTCCAACTTCTCTTCTATGTTACATCTTCTTTACCAAGTTGAGACTCTTGCAATCTATGAAGATAGTGCTTTCATGCTATTCAATTCTCTAGCTTTAAGCATCCAAAGAAAACATGAAACTTTATAATGAATTTTAAACTTCTAAATATTTTAACATTATACATGGTGCACTCTCTATTCATTTCAACAATACCAACACAAATATTCTTCACCATCAGTTTTGAGTTGCGGGTTTTATTTTAATTGCAGCCAACAATGACTACAATATTAGCACATAAAAATATGCACGTAAATAATTATGGATAAATAGGGTTCAGTTGCTATACTTTTTTTTTTTTTGAAAAGAGAGTCCTAAGTCTAACCATTTAACCTCATTATATTACAACTTAATACCCTTATACAATGTCCATATGTTCTTGAAGTTGCCATTATTTATGGTATCATCTTTAAATAAAAAAACATCATAAAATTTATGGGATAAATGTTGCATCATTCTAAATTGAAAGCTTGAGAATATTATATTGATTTTTAAAATTTATTTGGCTCATAATTAACATTGTCTTGCTAAGAGGTTTTATCATATACATAATAATACCATTTACTTACTAATACACAAGTTACTAGTTTAGAAGCCCTGATCTAAGCAAGTAAAAATTTGATATATACCTTAAGAATCTTCCATCGAAACACATCCTAAAGAAATTATAAATTCTTACAACATATATATATATATATATATATATGATTGGGACATCAATGTAATACTTGATCATTGATTAGAATTTAAGATTACTTGATGATCGTCAAGGCCAAAAGTGACAAGTTTTTACGATTAGCTTGTGCCCACAGATATTTAATTTGTTTTCGATCTTAAATTTCATCTAACCTCTGATGGTCAGGGCAAGATGGGATGCTTACGGTCACGGTTAAAAAAAAAAAAAAAAAAAGATTGACTACTCAAACGAGCTGAGAGAGGAAGTGGCCTGTCGGCGGGCGAGAGATGAAAAGGGCATATATGTCATTCCATTCTCGAAATTAGAAACTTGTTTAACGTGCGGCTCGATTTTGGACGGAGATCCGCGTTGAGTCGTTGACTCGACTCCCCCCGGGTCAAGTCAAACTTAATCCTCCGTCGGTCCTCGCAGAAGCCCAAAATCAGGCGGCGCTCGACAAACCGCGTGCTGGCCCCACCTACCGCGAACGCGCAGCTGAGCTGCCACGTGCTCGTTGGCTGGCCTCCATTTTAGCTCGCGTGTAAGAGGGGTAAAATGGTCATGTCGTGCTAACGCAATCCCAACATGAATCAAGTGATATTAGATTTATAATATTATGATATTAAGTGAATGCAACGTGATACACATTAATCCATCAACTTTATTTATATAAATATTATCTTTAAAAATTAATATTATTGTCGTAGAAATTCGTTCTCGCAGCCCATCTTTGGAATAGTTCCTTGTCTAGGTGGACTGTAAGACAGTCCTCACACAGCGAGCATTGGGGACCTGGGGTGGCTCGGAAGACTCTCTGACGCTCAAGATTTACAATAAGCAGATATGAAGAGAAGGCTCTAGCAGAAGAGTTCCAAGAATGGCCTCTCGAGGGACTGAATGAAATTTTTTTAGTGAAAGACAGGGTATATAAAGGTTACCGATGTGATGGCGGATAACTACCTGATTTCTCGGACGTGTCATAGGGAATCGAAAATCGCCATGATTCGAATATGATTCGAATCAAATTTATTACAAAGCCGTAACTTTCGAATTCGGTTAGTTAGAGAATCAAAAGCTAACAGATGCTTTGAGATTCGATACCTTATAGACTCTAGGCCACGTTTGGCTCTTTCCTTCACTATGGTCGGAGACCCATGTGGTTGGAATCTCATCGGATTATCATTAATTTGAATTTTTTTGTACTTGGTTCCGCAAAAATTCAGGAGTACCTCAGTCTGGCCAAGGTATGAAAATGGTTTGGTCTAGCCGAGGTATGAAGATAGCTCGATTTGGCCGAGGTACGAGAATAGCTCGATTTGATCGAGGTATAGGATAGCTTGGTTCGATCGAAGTATGGAAATACCTCGGTTCGATCGAGGTATAAGGGCACTTCAGTTTTGTTGAGACATATCAGCCTTGTTCTTTCTGGATACGATAGCTAGCTGATCAGAAACCAAAAGAGATCCCAACTTTTTAATATTAATATAATGACGAGTTTATCCCTCATCAAATGTTTGTATGTAAAAAAAAAAATGAAGAATAAGTTATTATTAAAAATAAATTATACATACCATTTTATATTATCCATTTAATAATTATGTTGTATTAAAATTTTTAATATTAATTATACCATGCCCGATTACCCATATTATGTTGCACTTTATCTTCGACATGATACGAACCAGTCAACCTCTCATCGCCCACTGTTGGATGATAAAGGGATGGATCATGAACTGCGGGGGGTTTTGTTCTTCAATGGCACAACCGGAAAAGTCTGTGAATTAGGTACTTGGACTCTTCCGTACCTAATGTGTTGCCCTTTCGGACCTATAAATTCTAAAAAGTCAATGCAAATGGTGCCATCCTCTCTTTGTACATGAGAATTGGAGGTTCTAACGTTGCCACATCCCCGTTTAATAATCTCCACTAGATAAGAGGGCTGTCCCGGCTCTACTTTAATTTAATTAGGTGTTGGTTGCATAATTTGAGCTTGCTCCATCATTAACAAGTTCCTTTGCTTCGGGGACTACTACGCTGTTTTAATTGGAAACAATTCATTATTGTTAAAAGTTAAAAGTTACCGACTCACGTTTTGACTTGTATTTTACTAACAAATCTAATAATTTTTTTTTCTAAAAGCAAAAATTTTTTGATCCTCAAACTTCATTATATTTAAAAATAAAAATAAAAGTATTATATTTCTAATTTTTAAGTTAAAACTAACTAAATAGTTAATGTATTATTTTGTTTTAAAATATTAATTAATTAGAATGATATCTTAGTTATTTTATTAATTTTAATTTATCTTAATTTTAATTAATATTTTAAAAATGCAATGTTTTTAAAATAAAAAACATTAAATTGTAATAATTAAAAGTTTGGTGGCAGAAAAGTATTTTTTTTTTTTTTTTTTGCTTTTGATATCATGGGCAGGTACCAAGAGTAAACGTAATGTAAAATTTTAATAGGTAGGGATATATAATACAATTATGCGTTAAACAAATAAGAATTATATTTTTTTTATAATGCTTCTAATTGCACATGAATGATATTATAAATAAATATAAATTTAAAAATATAAATAATATTTTTAAAAAATCTTGAAAAAAAATTAATTCAGTTGAACCAAGTAAATATACTTTCTCACAAGTTGTTTCGTAATGAACTATTTCATGTGATCAGCAACACAATAATAGTTCAGTGAAAGGGACTTTATGCATTGAGCACCGTGCAGATCACATATGTACGATAATTGATCGTACGTGTCAAGAATAATTTTATTTTTTTTGCATCGCATTACGGTTTGCATATGCATGTAATCAATTAATGCGTGATGTATGTGCTTTCGCAACAAATGCGATGCAGAAAGACTTTTTCTGAATACTGGTTGGATGATATTTTGACCCAATTTGTACATAAAGATGGTCAGCATTTTTAGTCTTAGTTTCTCATGCTGTCTCGTTTTTTCTAGCATCCTTTTCCTGCCAAGAAAAGCTCCCCTTTTATTAAGAAGACTACAACCTGGGTTGCGTGCTCCGACTTTCTCATGTAAACAAAAGAATATATATATATAAAAGAAAGAAAGCAGGGGAAGAAGAACGCATCAGAGGCATTCAAAGGCAGGCGAAGACCAACTACAAGAACCAGTCATCGCCTGACGGAGAATATTGACGAGGTAACAAAGGTACAGAATGTGATGCAAATTTCCTTTGAAGATGGTTTTTTAAAATTATTTTTCCTCCCTAGTTTCTCAAGTTGGCTTTCTTTATTGCGACCTGAAGTGTGAACTGACAATAGGATGACTATAGCTGAACAATATATAACATTCAAATGGTTGAGATTTACTCCATGAAGTACTTGATACGTGGGAAGAGGTCTCAAACAGCAGATTCAAAGACAAGAATAGATCTCACCCTTGTACACCCATGTATTCAGGGCCTTGATGCAAGCAGGATTCAAATCTATGACTTTGATCCAACTACCAAAGAATTCAGGGCCTTGAACTCGTGAGACAAGTGCGTTGATTTTTTGCAAATTTCTAGTTAGCTATGTTTGCCTAGATTACAAAATAATCTCTATTAGTTGTTTAGCAAAAAAATGGGTGTCAACCGTGATGGGAGTGTTAAAATAAACTTTGATGAAAGTGTCTGTGGTAGATGTGCCGGATCGGCTTTTGTTATTCATGATGCGGATGGCATGATGTTGGCAGGAGGGTTTGGTTTGCTTGATGTCACGGTGCCTTTGGCCGAACTGTATGCGGTATGGGCAGGTATTTTCTATGCTGTTCGGATTCTGAATGCCCGCAGTCTTATTATTGAAAGCGATTCCATCATTGTTATTCGTTGGATCCGGTAAGAGCTCAGTTCCCATATGCCGATCATTCTTTTACTGTGCGACATTCGCTCTATTATTTTGGAAGCTCCTTATATCCAGATTATTATGTCTACCGTGAAGCCAATGCAGTGGCTGACTGGATTGCTGTCAGGATGGCCTCTCATTCGGATAGCTGGAGTTGAAAATAGAGTGATCCTTGTCCTTCGATCCTTTCTCAGCTTTTGTACTTTGATATATCAGGTATGACCCATCCTAAAATGATGTAATTACCTATTTGTATCGGGAAGAAAAAAGGGTGTTAACATGTCTCTAGACTAAATTGGAGGCATACGAGATTGATGGATCTTGAGAGTTGTAAAGTGGTGAAAGAGAGAAGGCATTGGGAGCATAACATCAAAATTTATTCTATGCTCAACATTGATGTTATTTTCTTGTATTTTTACCCCTTTGTAATTGCTTCTTAAGATGCGGAACATCAACTTTTAATTTTTGAGTTTAAAATAATTAAGAGTCTAATTTGTCAATGTTCTTGGGCAATGAATCTCCTTTATCTAGGACGGATGATGATTGCTCATGAAAATAAGGTTGGAAGATTTAATGGGATTGCTTTTTATTATTTATTATAAAATATATCAGAGGGAGCTCACCAACGCTTCCTTGTGAAGCCAAAATTCATCCTTAGTCTAACCAATGATAGGTCTATTACTTTGAAAATGATCCAAATATTAGTTAGCTTTAATTGACAAAAGTAATCATAATTATAAGCAAATGATGACTAGATCACCACTATTTCATTGATAATTAGATGAAACGGTAGTGGACATGAATTGCAATGAATATCAACCAAGTTGCCTTGAGATGTTATTCTTATATGAAACTTTCTTAGGTGAATGTCGTTAAGCATCTCATTATCCATCAAAGTTTATCCATTTTTTTCTTCTTTGTGCTTCTATTATAGGATTCATCATTTCTAATGTGATTTAGAAGCTGATTAACTTATTTTGGTACTTCTTTATGGTTGAAGATGAGCACCATATGCCTACTATCTCTTTATTAAAAAGTTATGACTATAACCATTCTTAAAGTAGCAATAATCATCATTATAGTCATAATAATTAATATAGTAACATTGGTCATTATCATCACCTACACAGTTGTAGCTGATGATGTAATAGTGACAGGATACATAGTGAAAGTCATCATTTATATAAAGTATAAGGATGTCATATAATTGGGAACACTAATAGAAAAATAATTAAGATAGATTTTTAAACTAGAAACTAGACTAGACTTTCATCGTAGAGGATAGATCCTAAACCTAAGCTACATGGCTACGGAAGAGAGGGTGGTTGATGCGGAAGGGATTGATGAAATTTTTTTTTTAAGTCATAAAATAAAAAACTATTTCAAATAATCAATTTTTTTTTAAGATGATAGTTGTTATAAGTCTCTTTAATTTATAGATAACCTTTTATTTTGATCCCAACAATGTTATTTAGATAATTAATTCTAGTAGTATATGGCATGTTATATAAGGGAGGATCCATCAATCTTGATTCCTTCAAATATTATATATAAATAATTTATTAAACTAAATTGATTTATCATTATTGCTTATTGATTTTAAGAAGTTGATATGTTAATAGTTTTGTGCACTCAAATTAGATGGAAGATCGGGCATGCATTTCTAGATTGATACCATCATATCTCTTGATAGAGTATTTTTCACATTCATGGTGATTAAAAACATGCATATTTACTGATTGAAATTGTTGATGCTGGATCACCAGATTGTTTCTTTAGGGTTTTTTTCAAGATCTCTCTCTCTCTTTTTTTGAAGGAAGAAGTCCCCCCACCCCCCCCCCCTTCTCTCCCTTTTTATCCTCCTTTTATTATTATTTATTTTTTTTCCCTTTCATTATCCTGGATGTCCACGTGTAGGATAAGTGTTCATCTTGCATTACGTGGTCATTCAGTGATAATGCTTAATAAGGATTAAGAAACTTGCTCATGAAGGAATCCTTTTTCATGATGACCTTGGTTATCCCAAAGGAATGTCAGAGGTAGTGGAGACGTCAGAGTGAGGGAAAAGAAATCTGGCTCCAAAATAGAGGTTCAGTGTCCCCTTTTGGAGTTTGTCTTATGCGGACCATTTAAGGTGTGATGTTTTTAGCATTTCTCGATTTCTGTTCCGAATATGACGGCTTATCTCGTTTAATGGTTCTGACGTGGGGATTATTCTTAAACCGGGGGATCGCCTGAGGCTGGGGGCTGCCTAGGCTCTGGAGGCCATCCAAGACTGGGGGCCGCCCAGGACTGGGGGCCGCCCAGGATTGGGGGCCGTCCAAGCTCTAGAGGCCGCCTAGACTCTGGAGGCCGCCCAAGACTAGGGGCCGCCCAGGACTCGGGGCCGCCCAGGACTGAGGGCCGCCCAGGATTGGGGGCCGTCCAAGCTCTAGGGTCGTCTAGGATCGGAGGCCGCCTAGACTCTGGAGGCCGCCCAAGACTGGGGGGCCGCCCAGGACTGGGGGCCGCCCAGGATAGGGGGCCGTCCAAGCTCTAGGGGCCGCTTAGAGGCCGCCCAGGACTGGGGGCCGCCCAGGACTGGGGGCCGCCCAGGATTGGGGACCGTCCAAGCTCTAGGGGCCGCCTAGGATCGGAGGCCGCCTAGACTCTGGAGGCCGCCCAAGACTGGGGGGCCGCCCAGGACTGGGGGCCGCCCAGGATAGAGGGCCGTCCAAGCTCTAGGGGCCGCTTAGAGGCCGCCCAGGACTGGGGGCCGCCCAGGATTGGGGACCGTCCAAGCTCTAGGGGCCGCCTAGGATCGGAGGCCGCCTAGACTCTGGAGGCCGCCCAGGACTGGGGGCCGTCCAGGATAGAGGGCCGTCCAAGCTCTAGGGGCCGCTTAGAGGCCGCCCAGGACTGGGGGCCGCCCAGGATTGGGGACCGTCCAAGCTCTAGGGGCCGCCTAGGATCGGAGGCCGCCTAGACTCTGGAGGCCGCCCAAGACTGGGGGGCCGCCCAGGACTGGGGGCCGCCCAGGATAGGGGGCCGTCCAAGCTGGGGCCGCCTAGACTCTGGAGGCCGCCCAAGACTGAAGGGCCGCCCAGGACTGGGGGCCGCCCAGAATAGGGGGCCGTCCAAGCTCTAGGGGCTGGCTAGGATCGGAGGCCGCCTAGACTTTGGAGGCCACCTAAGACTGGGGGCCGCCCAGGACTGGGGGCCGCCCAGGATTGGGGGCCGTCCAAGCTGCCTTTTATTTATTTAGTTTAACTATTTTGCTCATTATCCATATCAGAAATATTTTAGATTACTAATATATTGATGAATTCATCAAGCTTCTAACTATTTATTCTGAAAGCTCCATATTGTCTACCAATTTGCTTTATTAGAACATGAAATATGGATAAATGAAAGATAAATGAAGGAAATACCTGTCTTTTTTTTTTAGAATGGAGGCTTCCAAAGGAACCAATTAGTTCTATGTTGACCTTGGAAGAAAAAGACAAAAGGGTAGCTTAGAACTCATAGGGTGGTTGTGAGTTTAGGAAAAGGAAAGATCTACTTAAGAAAAGGTGAGTTATAATTTTATTATAAAAAACGACACCAATGATGTATTGATAGGATGAGAAGTAGCACGTCAATGTTTCAACTTACAACTATCTTTTGCCATGGACATTTTTATTATACTACTATAATAAAATTTTCTTTAAAAAAATAAATTTATAATGACTGGTAACAATTTTTTTTTTTAAAAAAATCAGCTATAGCAATTGTAAAAGTTGTTAGTTGTGTGATCTATATTAAAATCCTTCATTATATCAGCTTTGATACCGTGGAAATATGAAATTAATAACTGTTGTTTAATGTACAAACTATTTACCGAATTAGAATAATATTTATAGCATCAATATGTTGGGGTGCAGTATGCACTACCCGGAAAAAAAAAAAAAAAAAAGGAAAAGTTGATTTGGATAAACAATCACTGTTATTTCGATTCTAGAATATCTATGAAAATAAAATAATGACAATTATAACTTGTTTAGATGGTACAATTTTTGAGGAGACTTAAAGCCTCTAAATTGGTGTAATTAAAGAAAATATTAGAGCGACTATTTCTGGCTCAACCGAAATCTCATCAAGATGCGAGCAATTTTTGCCGTGTGTTCCGGTTCTTCCTTGGTTGAACTTGACGTTGACTTGCAGGGGCTCTCTACCGTCCCAAAGTTTAGTTTTGTGCAGGTCAACAAGGTATTTATTGTTGCTTTAATGTCGTCCTACTCTCTCCTCCTTGAGAATTTAGGTGGTTGTCATTAATGATATTGTTAGTCAAGGACCTTTTTTGTTTAAAAAAAAAATCTATCAATGCGTAAGGCCATGCATGGATTAGTTGTTGGGATACAGAGGCTAAGGGTAAATCTTTTAAGGATAGACTTTGTGTTGCAATTTAATCTTTTATTATTTAAAATATTATATTTCTATTATTTTGTTAAAATTGATTGAATCATTATAATCGCTTTATTTGCTTTGCATCAAGCTAACGTACCAATTATTTTACCAAATTTAATTGAACTTATATAACGCAACGTCATGAACATAACATTTTTAAAACATAAAGAGGGGAGAATCAAAATAAATTTTAAGCAGGACCCAAAGTATATTTTAGCCATCCCAAAATTAAAAACCTCTCCTTCCCCTTCACTCAAGGTAAATTAGGTAAGCAAATTTTTATTTAGCCTGATGGGGCCAATAAACCCATAGGCAACAATAATCGCATCCGGATCGGATCCCTCAATCGGCCACCTGGGTCAGCCCCTTTCAGTCGGACTTGGCCCTTCGGAGTTGGCTTCTTCTACCTGGCTATTAGAGTCGACCTCTTCTACTCGGCCTCTGAGTCGGCTTTTTCATTTGGCTCTCGGACTCGGCTTCCGAAGTTGGCCTCTTCTACTCAGCCCTTTGTCAACATCAGCGCGTTCATTCGCTGCTCCGTGTAGAGTATAGCCAGGCAATCATGGGTAGACTTTGAAGCACGCCTTCGAGGATCGAATTCCATCCACGTGGGCCAAAAACCCAATTGTCGAGCTATAGCACAGCATGCAGATATATGGGACCAATGATGGCACCAAAAGCCCCACTCCTTTCATCCTCTCCACGAGGACATGATCTCTAGCCCCAAAGACATCTCGGTCATGTAGTCGGACATCAGGGGCCCACCACTTCCGAAAGAGATCAACAACACCGACCTTGGTGCATGAACCCGGAGCTGCATGCATGAATCCAGAAGCACCTCTAGCTGGCTTTCCGCGTAGGACCCGACTTGACCATCCAGGCAGTGCCCCCAATCGACCTCCCAAGTTAGACCCCGACTCGGCCTCTTAGGTCAGACCTTGACTCGGCCATCTGGGCTGTGCCTCCAGCTGCCTTCCGTGACCCAAGTCAGTCTTAGCAACCACCCAAACAATGCCGGCCACCTGGGTAGGATTCATTGTGGGGGCCCACGTATATGGCTTCAATACTCCACTCATCACTGTCCGCATGATCCAGAACAGGACAACATACGTGCGACGTGCGGGACATGTTTGGCAAACAATCATCCATGCCCTACAGCAACTTGTAGCAGCCTGCTACGCCTTCCACGTCTGATGGAACCTGGCCCATTAACCAATTGCAGCCACTCACACTGGATGGAACATGGCCTGTCAGTCCTGACATGTCGCAAGAGGCAAGCCTCACTGTTGTTGCCCTTATCGTGCATGCTCTGACAAGTGATTACACCTTAAGCCTCACAAACATCAATAAAATAGGTAAGAGGAACCTCGACGAGGTATGATGCAAAAGTATGCTTAAACGCTCACATAGAGTTTTTCTTTCGACCAAGCTCTCTCAAACACATAGTTGTACCCAAATCATTTATTTGATTGTCGAAAGGTTTTTGCTGGAATCTCCTGTTCTCTGGAATCTCCTGTTCTCAAAATTTTTTACAGACTTTTGTTTGAGCGAAGCCTGCCAAAAGACTTTTGGCATGCCGAAAAAGGCTATTGAATGCTTGAGAAAGATGATTTGGCGTTATACTCTCGCTAAAGCCTCCAACAAGAGAGAACAAACACCACATGAAACGGACTTCCCTTTACCCGATTTGTTAGTCTCGAGTCATCTTTTAAGGGAGAGAGAGAGAAAAAGAGGACCATTAATTGTGTTTAATTTTATAAAGAAGTACTCTTTTGTTTTGATGAAGCAAACGTCTGTTTCTTTTTGCGAGCTGTAGTGGTGTCTATCCTTAATTTTTTTGGGGGAAAAAAAATGTTCCGTTTATGGTGGGAAAGCTGTCCATGTCTGTGCCATTCTAGTTCTGCTGGGAACGGAAAAAATCCTTGGCAGACTATAAAAAAGAGACAGAGGATTGGAAGCGGAAAGGATGGGTTGATGCTTAACATCCGGCAAGCAAATTCTTCTATCTCTGTTTTTCAACTAACAGTCAACTTTATTGATGCCACCGATCTGCATCACAGATGGATCTAGTTAGCAGCGTTTTGAATTTTTTTAACAATAAGTGCTGGCACGCTGAGTTCTTTAGACTTGTTCAAAGGGCAAGAAGATGGATGCTTGAGATGTATACTGAAACATTTCTGATGTTGTGAAACAAATATTTGAATAAAATATAGTTTCTCAAAATTCAAGTATTTCTGACACTCAAATAGAATCAAACATATACTCGAGGCATCATGAGCACATTGAAGTTCTTAGCAGGAGCACTGGTGAGTCTAGATCCGGTCAAAAAACATTCCAATATGGTCATATATAAATATGATTTTTATTTATTTATTTATTTGTTGGTTAGAAGATTTGATCAAGCATTGAATCAGCAATTTCTCAACTTGACAGTTGATTCAGTAAAATCATAGAGCTTAGACATCGTTGATAAACCATGCAACCAGAGTTTAGGGATGACAGCAGATCAGGGTGTAGTCAAAGACCCTAATTTCTCAGCCAAAAAAAATCTTTATTCCTAAAAATAATTTTTTTTTTTTACCCTCAGCTTTGCTTCATGAGAAATAATAAATTTTTATTTAGTTTTATTCTATCTTACTCATGTTGATTTGAAAAATTTTAGACAGAGAGGGAAAGAGGAGACATGGTTGTTAAAATTAAAGGCAATTAAAAAAGAAGATTAAGACTGAAAAAAACATTAACATATATGAGGATAAGTTTGTATAAATAATATATGCAAGTACGAGACCAATGGAATAAGTACATACATATTTATAAGAAATTGTCACTCCTAATGGATTTGTTTCTTACTTGACCAATTGAAATTACCATTTTTCTTAAAGTTTAATACAAGCGGGGTGACATTGACCAAGCCCAAAATACGTACGAATCAAGGCTGGAAACTAAATTCGGTCTAAACTAATCTTATAGGCAAGTATAAGTTCATTGATCCAGCTGATAATAGCTAAACCTTGACATAATCCATCATTCCGACACCTTGATGCTTTGGACCTAGACAAAGCAAAACCTCATCTACCCTTCCCAGGCTCTACGCTTTAAATGTTTGCCCTGTCGCAGGTTAAAAAATACAATGTTCTAGAAATAAGGTTAGTCTTCGGTCATGGGTCCTATTAGCTGCAGTAAAAGATAATGGTCAAACTCAAAACAGATCATTTGCTATGAAAGAAGAAGCCTTCGTTGCAGTATGTTCTGGAACACATTGGTGTCAATTCTAGATCAAATTTGTACTCCTATATTGATATTGTTACTGTGAAAAATTTATTCTCCGACTCGGATGCAGCTCAACTCCGAATCTGAGCGTTGATCTCTCGTCGAACGAACCTGTAAGACAGTCCTCACACAGAGAGTGTCTGGGGTGGCCCTCTGCGGAAGACCCTTCGACGCTCAAATCAGTGAAAATTCATAGTAAGCAGATGTGAAGAGAAGGCTCTCGCAGAAAAGTTCCTCAAGATCAAAGGCCTCTCGAGAACTCAAAGCTTTGCTTGAGCTTCAATGGAGTTTTCAGTCTGAGTGTCAGTGAGAGCATACTTGAGAGACTTCAGGACCATGGTATTTATAGGCGATCACCTGATTTTTTGGCATGTCATAGGGGGGTCCGAAAACCGTTTAGATTCGAATCGGATTCGAATCAAGCTTGTTACGGAACCGATGGGATCAATATCTAGTTAATTAGAGAATCGACGGCTAGAAGAATTGGTTGATGCTTTGAGATTCAGTAATTCTATAGGTCCTAGGCCACTTCTATAGGCCTTAGGCCACTTCCAGTATTATTTGCATAATTTTTCGCTCAAGATCTTGTTTAACTATCATTAATTTGAATACTTCCGTGCTTGACTCCAGAGGTGCTTAATTGCCTCGGTCTAGCTGAGGCATAGAAATAACTCGGTTTGCCGAGGCGTAAGGATAACTTGGTTTGCCGAGGAGTGAGGATAGCTCGGTTTTTTGAGGCATAGGGGTAGCTTGGTTTGCCGAGGCGTGAGGATAGCTCGGTTTTTCAAAGGACGGTTTGATTCTGTCGAAGACGATTCAGCTCTGCTGTTTTTCAGACGTGACAGCTGGCTGATCGGATATCGAGATTGATCTCGACCTTTTTGTCGTGTGCACGAGTGTTAGCGCAATGACAATTTTACCTCTCATCATATATATCCTGCAAAATTTATTCTATATAGGAAGAGAGGCATGGCCTAGAACTCTGTTGGTTCAATTCTAAAACAAATTAGTGCATATAAGCATGGAAGATTTTGGAGGACAATATTTCAAATATATCGGGGCGTCAAAAATGGCCACCGCAAGACCAAGAAAACCTCCTTCCCAGACTAAGAAGACACCAGTCCAGAGAGAGAGGCTCTACAAGGTCCCACACCAATAAATTAAAGTCTTTCACCTGTTTAGTATATGAGCTAAACTAGCACTTGTTCTTGAATGAAATTAACTTGGAGCGAACAAAGTAGTTCTCACGCTTGAAATTATCACTACCGGCCTCTTAATGGCCACCAAAATCCCAGTGAATTTGTGACCACAAGTGCCCCAAAAAAGTAGAGGGGAGAACAAAGTCTCAATTTTCAAGTAAAAAAGCCACCGCCGAAGGATATCAAGTAGGGCCCGGCCACTCGAAATTTCACTGTTCTGACCATTGACCATTCTTCCCCTAACATGGAATGTTGAAGCTGACTTGACAACTAAAACCAAACCTACCTCTCATCTACTTTTCATAACGTTAAACTTGGAGAGAAGAGAGCCTTAGAAGGATTGCCACCACCACAAGATATTGACCATATCCTCTATCAAGTCATAGCTGGCACAGGCATTGGGCTGCACAAGGGGAAGACCCTTTCTGGACTTGGAAAAGGAAAAAAGATGGGCTGAAAACCATGGAAGCCAATGCTTTGGACTGGTCGGCAGGCACATGAGCTGGAAAGACATACATGCATGACGAATGCTTCAGAACTTTCTTCATTATAAAAATCAATTCAAAGATTGTGTGACAACTCAAAATCTAAGTTGAAACAGTCACCTGGAATACAAATTGGATTTTATTGTCTGACTAGAGAATTTGATTTCTCAACTTGGATTGGAAATCTTCAGGAAGTTTCCTCTGAGTAGACCACTCGAACTGGAATGTGAAGGATTCAATCTACTGGAAGGAGGGTAAACCAATATTATATTTTAGCTAAGATTGTGCAATATATCATAACTTTGATCATGAATACATGCAGTAAGTGAGACTGGAGTGGCGTAATAGACACCCCTTAGAAGTTTCTTACATCCAAGCAACTGCTGCTTGCCAGTTTAGCAACACGACTGTTGTTAGTTATGTCTGCATCTTAAACCTCAACCTGTGTGTGATAGCAAACTATGCCAGGCTAGTCTTATTCAATCCAAATTAAAAAAAAACTATGACGGGTTATATAGAGCAAAATCGTCACAGAAGTCATTGTCTTTTGTCTATGATGATATATGTGTGTTCATGTGTGAAAACTAGGATTATAATGTATGTGTACGTTTGTGTGTGTGTTGCGGACAAAGTCCAGCTGAAATCATGGTGAGGGCAGGAACAAGACGAGGTCAATATATAACATCCTACACTAGCACATCAAGATGGGTACATGAGAACTTTGGCCTGGCCAACTCTATTATGATGGTAGAATTTGACCTTTATATCTGACGGATGAAACAAGCAACTCTGACCGTTTGGAAGTCCACCGCATGCCTTGGCGGAGAGAAGATTAATGCCCTTATTCACATTGAATCAGTATTGTTGTCCAAGCATGGGGAGAACACACAAACATATATATATATATATTATATTTTTAAAATTCATAAATTATATGGATGTAAAAAGAAAGGAGATGATCAAATTTAGGTTTATATAGAGAGAAAAATAGAGAATGCTGGGGGAGAGAGTTGGATTTGATGATACTCGCGTATGATCAAATCTCATATCCTTGTCATCTTTCCATTCTTGGATCCATATGAATTTCGAAGTCATTCTACTTCTTTTTTCATCTTTGAGATTCGTAAACAGTATGGATCCGAGAATGAAGAAGATAATCAGATTCAAGCTCATCACATTCGAATGTAGCCAAGTGCAACTCTATATATAGAGAGAGATTTCAACTACGTACAAAACTAGACTCACATATAGCATTTGATTATGAAATAAATAGGAAGATATCTCTCAAAATTAGAGATATTCTTTTAAATTCTTATCAAATATCAAAAAATTAGCACTTATTCCATGTTGTCTATGTCTACTTTATAAACACTAAAAGAAGTATGAGAGCAATTTGATCCTTTATGATAAAATTGCAATTACCTTGAAGTTCAATGAGCATTAAATACAACTAATTCACTTATATTTCCTGTACTTATTTTTTAACCAAAGGACACAATTTACCTACTTATTCATAGTGTATACTTATTTCTTCAATACCACAAGGGACATACACTTCTCTATATTTGTTCTGCAACCAAACGCCACTTTGGTCATTCAAGGTTGTTTGCTCTGTCTGATAGTAGTAGATCCGTAGAAGAATGGATAGGTCAGGAGGTCAAGTGAGGCCCGGCACTTGTTGGATCTCACCAAAAAAAAGTGGTAATATCACAGGAGGGGTGTTAAATAGACCTGAATCACTCCTTTTGGATAATGAGATGGACCGATGCTCGCCTGGCCGTTCATAAATTGGAGCCAGAAAAAGTCTTGCTGCATTGGTGCACGCAAGCTGCACCATCCTTGATGCACAAAGACTTTTCCATTGGAGCCAAGGTGCACTGGTAGGTGGACGACATGTCAAAAAAACATAAGGCATTTGAGAACTAAAATACCTAAGAGAAAAGATAAAAGGGTACAAAATAAAATAAAATTTTAAAAAGGGTAAACATAAGAATTTATATATAGTGTTGCCGCTGAAATCCGTCCTTCAACTCAGGCGCGGTCGATCTCCAGGAAAAGGGGGGCGGACCTGCAAAAGAAGTCCACACGTGGAGGGATGCTGAGGGTGGTCCTCCGCGGAAGATCCTCCGACGCTCAAGTCAGTGGAGAAGAAATCGGCGATCAATCAGACAGTGGGGAGGTGGATCTCTCCGGGAGACCTCTTCGAGGGCGGCCAATCGGAAGCTCCAGAGGCAGGAGCGCCGACGAGCTGCTGGAGAGAGGAGTGAGGTGCGCGTGTAAGAGGCGCGTGCCTGTGCCCAAGGAGAGAGAGTGTGTACCTGAGGGAATCTGCGAATATGATATTTATAGACTGTCACCTGGGTCTTGAGCGTCTTCTGGAAGGTTCGGAGGTTGTTACGATATGGAGGCGGGCAGAATCAGGCCGTTGTGGGGCCATTAGAATCCATATCCCGTTTGTTCAGGTATCGACGGCTGGGAGAGCTCCTTGATGTCTCGAGATCTGGTTGAGTAGGCCTGGGGCGGTTATGATAGGCTTTAGGCTACGTCCCGACATGATTTCTTTTCTAGGATGCCGTTCTGGTAGGCCCGGGCTCTCCCTCGTCAGGTTCCGCGAGGTAGATGTTAGGTTGTGGATCGCTCGAAGAAGCCGAGCTACGGAAGCCCGAAAGGGCCGAGCCACGGAAGCCCGGAGGGGCCGAGCTACGGAAGCCCGGAAGGGCCGGGCTAAGGAAGCCCGGAAGGGCCGAGCTACGAAAGCCCGGAAGGGCCGAGCTAAGGAAGCCTGGAAGGGCCGAGCTGCGGAAGCCCGGAGGGGCCGAGTTACGGAAGCCCGAAAGAGACGAAGGGAGGAGGTTAGCCTTAACCGCCTCGCACGGATATTAATATAATGACGATTTTACCCCTCAACATATAGTTCGACCACTGATCTACATTCCTGGGTAAAGAAGTGAAATCAAAACAATTAAACTCTGTTTCTCATTGAACTATAAAATTATTAGAATATCTCTCCATCAGAGTCCTCTTCTAAGCTCTTACAATAATCTTTTAAATTATCTTTAGGATTCTACTAAGAAAAGATAGGGAATACATGTGCTTATATAGAGAAACGTACAGCAGTTTACTTGGATTAGGACTTTAACTTCTATAATGATATAGAAATATATGTTTTTTATTTCTGATTCTCAGCCTGCATGAATTAGAACCAGAGTTCTACTTTTCAAGATAAATTCTAACAAAAGTCCAATGAATAAACTTGTGACAAAATTGCAAATCTAGTTCACTGCATGTCGATATCATTCATGCCTACATTTTGACTAAACGTGAGGGAAGAGAAACTCCCCCGCGGAGTTTTATTAGAATCGCAAAAGATTGCATACATACAAAGAGACACGGGGAGAAGACATCTATGGCATGTTATATTGCATGATTCTCGCTCCCTGTCTGCTGCTGGAGCCTTCATGCAAACGTTTCTCACGTCTGAGACTTTGTATGCATGTTGGAAACGGGGATAATTCGTCTAGTCTACTTTTCCACATGGTGGCCACCGCTTCACGTATAGAAGGCGCCGATTGAAGTGAGGGACCCCACGTCCCTACGTGGTTGATATGACCATGTTCGGATTTGAAAATTTTGGATCTAAAATGGTCGGTGAAGCAGAATGTGGCTCATGTAGAGCTTGCCTGCATCTAGATCTAGAGTTTAATTACTTGTAGAACATGAACTCAAACTCACAAAGGTCCAGCTTGAGTCAGGTTCATCAATCTACGGCCATTCTTGGATTCATCCTAGGTTTCCAATCGTATGGGCCTCAAGGTTGATGAATGATCTCCACCTCGATTTACTTCTCTTTTGCTATCAACTTCATAGTCTGAAAAACTTTTTTGTTCTATTGATTGATTTTTTTTGGGGTATGTTTTGTAGTAATTAATATGCCAATAGAAGCCCAACCATGAAGAAAATTATTCAAATGCTTAATTGTTTATATCTTTGACGAAAAAGTTAACCATGAATGAGGCCTCTGTTTTTTCCTTTACAAAAAAGTAAAAAGAGAAAAAATAATAATAAATAAGCCACAAAACTATATGCTTGTCCAATATAGTGTTCTTAATGTAGCTTGAGGGTCCAACTTAGATGATGTAGTCATAATATTGACTCTAATGAGTATTATGTCATCTTCGACCGATTTTCAGGCTTTATTATTTGATATTGGATATGTATGCAAACTTAGATTTGACCCAACTATGTTGAAACTTTATTTAGCAAGTAAAATTTCTGTGTTTGAGTCATGTGTAATGCATTTCTTAAAAACAGGATAAATTATAGAATAGATGGGACATGTGCATCGCATGTTGCATGGGCATTTTTATTATTCTTCAGCCCATGATTCTAGGAATTTAATACTAGTGTTATATTAATAGATTCATGAATTTGGTAAATCTAATAAAAAACCAGGAACAAGTTTTGCAATCATTTAAAGGAAACCTTCTATTCTAGTTTTAGGTTAAGCTAAACAGTAGAGTCATTAGAATTGTTCTTAAGAGGAATTTAGATGGTTTTATTATAATTCTACCTGTATATATCTCCAGATTTTGTGATTTGAATATTGCTTATCAGATGAAAGATTTATGAAAATTGTTTGTCTTCATGAATCTTGATTAATGTTCTGGTTGTGGAATCAACTGCGCTCGAACTAACCTAATGGGCAACTTTTTCTTCTTTTCACTGATTCAGAGATTCCTAAATTTTTTGATTGCTTTGTAATTTGATCTAGTCTTGACTTCTAGCAGAGAAATGCTGGCGTCGAACTTTGTAGGTGTGAGTGTGATAACAACTGTAATTTCAAAGTTGTATTATATTCCAAGAATCAAATCATTGAATGTGGCAAAAAGAGTGCATAAAATTTTCAGCCATGTAGACTAGGGCTATCTCAATGACGACTGCCACTGAAGCAACAATAGTTGGCTTTACAGGTTGACAAAATTTTGTTGAATGTGGCACCTTGAAGAAGCATAGAAGGTTTCAGCAATGTAGGCTAGGGGTATCTCAATGAGAGGCTACCATTGAAGAAAACTTGTACAGTTTGAAAATGTCAACAGAGAGTTCACATTTTGTTTTCAGTCTTATGGCAGCAATTTTTTTTGGTAGTTGACTTCATAGATTTTTAGGGGAGGTTTGGGGATGATGGCTAAATTTCATTGCCAAAGTTGATCCCTCCTAATCGATTTTCAAAACAGTAGCAGTGATCATGTGGTTTCCTCCTGTTGATCTTAATATGTACTGATCCATTGAATCAAGAATTATTGTAAAGGCAAGAGGATAGGTAAAATTTTATTTTGGTTCCCTTAACAAACACTGTAGTAGATTGACTTCCCATATTATTTCACTGTATGAATGTGGGTGGTAGAACTTTGATCAAGCAGAACATTGAAATGCTTCAAATGTCAATAAAAATGATCTTGTTTAAATCTTCAAGAAAGGTTCATTTTTCCAAGTCTTGGTGTTCTCTTTCAAATATATGAATGGCCTCTATAACCTTACATGACACTTGATTCCATTTACAAGCTTTTACTTTTTGGTATTTCTTTCATATAGTTTGATATCCTATGGATAGCAATTGAAACGATTCTTTGACATGCAGAATTATTGATTGTTTAGCAGCTTTAAAATGCGAGGACTGTTGACAATCAGGTATCTGAACAAAACATTACTCTATGGCAAGCTTTTCTTTGATTATATATGTATCTTTGTGCTTATGTCATCATCAGTCTTCTTTTTGTTGAACAATGCTTCATTTTGGATCTTTTCTAGGAATTGAGCTACTTATCCTACTAGAAAGTAATTGGCAAACCAGCTGAAGTTTAGTTACAGGCTTCTAGACAAAGAATGCATGGACTGCTGTGTACTCCATTCATGGTTAAATTGCTTCAGCCCTGAGAAGGTTGTCTTATTTCTGAGGTAATCAATGTTCAGCTGATTTTGATAATAGAAATGATGGAAAGGAATATAGGAGAACCAAAAACATGTGTGTGATAAATTAAAGTAGATCATACGTACATTCTGGGAATAATGTTTGAGATAATGAACAAATCTCATAGGGAACCCTGAAAAGAAAAGAAAGGAACATAAAAGAAATATCGAATTTTGGGTAAAGGGCAGGCCCCTTTTCAAGAAGAAATTCCAGCAGGTTAATTGTTCTTCTTCATGGCTGTTTGTGAGAGTTGCTCCTACCAAAGTTGAAATTACATAAATCTGCTGTGAGTTACTGGTTCTTCTTATATTGCTTGGATCTTTACATTTGCATCGGATCTTTACATTACTAAGCTTTTAGTGGAGAACACAAAAGAAAAAATAAAGATGTCAAAAATGAATGCAAAATTTTAAACTTGTGCCAATGGTCAGCGTTCTAATTCTAAAACCTGTAATGATTTCATTTTCAAATTGCAAGAGTTTTGACATTAGGAAGACTTGTTTCTGTCACAACCTAGAATCTCATTTAAAAGAGCTAGCCAAAAAGTTATTGTTTAGCTTTTTGATCTTATATAAATATTTAGGACATTCTCGGTATATAACCGATATAGGATCAGACACTCGCTAGCATAGGTACTCACATACCCTTTCTTTTTAAGTCTACGTATCTTCATCAGACTAAGCGTCCATATCCAAATTCACATCTAAATCTAATCAAATTCTATCATAAACACATATACCCTTTAGTTTACATGGGTCATGAATCGGATTTGCTCTAATACCATTATCTTAGACATGCAATATATACTCATATATAATCACTTTTACTATGCCTAGCTAACAAGTATCTTACCAAATCATGAACTAAGCATAATATAACTAGCAATGCCAAAATACCAATTTTTTTAAGACAAATATATCAATACTATTTTTATTTAAACTCGTTACGTATAAGATTGATCTTGTTAGTTTGGTGATAGGCTAATCAAATTCACATATTAGCCATGCTTTATAGCAAGTAAATCTAATCACTCTGTAACCCATGGTAGTAACCCAATCAATCTCATCTAGCTGCGCTTTAGCTCATGATGGGAGCCATGTCTAACCACGTTACGGTCTATGGTGAGAACAAACATTAAGCTATTCTTTAGCTTGCAATGATGATAAATGTATACAACTACTCAATTGCCCTTTTAACATTATCAACATAATTCATATGGTTTATCAATTCTTAATTTATAAATATAAAATTTAATATCATTTTATCATACTATATAAAATTTCAGTTTATGCTTATATAATTGGTAATCATGTGATGCATTTCCATCATAATAGAATTTTATATTCAAACAACATAATATTGCTATCACATATATTAATAAAGCATCGGTATATCAATATGGTTTTCACAATAAATTTCTATGCATAAATATCATAATATCATCAATACACGCATTAGCCAAATATGTATGATAATATTAGCATATGCAAGTGCACAAAACATGAAAGAAATTTTTGCTTTAGATAATCAAATGAAAAAATTGCTAGACTCTATGCTCGCCTTCTTCTTGTTCCAATAGCCACTCGCCCATGCAAATGTAATTAATCCTCAAATTAAGATATTAAATTTTTAAAATAAAATCTACGACTAGGATCTGTTACCTTGGATCTAAGATTTTCAATTCAGGGCTTAGGTCTAGATTCTAGAGTCCTGAGTTTTGGTCCATGATCGCCTAGGGTCTATATGTCTAAGTTCATGGCAGCAAATTTCATCTCAAAGCTTGTGTTCCTATTATCAAAAGTGCTCATAACACTTCAAACTTATCTATTGGCCTAATTAACACATTCGTTCATATGGTAAGTCTGTGTTAATTAGTAACATGTGAACTTAGATATACAAGCTTCTGAAACTATTTTTTCTCATCCGATGTGGGATTTTATGCTACTTTGAAATATTACAATCTCGTTCTCCCTTATCAGATGATATTGTTATCACAGGCTATAAGCTAGCACTGGTGTTAAAATCTATACTAAATAAAATCATTGGTATCGTAAAGATAGCTTCATATTTTATTTAATTAAAAATTAATTAAAAAATTATTATATAAGATTTTTATTATTTATAAGTATATACAAAAGAAAAATTGTATATAATGGATATGGGAATAAATGCTCACAGGTGTCACACCACATCCTTCTCAATTTCCAATAAATGATTGCATTAATCATTGAGCATGTGGTGGCGAAAACTTCTCAAACCGATCGATATTGCCTTATCCTTCCAGAATTGGAAGATGTTCCTGGCTTTACGGGTCCATTCTCCCACTAGAAAGCAAGAGCAAGGGAAGCTGTGCAAGCTAGTAGTTGTTATCTTAAGGCTTAATTAAAAGGATTTGAGCATGTGAAAAAGCTGGACAAGCTCATGTCGGCGTTTAATTTACATGTGAAAAATACGAATGAGGCTAGGGCAGTCTCCTCTCTGGAGGATATAAACCAATAAATCTCTAACTCGTTCATCTCGCTGCCTGACAAAACAAAGAAAAATCAAAGATAGTCGTACCATTCTTTCTCTCTCAATAAATCCGCATGCAGCTAAATTATACCTCATTTTGAGAACACAATTTTTTTTTTTCCATACGCCGACCAAAGAAAAAGCCAACCAGCTGAACCATAAGAATGATTGATCATGAATTGCACGTTTTCCTACTAATCTTCATGTCATCCATCTCAAATTTATTTCCTCCTGGCTGTTCATAATATAAGCATGTATCTCAGTATGTGGTGCTGATTTACATAACTATCCTTTTACGGGCTCCTGTGGTCTTACTCGAAGAATTGTGGCGCCCAATATCAGCACATTGATTTTGTCGAAGGAAAAGTTTTCTTGCACTGTCTTTTGGTGATCATGCGGATTAGCTTTTTTGTGCATGTCAATGTATGTGCAGTGATTCAATGGGCTTTATCGTGCATCTCACGTGTGTCAGCATACTCGAACGATCAATCCGCATGGCCAATGCATGCTTGCTGCATCGAAGGATAGTGAAGCAAGTCTTTTTCTTTTGCCGAAAAATGATTGGACCAGCTAAGGGACTGTTTGAGAGCCTTATATATCCTTTTTAATTTTTTTTATAAAAATAATAGAATTAATTTTTAATTTTAAAAATAAAATAAAATAAAATTATATTATAACACAATTCCTTGAAAAGAAAATTTCTGATTCCACCGCGGATGTCATCTCATTCTTCTCCAAGAAGATCCCTTTTTCTCACCGATCCCACGACCAGATCCTACAACCCAAACAGGCCCTAGCTGAGAGTAGAGGAGGAGACCGAACCAGAAACACGCATGATACCATCTATAATTTTTTTCCATTGGCTATATATCTATGTGTCTCCTTTGTACTTCTACCTTGTGATAGCCTAATTTATCCATCAAACAAATGATTAAAGCCACGAGCTCACTTTTGTTTCACCGACCGGGACGTATGTGCTGAAAAAAGTTTAAATAAAAAAAAAATACAAAAATACCCATGAGCAAAACTTATAAATAGACCGTTGAAGCTTTTATAAGCTAAACCTATAAAAAAACTTTAGAATTCAGATCGAAGAAGGAATCAATCAGAGATTTTTTTATATTACTTTTATTATTATTGTTAATAATTTTTTGGATATATGAAGGAATCATTGAGTTGCACTTTCATGTAATTATGCTCATGGTAGAAGAATTGATCGTTGTACCTTGAGAACAGATCGCCAACAACATGCATGAATGAAAAACTAATCCTTAAAATAGTATTTAACACGTCTTGATTCATACTTGATTCATATTTATTTTTTTTTTTTTTACTTTATTTATATATTTAAATTTATATATTATATTTTTAGTAATTTTTAGGAAAGGAATTTTTTGCAAAGATTAAAATTATTTTCCAAAAGTATGCGAGCTGGATCGGAACTGAAGCAGTGCCAAATGCCAAACTATACTTTGGACTAAAATTTGGCCTATTTGCTTAATAATATCGAAGTCATGCCTAGGCTGGACACGTGACATAGCCGTCTAATCTCCCTAGAAATTATGTAAAGCTTTTAAAATTTTCAATATAAACATCAATTTCAGTTAAATACCAAAAAAGTTTAATGTAATTACAATTAAGGCATCAGAAGTTTAAATATTTTTTTTTATCGCTTGCTTCTCACTTCAGACATAATCCATTCTTGATTCTAAACATTCTATGGCTTTGTTAAAGAATATGCCAAAAAAAAAAAAAAAAGCATGAGTCTAGGCCTAGTAAGAATTCTGACTCATGCACTCACATCCATACATGTACAAATGCTTAAGTCATGATATGCAATAATTTAATATAATAATAAATGCATGCCTCAACAAGATCAGTATTATTTTCAAAAGCAATTTATCCAAGATTAACTTATCCAATATCATGTTTATCAATTTTACTAAGAGTTCACAAGGACATCAATTTCATGATTAGCTCAACCATCTTTCTAAGAACAAAATAATATTAGTTTTATTAGACTAGCCATATGATCATATCTGCCCATGGGTCAAGTATAATTTGTTTTACTCATTAATTTTAGGCTTTGTTTGATTAGGCTGTGTTTGATTCATAAAAAGTTATCCTGAATAAGTGTACAGGATAGTATTTATTCAGGGAATAGCTCAAGGGATAACCATCTTTTTCAAATAACAGCTTTTCCATCAAGAAATAACTCTAGTTATTCCTCGGGTTCCTAAGGAATAAGTTCAGGGAAACCATGAGTTATCCCTCTAGTTAAACTATTTCAGAATTATCTCCTATAGTTATAGCTTTTGGGGATAAAGAAAGATATTCGGAGAATATTCCTCCTTATATGTCCAGAACAATTAAGACCTACTCTTAGGACGGTTAGAATAATCATTTTTACTTGTAAGATAGCCAAAATAACCAAGCTATACCTTTGGAGCAGTTATAATAGTTAAGCCTGTCCCTAAGAAAGCCAAAATAGCAACTATTATCCCTGAGATAGCTAGAATAACTAAGCCTACTTGAGAGACAGTCAGAACACATAACTAATTTAGCATCTATCATCATCCATGCTATTGAATTATCTATGAAATTAAATTTTATTTATGAATACATGAACAAGTAATGCAATTTTAGTTATATAACAGTCCATATCATAAGTCAAACATACCATAATTGGTTTTTATACAAGATTACATAAAACAAATATAGGATGCATAATAAGAAACATGTGAACAGGATTAACATACACTCAAATCATGCAAAGGAGAAACTTAACTATATTCGCCACTCACTTTTTTCTAGCTTCAATTGCCGTCTACTTCTATCGGTGGTATTGATTTTGAATTAGAATAACAAAGTTGATTAATTTGAAGCCAAGGACTAGATTTGGGTCTAGTGGCGTGCAAATCCATGGTCTAAGGTATGGGTTAATCGAGTCAACGTGTGGGTGTGTCCCTGGTGGTTAATGAGCCAAGTCTTAGGGTTGCCCTATGACTCCCTCTTGGCTGAGACCAAGTGTAAGTTGGTGCTAGCCCTAGGAAGGAAATTTTAAGCTCTGGTTATGGACCTGTTTGGCCCACTTGCACCACTACTAAGTCAAATACATGGCTCGAGGTCATTTCATCTTCTAAATTCTAAATTTATTTCTTGTGTGCTAGAAATGTAAATGGAATTGTATGGTATATAACTGGTTAACTTTTGGATTTTTTTTTTTTTTGCATAAATATTTTTATAAATTAATTTAATGTTTATTTACTTTCAAAAATTTCTGTGGGCAAAAATATTGTTCCAATCATCCTATCTTTGCATGAATACTCCATTCACTATATTTTTTACCAATAATGTTAATAATTAACAAATTTAAGTGCAAAATAACTATATATTTTACATTAATATTTTTTTAAAAAAAAAAAATATCGCTCTTTCGATATAAACTGATTGTTAAATTTTTCAGGACTAATGATGTAAAATTCAAAACTGTTACTTATTATTGCCCTTACCTAAAAGTTTAACTAGGCACATCCATTCAAAAATACAGTGATTGAAGGATATATATATATATATACACACACAAATAGTGCTTTTTTTTTTTGAGGAAAACTATGCAATAAACTATCCCTGCATGGAATATGTACATTTTTTTTTCCTTACCAAATTTTTCCCTAAACAATATTGTTATTTTTAGAAGATAAAATAGAAGACATGAGAAAGTAGTTCAAGTTTGATTGTTAAGGTGGCCCTCTTGAAAGTTTAGATTTGATCTCTTTGCATGGCTTCCCAGAAGCCCTGGAGGAAGAAACACATCATGGTGAAAGGGCAAGGCCGGCAGTCAGCCCATATCCAATGTATTCTGAACTTCCACTAATGGGCCAAATCACCTCGGCCCATCATGTACTTTGCTCAATTAAAAAGGCCGAACGTTCCACGACCCAACCAAGCCAGGCTTAGTTTAACCTTATGGGTTTCGTTTAGCAACGGCTTCAATTACTTCTCTTTTAGAATGGCTTCCATTTCTTGAGCGTTATAGTGCAATATAATTCTAGTCCAACTTGAAATTTTATTAGAGTCTTTATCTAATAATGAAGGAATGGTTACTTATCAATAATGGGTAGTCTATTATATGAAAATATAGCAAAATTAATATTTATATAGAATAATATATTCATTAATTAATTGATCATGAAAACTTAAGTTGCTATAAGGGACAACAATTTGCATATCAGACTTGACAATGTATAATTGCAGAGATATTGATATAATTAAAAACTAGGCGTTTGTTTGGCTGTAAAATGCTGTCAGTGCATCACCCAAATAAAGTTTTAAAAAAATTATTGTAATAGATAGATAGATATATTTTGATTGTTATATAATATAACTGATTAGATTAGGTTCTAAATCTTTATTGAAATTGTGCCATCCCTTTCTTTCTTTCTTTCTTTTTTTTTAATTTTAAGAAAACAACACTTAATCTACTTTTGTCATGGACAAAATTAATTCTTGATCTGCTAATTTGTTGCATTAAATATTCAATTAAAATTTAAGGAAACCTTCTTATATAGTCTTGAGCGATCTAAATTGATGGCATGTCATCATTTATTTAAACTAGGCGGTGATAGTTTTGGTATTAATTATTAAAGAAGAAAAGAAAATTTAAGAAAAAAAAGAAGAAGAAAAGAAATCTAGTTTTAAGCAGAGCTGATCTGGTTATTTCAGTTTGGCTTTGTACTTCTTCATTGGAGATGGGTCCTCTCCTCCCCGTAACTCCAGCTGCAACCTTGGTTTGAGCCATGACGCTTGGAGAAATTTTCATCTTAGCGTTGACTTGAGAAGAGAGAGAGAGAGAGAGAGAGCATTTGATGACGCATAAAAGCTGCAGGCCTTAGCGACCTCCTCCATGACTCCGGCTTAATGATTATTATATTTTAGAGGTCCGATTCTAGAAAAGTGGGCCTGGTTGCGTTTGTCGAAGCATGCCGCGGCAATCTCACCTCCACTCGAATGCCTGCCGGAACGCACGGCCCAAAGCCTATCCTCCCTCCTCCTCGTGTGAACAGCACGGCAGTGGGCTTAAAGCTCGGACATCGTACAAAAGATGGAGATCGCACGGGATTTGTCCTTTCCGTCTCTCGAACCACTAAAAAAAAAAATACTCCTCCCCTCTCAACCCTTGGAAAAGTCTTATTACACCAATGGATCATGCAACAAGCAAGCACGAAATGTACTAATTAATCATATATCTATACCATCGTGCACGTTAAAATTTATTAAATTTTAATAGGTACAATAGCATAAATGCATAATTTATGCCTCCAATGCATATTTGCTACATCATTCTTTAATATCATTAATACATAAAGCAAGCATTGGGCACGTGCATTAGCCGTGCATAAATAAGAGCAAGCATGCGAGATGCATCGTAGCTTAATAAGCATGTTCGCACAAGCACATAGCCAATGATTATATGACCAATGACCGCATTTAGTACATGCTTTATGCATCGAAGATCAATGCATAAAGACTTTTCCTTTTTCCTTCACCTTATGATCCCATATGGGCCAAGCCCAGTCAATAACACCGTTAGCCTTCTATTGTTTATCTCAGTCTTTAATTAGGAAAATTGCTTAGACTAAAACTCTCTCTTTTCTGCTATTTATTTCTGCATTTTTATTTTTTCACAAAGCAAGTTTATGCACATAATGGATACTAGTTAATAATAAATATGAGAACCAAAATAATTAATACCGTCACATGGCGATTCATGAGACTCTCTCTTTTATACCAGGCATGAACAAGACACTACTAGCATGCTTTGCCCATCAGAAATTATTCAACGTTTTTTTAATTAAATAAAATGTGATGGCATGCGTTTGTTCCCGTTTTCCGTAACGGGATACATGATGGATATCAACGGCCGTTACTTTAGGGCATGCATCCGAGTTTGGGTTAATAATAAAAAGGGCGTGGGAGGAAGCAATGAAAGCAACGCAGGGGATTGCACGTGGGCTGGCCACGCGTGGCAGACAGCGCCAGGCGTGGCCCAGGCTTGGCCGGTTAAAGCTCCCCTCCCCCCCCCCCCACGCCCCAACAGTATCGGATTCGGATCCGATCCCAACACCGAACACCTCTCTCTATCTCTCTCTTCTCTATCGCTTTCTCTGTCTAGTAGGTCTCGATCCGTTAACAGTAGAAATAAAGTCGATCCAATGCGGATCTAAAGAAAGAAAAGAGAGAAAACAAAGAGATACTACGCGGTGTTCTCCTTTACTTCTCTTCCTCTTTCTCGGGATCATCAAAATATTTTTTTTTAAAATCTATTTGCTTCTCTTTATCTTGACCCAAGACTGCATGCTCCAAAGATCTGGAGGTAGAGGTAGAGGTAGAGGTAGAGGTTGTACTCCTTTATCCAAAGCTGCCATCAAGGTGTCCGGCTCCTATGGCCGAGACCCTGGGGGGGCGTCAGCCTAGATTGTTTGATAAGTGGGTCCTCCTGGCTGTTGGTGGAGAGAGCATCGCTAGCTCCAACCTAATGGGATATGGTTTATGGCTAAGGTTGCATGAATCTCTTGCCGGAATTTGAAGGATGTAGCCAAATCGTTAGAGCTCGCGAGTAGTTTAAAATTAATTTAAAAAAATTTAAAATTAATTTAATACTTATTAAATTAAATTAAATTATTTAAAAATATTATCGAATCGAGTTTGAGTATTAAAATATTTCATTCTATTTTATCCTTATAATTATACATATTTATAATAGTATCCTAACTATATAAAATTTATTTAAATTTTTAATTAAAAATATATTTTATTTTAATTTAAAAATTATTTTTTAAATTTTTACATAAAAATTCGAGCCGAGCCGAGTCAAGCTCTAGTATATCGAGTATTTCATCAAGTTCTAATTCGAGCTCTAAATAAGAAACTTAATTAAGCTTGAGTTTCAAGCTTCAAATTTTAGAGTCGAGTTAAGCTCGAGTTTAGCACTGTGTCAACTTGATTCTGCTCGATTACATACCCAATGGATATCATTAGATGTAGTTATATGGTTATTTTTAGCTGAAAAACTTTCTATTATTTTATTAATAAGAGGATTATGCCAATATGATCAAGTGGATTTTTTTTTTTTTTTCCTTTTTTCACTCTAATGCAGAGGAAGAAAAGGTAAATCCTACAATATTTCCCATTATATACTAATAATATTATAAATAAAAAAATTCAAAGATATAAGAACATGGTATAAAATATTAAAAGCATTGAATGAGCATCTTGAATCGGTAGGATTAAAGTTTAATTAAAAAAAATAAAAAATAAAAAAATATTTTAATTGGACACAAAAAGAATGGATAAATTGATATTTAATTTTTAAATGGACTAAACTTTAATGTTTAGCTTGAATCTATAAATAAAAAAGGGATAAGCTTTAATCTCTGTGAACTAGTCATATCCTTATAAATAATATTTATTTTCTTACTATATGTAGTTATTGGCAATAAAAAAAATAATTTTTTTTTAAAAAAAAACATAGTATCATGGATTAAGTAATTGGTAGTTAGCCAATAAGGCTAAATGCTATATCAAAGTCTAATTCACTAAAAAGTCCAAAATTAGGTAAGCCGGAGAGAAGAAGAAATTAATGGTTCTCGATCGCTTACAACCTTGCATGATTATTTTCTATGGACTAGCTAGTGGTGAACAAATTTACGTGTATCTATAATTATCCTTGTAGAAAAGTTGAGGACCATGCTTTAAATTGCCATCAAAGCAGTAGCATCATGGTGAGACAGAAAAAAAAAAAAAACCATTCATGATTTGAGATGTCGCGTTTGGATCTTGCAGGGTCGCTATTAGTTGAACATTGCTGACACGCACTACAAGCGTACGTGGATTATTTGCTTCAAGCTGGCATAAATGGTCCACGCATGACATTTGACATTTGGGTACGATATCTGATAGAATTCGCCATGGCTTGAGAGGTTATTCAGACAAACCATACCTAATGATAATCGACCATCGCTAACCTACAATCTAAGAATTTGTCGCACTTAATATATATATATATATATATATATATATATATAATTGGACAACAACAATATTTGTCATTAGATATGACGCTGATCTACCACCTAGGGCTTGTTATAAAGGGACATCATCTACAATAGTAGGATTGTTAGCACGAAAAAGATAACATCCTATATTGAATTATTGTCATGCAATTTTATTTATGCTTAATTAACTTGCATCCGACCATAAATCTTTTTTAGATTTAAAATTTATATTGCTCATCAAAATTAAAATTGATAAAATAATTAATATATCAGTCTGATATAAATACGTAAATTAACTGATATAATGATATTTTAGCTATTTCGTTAAATTTAACGAATTATGCATAATAAAATATGAAAATATAATATTGTTTAAATATTAGAGATTAGTATTGACCATTGAAGCTTTTAGGATCAGAGTTGGGGGTTGGTTCGGCTAAGCAAACTCAGGACCTCCATGCTCATGGGCAGATATGTTACCAAGAGAATTCCTAAGGCAGTGTTTGATATGGAGGATAAGGAAGGATATCCAGAGGATATTCCTTCTTATTCCCAAATGCTGTAGCTAGAAGGGATAGATCTGAAAAAATTTAATCAGAGGGAATAACTCATGGTTAACCATGGGTTTATTCCCTGAACTTATTCCCTGGGGAACCTAGGAACAACTAAAGTTATTCCTTGATGGTAGACTTGTAATTTAAAAAAAATGCTTATTCTCTCGGCTATCCCCTGGATAAATATTATCGCGTACATTTATCCAGGAATAGCTTTTGGGCTATTAAACACTACCTAAATATAGCGGGATACACAGAGCCTCAAATTGATTGACATTTAAAATGGTTGTCATGTTCGATACCGATGGACTCAGTCAATTACGATAGCCATGGAAGCTTTGTCTCGTTAACTTTTTGGATGGTAATCGCCATTGAGGCCATTGTGCACGAGTTAACCCCGAAAATGGCTTTTAGTTGTTGATGGCACCTACTAGATATCATTAGATTTCACTTTCTCTCTTTAGGCTCCTGTTTGGCTGTCGGTCGACCACCATTGTGACTGCTTTTTAATTAGATGCGATGTCCGCCTCATCTTGGGAACACGGTGTGTTGTTGAGCACAGCATTCGCCATCACCTTTTAGCTTGGTCTCATCTCTACGCTGAAGCCCTGACATCTAAAATTGTGACACCGATGAACCTTTGCGTGGGTCGCTCGCAGCTAGACCTCTCAAGTCCACTCGTGCTCGGAATTCAGGTTGCCTTGCAGGAAAGTGATCTATGGAATTAATTAATTAATTAATGAGAGTGTGGAAGTGGGGCTTGTTGTCGCTGTGGTCTCTCTAGCTATGGGCTACTGGGATTGCTTGGCTAGCTATCTAGGGAAATTTGTCACGTAAGACAGCATCATGCAGCATGTCAATGAAGCAAGTCTAGATCTTAGTTCTCAGCTCATCCTCGGAGTGTGAACCCACTTGCAGACATGGGTCCATTTGTCCAAAGATCAATCAGGGAGTGTAGGAACTTATAGATAAAAATTATATTGATCCATTGCATGTTTGTCAGGCTAAATAATATGCATATAAAAAATGTAAAAATATGAAACTAATAACTTTATCATGATAAAAATGTAAATAATAAATAGATACATAAATACCTTCAGCCATTGATCCATGTAAATGGATTGATATTTTTTCAGATCAAGGTAAGGCTCTTCCATTATACCTTACGGTCTCTCTCAGTGATGGTGTAAAACTTATTGTAGAGACCAGACACACAAGGATCTTCCTGTTTTATTTTTCTTTACGCCTTATCTGTCCATGCTTCAAACGAAATACAGTTGAGGGACATCTATCTTAATTATAAATTCAAATCTTGAATCCACGTAATCCCTCGATATCGAATATAGGACCATCATAATTATACCTAACTGATACGCTTAATGGAAAAAAAATAACATTCTCCCACTTGGTTCGTATATTCTATTACTATAGTAAAAAATAAAATATATGAATCATAACAATAGGTCCTCTTAAATCGAGTATTATTTATCATGTATCACAATGTATATATTTTTCAAACATAAGCTTATATAACTTAATGAATAAACCCCATGTTTATTCTAGGTCCAACTTAACGATGCTCAACACAAAATAAATGTGTATACTAAATAACCGAATGTGAAAAAACACACACCATAAAAGCGTTTCATTAATTAAAATTCATCTATACAACGAATTAAACAAAATAACCAAGACCCATACGGTCTACATGATCCCTAACTTTTGTGGTGGCATGCCTTTAGTCATGGGATCAGCTATCATCAACTAAGTGCTCACATTCTCAATAACTACTGTCTTTTCTTAAACACGTTCTCTTATGGCTAAATATTTGATGTCGATGTGCTTGCTTCGACTGCCACTCTTTGTTGGCCCAGATGGCAACCCAAGAGGGGGGGTGAATTGGTTCTTTAAAAAATTTTAACCTTTTAAAAACTATTGGCTTTAAGATAAATGAAATTAATGCAATGCAAATATAAAGCAAAACAAGGAGATAGAGATAGAGATAATAGAAGCACGGCAAACACAAAGATTTTATAGTGGTTCGGTGTATCCAACACCTACGTCCACTCCCAAGATTCACTTGGGTCCACACTATAATCGACTTGATTACAGTCGAGTTGTTTTCCAAGATCACAACTCACAACTTGTTATTTCACCCGGGATCACAACGATCCAGCCGATTTTCCGGGCTCACCAGCACAAAACCCTAAACTCAAGCTAATCTAGCTTGACCCGAGGTATATAACCTCCACTAGTTCAGTCCCCTGATAGAACTAGCACAAACAAGTAAGAAATGTTTAAGATACAAGACAGCTCCTTAAAAGAGCAAATATTCAAATAAATAAACAAGGTTTAAAAAAAGCCTGTTTGAAGTGGATTGGATTTGAGCTTTTCTTCTTTTCTTCTTTTCCTCTTCTCTTTGGAGATGTTGAATCAGGCCTCAGCTTTGATTCGTTGCAAATGATGCAGATGAGAAGTTGGAAAATCTTCAAAACAGAGCTTTTTCCCCTTTTTGTGAATCCTTCGATTTTCAAATTTGAACGCCTTGAATTCTTCTTTGAGCTTTGTGGAGTGGAAGGATTTGAGTTTGAATGCTTTTCTCTTGGATTTTAGGCTCAAGACTTCTCGGATTTTTGATTTGAATATTCTCTCTCTTTTCCTTTTTTTTTTTTGAACGGGTGTTCTCCCCCTTTTTATAGATTTCTTTTAATCCGTTTTGGGAAGAAAACTAGCCGTTGGAATATACCTGGAAACAAAATATATTCGTTAGAAGTTAGGTAAAAAGAAAATATTACCGTTAGAGCTGATCTGGCATTTTAAATTTTCGTCCCCAGACAGGTTGGAGTCGGCTTCAACTTTTCAGGTGTTGGCTCCAAGTCGTTTATCAAAAAATAGAAAGTTCTGAGTTCGTCGAGGAGTCGGCTCCAAAAAAGTTAGGTGTCAGCTCGCCATCGTCAGGTGTCGGCTCCAGAATACTGTGTGTGTCGGCTTCAAGATGCTCAGAAAATAAGCGTTCTGTCCCCCGCATCGGAGTCGGCTCCAGACACTGTAAGTGTCGACTCCGAAACTCTGGGTGTCGCCTCTGAAACTCTGGGTATCGGCTCCGAACCGTATCAAAAATCAGAAGAATATTTGACTGGCCATGGGGTCGGCTCCAGGAATTCTAAGTGTCGACTCCAGGTTCTGAAACTTTGAAACTTATGATTTGTAATTGATTCAAAACTCATTTCATAATACCTTTAAATCGATCAAATATTTTTAAGCCCTGAAACACTTGTCAATCCATTAGTAATCAATAAAAATACTCAATTCCTTTATTAATCATCAAAATCAATAATTGGGTCAATAATCTCCCCTTTTGATGATTATAAAAACATTGAGTATATGCATAGTATTCTTAAATTAAAATTTTCAAGAAAGTGATCCTTACAAGCAAGCTCCCCTGAATAAGGTAGCTCCCCTGTGAAGTTCAAATTATCAATTGTATCTCCCTATTGCTTTACATATTTATTAATTGTTCTTCCTATTGCTTTACATATTTGATACCAATTAAATAAATGCCAATTAAAGCATAACTAATCAATGCATATACGACATAACTTTCTCCCCCTTTTTTGTAATCAACAAAAAGGTTAGAAAGAGTTAAGTCAAAAGATAAACTTGATAGATCAAAAGATAATTTCATTTCATTGAAGTCATGTATTACAAAAAAGAAACTATACTTTCATTACATCAAAGCTTAAACTTATTACATCAAAAACTAAACATTCATTACATCAAAACTAAATTTTCATTACATCAAAAACATTAAACAACATAAAACTACAAGTTGGTTCTAATGATTCTTTGTAGATGATCTAGAATTCTATGCATTCCATCACTCTGAGTTCCTACAAATTCTTTTAGTCTCCTGTCAACAAAAGCACATGCTGTCACTATTTTGTCTTGAAGCTCGGCATTGCTCTTGGAGTAGGTCTCAGAATCTCCACATATGTCTTTAAGTTCTTCAATATTTCTTCAAATCACTACTTAAAGATTTAGCAGAAGAGCTAAGAGTAGACTCTATTTTAGCAATTCGATCATCTAAGGAATAAAGTGTTTCTTTAAGATTCATAAATTGACTGTCAAACTCAGTCTTCATTTCATCCTTCTGAGCAGCAAGCAAACATTTGAGTTGCTCCATTTGAAGGTCTGAAAATCCAACTGATGAAGTAGATGGCTGAACATGAATATGAGCAGGTGCAGGGGCAGGAACAGGACTCCTCGACTGTGGAGAGGAAACCCTCACAGATGGACTAGCCTCACAAGGTTAAGAATGTCTAGGCTTAGGGGCTCTCTCATCCAAGATACCTTTCCTTTCCCATTGCCCGTTAATCTTTACAAATCTCATCCTATGCAAAGTGGCTAGACTGTAATAATTAGTATGTCTCAGGTTCTTGGAGGGTTCATTGTCCAAAATTACAACCCTTTGGCTTCTGAATACATAGTTAAAACCATGCCGTAGGGTAGTGACGATCTCTCTTTCCTCCAGCCTCGGCCATATAAAATATCATCATAGCAGCTAGGTTAATGGGTTTGACCAGTCAAAATACTGTCCATCACAACAATGTCCCGCTCGGAGACATACTCAAAACGTCCGGTCTTTGGGAACAAAATTCTGCTGCAAATGTTGTGTAGCAATCTTAATTCCAAGGGCAACTGGTTAGCCCTAATCTCCTCAAATTCTTCAACATCTCTCCCTAACATCCTTGATAGGGCCGCTGATCTCTCTCTGTGCATATCCGCAGCTAATCCGGTAATGGAGGATGCTCAGGAGATTTCCTAATTTTTAAAATATAAGATGAATCCGTTTGCCTCTAACAGAGCTCACTAAACCACCATCACCTCTCGATAAATTAAAGTAAAATTCTTTCACTAGTGCTGGGTAAGTAGGAACATCAAGAGAATAAACTCTATCCCATCCAAGCTCCTTGAGTTGATTACCAATTGAAAAACCCTCGGATTGAAAGAACTCAAAGTCAACTTTCTTACCCATTGTATTACCCTCCCTGCTAGGGTATCTACCTGAGGTGAAGTGGTGTTGGGATTGTCTGAATCGGTGGAGGAATCCTCGCTTGGAGACGGCTCGCGGATGGGTCGCCTCACGGAGCGTTTTTCGGTCACCACAGGCGCTCCAATCATCGAACCTCTCCTCTTAGGCACCATTGGATCTTAGGAAAGCTTGGATAGAGTGGAATTAGAGATGGGGAGGCTTTGAGAGAGTTTTGGAGGAATTTGGTGGAGGATTCGAAAAGTTACGAAATGACGAGGTGTTGACTCTGCCCTAATAAATCGATTTGGGATTCCCAGGTGTCGACTCCCGCAAAGTCGGGTGTTGACTCCAAATCGCTAACACAGTCAGCACTCGAACTAGAGTCGGCTCCACTTATATGGGTGTCGGCTCCAAGGTCAGGGACCGAGAGTGACACAGACAAAGGTGTCGACTCCTCATTCTGAGGTGTCGACCCCAATGACAGTTCAGAGAAAAACAATTGAGATTCAAACATCTAAAACTTGTCAAAATAAATTCTATAAAATCTTGATAAAATTTTGGAGTATTAAGAATCAAATTGCTCAGATGACTAGATAACTTGTCCTTAAAATTATGAAAGGAATATCAAAAAATTAATATAGATCTAGAAAGTCATTCCTTAGAGTATCAAAATCAATCCAAAGGGTCACATATCCCTAATTCACCTCTAAGATAACAAAATCTCTCTTCACTCAAAGGTTTATAAATATATCAGCTAATTGTTCTTCAGTATTAACATATTCAAGACAAATTTCATTATTAGCTACATGTTCTCTTATAAAGTGATATCTAATTTCAATGTGTTTTGTTCTTGAATGTTGAATTGGATTTTTTAGTTAGATTTATTGCACTTGTGTTATCACATCTAATTGGAGTTTTATCAAGTGTTATGCCGTAATCTTCAAGTTGTCTCTTAATCCAAAGGATTTGAGCACAGCAACTTCCAGCTGCAATATATTCTGCTTCAGCAGTAGATAATGCAACCAAATTTTGCTTTTTGCTAAACCAAGAGATTAAGTTACTACCTAAGAATTGACATGCTCCACTTGTGCTTTTTCTATCTAATTTACATCCAGCATAGTCAGAGTCAGAGTATGCAATCA
>UESW01001798.1:105912-207230 GCA_900491605.1 Calamus simplicifolius | reverse complement strand
ATCGATCCAAGCCATGATCCCGATCGGCGATGATTGATCTCCGAGGGTTGCGATCCAACCGATCGGCGACGATCCGACGGTTGCGATCGATCCAAGCCATGATCCCGATTGGCAATGATCGATCCGACGGTTGCGATCCATCCAATCGGCGATGATATCTGACGGTTTCGTTCGATCCAAGCCATGATCCCGATCGGCGATGATCGATCCGACGGTTGCGATCCATCCGATCGGCGACGATATCCAACTGTTGCGATCGATCCAAGCTATGATCCCGATCGGCGATGATTGATCCACCGTTGCGATCCATCCAATCGGCAAGGATATCCGATGGTTGCGATCGATCCAAGCTATGATTCCGATCGGCGATGATCGATCTGACGGTTGCGATCCATCCTATCGGCGATGATATTTAAGCCATGATCGATCCCGATCGGCGACGACCGATCCGGACCATCGCGATCGATCCGATCGGCGACGACCCGACGGTTGTGATCGATCGAAGCAATGATCGATCCCGGTCGGTGACGACCGATCTCGGACCATTGCGATCGATCCGATTGGCGACGATCTGACGGATGCGATCGATTGAAGCCATGATCGATCTCGGTCGACGATGATCGATCTCGGATCGTTGCGATCGATCCAATCGGTGATGACCCGATGGTTGCGATCGATCGAAGCCATGATCAATCCTGGTCGGCGATGACCGATCTCAGACCGTCACGATCGATCCAATCGGCGACGATCCGACGGTTGTGATCGATCCAAGCCAAGATTGATCTCGGTCGGCGATGACCGATCTAGGACCGTCGTGATCGATCCAATCGGCGACGACCCGACGGTTGCGATCGATCGAAGCCATGATCGATCCCAGTCGGCAAGGACCGATCTCGGACCATTACGATCGATTCGATCGGCGACGATCTGACGGTTGCAATCGATCAAAGCCATGATCGATCTCGATCGGCGACGACCGATCTCGGACCATCGCGATCGATCCGATAGGCGATGATCCGACGGTTGCGATCGATCGAAGCCATGATCGATCCCGGATGGCGATGACCGATCTCGGACCATCGCGATCGATCCGATCGGCAACGACCTGATGGTTGCGATCGATCGAAGCCATGATCAATCCAGTTCGGCGACGACTGATCTTGGACCGTTGCGATCGATCCGATCGGCGACGATCCGATGGTTGCGATCGATCGAAGCCATGATCGATCCCGGTCGATGACCATCGATCTTGGACCGTTGCGATCGATCCGATCGGCGACGACCCAACGGTTGCGATCGATCGAAGCCATGATCGATCCCGATCGACGATGACTGATCTCGGACCGTCCCGATCGATCCGATCAGCGACGATCCGACGGTTGTGATCGATCCAAGCCATGATCAATCCCGCTCGGCGATGATCGATCTTAGACCATCGCGATCAATCTGATCGATGAAGACTCGATGGTTGCGATCGATTGAAGCCATGATCGTGACCGGTCGGCGATGACAGATCTTGGACCGTCGCGATCGATCCGATCGGCGATGACCCGACGGTTGCGATCGATCGAAGCCATGATCGATCCCGGACGGCGATGACCGATCTCGGACCATTGCGATCGATTCGATCGGCAACGATCCGACGGTTATGATCGATCGAAGCCATGATCGATCCCAGTCGACGGTGATTGATCTCGGACCGTTACGATCGATCTGATCGGCGATGACCCGACGGTTGCGATCGATCAAAGCCATGATCGATTCCGGTCGGCGATGACCAATCTTGGACCGTTGTGATTGATCCGATCGATGACGATCTGACGGTTGCAATCGATCCAAGCAACGATCGATCCCGATCGACGATGACCGATCTCGGACCATCGAGATCGATCCGATCGGTGATGACCTGATGGTTGCGATCAATCGAAGCCATGATCGATCCCGGTAGGCAACGACCGATCTTGGACCATTGCGATCGATCCGATCGGCGACGATCCGACGTTTGCGATCGATCGAAGCCATGATCGATCTCGTTCGGTGACGACCGATCTATCCCGGTCGGCGACAACCGATCTTGGACCATCGCAATCGATCCGATCGGCGACGACCCGACGGTTGCGATCGATCGAAGTCATGATCGATCCGGTCGGCGATGATCGATCTCGGACTGTTGTGATCGATTCGATCGGCGATGATCCAACGGTTGCGATCGATCGAAGCCATGATTGATCCCGGTCAATGATGATCGATCTCGGACCGTTGCGATCGATCCGATTGGTGATGATCCGACGGTTGCGATCGATCGAAGCCATGATCGATCCCGATCGACGATGATCGATCTCGGACCATTGTGATCGATCCGATGGTTGCGATCTATCGAAGCCATGATCGATCCCGGTCGGTGATGACCGATCTTCGACCATCGCGATCGATTCGATCGGCGACGATCTGACGGTTGCGATCGATCCAAGCCATGATCGATCCCGGTCGGCGATGACTGATCTTGAACCGTCGTGATTGATCCGATCGGCGACGACCCGACAGTTGCGATCGATCGAAGCCATGATCGATTCCGGTCGGCGACGATCGATCTCAGACCGTTGCAACGATCCGATCGGTAACGATCGGACGGTGGCGATCGATCGAAGCTATGATCGATCTCGGTCGGCAATGACCGATCTCGGACCGTCGCGATCGATCCAATAGGCGACGATCCGACGGTTGCGATCGATCGAAGCTATGATCGATCTCGGTCGGCAACGACCGATCTTGGACCATCGCGATCGATCCGATAGGCGACGATCCGATGGTTGCGATAGATCGAAGCCATGATCGATCCCGGTCGGCGACGACCGATCTTGGACCATTACGATCGATCCGATCGGCGACGATCCGACGGTTGCGATCGATCGAAGCTATGATCGATCTCGGTCGATGACGATCAATCTCGGACCGTTGCGATCGATCCGATCGGCGACGACCCGACGGTTGCGATCGATCGAAGCCATGATCGATCCCGGTCAGCGATGACCGATCTCGGACCATCGCGATCGATCCGATCGTCGACGATCTGACGGTTGCGATCGATCCAAGCCATGATCGATCCCGATCGGCGATGACCGATCTCGAACCGTCGCGATTGATCCGATCGGCGATGACTCGACGGTTGCGATCGATCGAAGCCATGATCGTTCCCAGTCGGTTACGACTGATCTTGGACCATTGCGATCGATCGATCGGCAACGATCCGACGGTTGCGATCGATCGAAGCCATGATCGATCTCGATCGGCGACGACCGATCTCGGACCATCGCGATCGATCTGATCGGCGACGATCGGACGGTTGCGATCTATCGAAGCCATGATCGATCCGAGTCGGCAACGACCGATCTCGGACCGTCACGATCTATCCGATCAGCGATGACCAACGATTGCGATCGATTGAAGCCATGATCGATCCCGGTCGGCGACGACCGATCTCGGACCGTTGCGATCGATCCGATCAGCGATGATCCGACTGTTGTGATCGATCGAAGCCATGATCGATCCCGATCGACGATGATCGATCTCGGACCATTGCGATCGATCTGATCGGCAACGACTGACGGTTGCGATCGATCGAAGCCATGATCGATCTCGATCGGCGACGACCGATCTCAGACCATCGCGATCGATCCAATAGGCGATGATCCAACGGTTATGATCGATTGAAGACATGATCGATCCCGGTCAGCGACGACCAATCTTGGACCGTCGCGATCAATCCGATCAGCGACGACCCGACGGTTGCGATCGATCGAAGCCATGATCAATCCCGAACGGCGACGACTGATCTCGGACCATTGCGATCGATTCGATCGGCGACGATCCGATGGTTGCGATCGATCGAAGCCATGATCGATCCTGATCGACGGTGATCGATCTTGGACCGTTGCGATCGATCCGATCGGTGATGACCCGATGGTTGCGATCAATCAAAGTCATGATCGATCCCGGTCGGTGATGACCGATCTCGGACCATTTCGATTGATCCGATCAACGACAATCCGACGGTTGCGAGCGATCCAAGCATTGATCGATCCTGATCGATGATGACCGATCTTGGACCATCGAGATTGATCCGATCGGCGACGACTGATCTATCCCGGTCGGTGATAACCGATCTTGGACCATCGCGATTGATCCGATCGGGGACGACCTGACGGTTGCGATCGATCGAATCCATGATAGATCCCGATCGGCGACGATCGATCTCGGACCGTTGTGATCGATTCAATCGGCGATGATCCGATAGTTGCGATCGATCGAAGCCATGATCGATCCCGGTCAACGATGATCGATCTTGGACCGTTGAGATTGATCCGATCGGCGACGATCCGATGGTTGCGATCGATCGAAGCATGATCGATCCGGTCGATGACTATCGATCTCGGACCGTTGCGATCGATCCGATGGTTGTGATCGATCGAAGCCATGATCGATCCCGATCGGCGATGACCGATCTCCGACCGTTGCGATCGATCCGATCGGCGACGATCCGATGGTTGCGATCGATCCAAGCCATGATCGATCCCGATCGGCGATGACCGATCTTGGACCGTCGCGATCGATCCGATCGGCGACGACCCGACGGTTGTGATAGATCGAAGCCATGATCGATCCCGATCGGCGACGTCCGATCTCGGACCGTTGCGATCGATCCGATCAGTGATGATCTGACGGTTAAGATCGATCGAAGCTATGCTCGATCTTGGTCGGCAACGACCGATCTTGGACCGTCGCGATCGATCCGATAGGCGACGATCCGACGGTTGCGATCAATCGAAGCTATGATCGATCTCGGTCGGCAATGACCGATCTCGGATCGTCGTGATCGATCTGATAGGCGACGATCCGATGGTTGCGATCGATCGAAGCCATGATCGATCCCGGTCGGCGATGACCGATCTCGGACCATCGCGATCGATCTAATCGGCGACAACCCGACGACTGCGATCGATCGAAGCCATGATCGATCCCGGTCGGCGACAACCGATCTCGGACTGTTGCGATCGATCCGATCAGCGACGATCCGACAGTTGCGATCGATCGAAGCTATGATCAATCTCGGTCGATGACGATCGATCTCGGACCATTTCGATCGATCCGATTGGCGACGACCCGATGGTTGTGATCGATCGAAGACATGATCGATCCCGGTCAGCGATGACCGATCTCGGACCATCGCGATCGATCTGATCGGCGACGATCTGACGGTTTGCGATCGATCCAAGCCATGATCGATCCCGATCGGCTATGACCGATCTCGGACCGTCGCGATCGATCCGATCGGCGATGACCCGACGGTTGCGATCGATCGAAGCCATGATCGTTCCCGGTCGGCGACGACCAATCTCGGACCGTTGCGATCGATCCGACGGTGATGATCCGACGTTGCGATCGATCGAAGCCATGATCGATCTCGGTCGGCGACCACCGATCTCGGGACCATCGCGATCGATCCAAGCCATGATCCCGATCGGCGACGATCGATCCGACCGTTGCGATCCAACCGATCGGCGATGATTCGATGGTTGCGATCGATCCAAGCCATGATCCTGATCGGCGATGATCGATCTCCGAGGGTTGCGATCCAACCGATCGGCGATGATCCGACGGTTGCGATCGATCCAAGCCATGATCCTGATCGTAATGATCGATCTGACGGTTGCGATCCATCCAATCGGCGATGATATCAGACGATTGCGTTCGATCCAAGCCATGATCCCGATCGGCGATGATCGATCCGACGGTTGCGATCCATCCGATCGGCGACGATATCCAACGGTTGCGATCGATCCAAGCCATGATCTCGATCGGCAATGATTGATCCGACGGTTGCGATCCATCCAATCGGCGAGGATATCCGATGGTTTCGATTGATCCAAGACATGATCCCGATCGGCGATGATTGATCCGCCGGTTGCGATCCATCCAATCGGCGAGGATATCCGACGATTGCGATCGATCAAAGCTATGATTCCGATCGGCGATGATCGATCCGACGGTTGCGATCCATCCAATCAGCGATGATATTTAAGCCATGATCGATCCCTGTCGGCGACGACCGATCTCGGACCATCGCGATCGATCCGATCTGTGACGACCCGACGGTTGCGATCGATCGAAGCAATGATCGATCCCGGTCGGCAATGACCGATCTTGGACCATTGCGATCGATCCGATGGGCGACGATCCGACGGTTGCGATCGATCGAAGCCATGATCGATCTCGGTCGATGATGATTTATCTCGGATCGTCGCGATTGATCCGATCGGGGACGACCCGACGGTTGCGATCGATCGAAGCCATGATCGATCCTGGTTGGCGATGACCGATCCCAGACCATCGCGATCGATCCGATCGGCGATGATCCGACGGTTGTGATCGATCAAAGCCAAGATCGATCCCGGTCGGCGATGACCGATCTCGAACCATCGTGATCGATCCGGCACCGAACCGACGGTTGTGATCGATTGAAGCCATAATCGATCCCGGTCAGTGACGACCGATCTATCCCGGTTGGCGACAACCGATCTTGGACCATCGCGATCGATCCGATCGGTGACGGCCCGATGGTTGCGATCGATCGAAGCCATGATCGATCCCGGTCAGCGACGATCGATCTCGGACCGTTGTGATCGATTCGATCAGCGATGATCCGACGGTTGCGATCGATCGAAGCCATGATCGATCCTGGTCGATGATGATCGATCTTGGACTGTTTGCGATCGATCCGATCGGCGACGATCCGACGGTTGCGATCAATTGAAGCCATGATCGATCCAGGTCGACGACGATCGATCTCGAAGCGTTGTGATCGATCCGATGCTTGCGATCGATCGAAGCCATGATCGATCCCGATCGGCGATGACCGATCTCCGACGTCGCGATCGATCCGATCGGCGACGATCCGACGGTTGCGATCGATCCAAGCCATGATCGATCCCGGTCGGCGATGACCGATCTCGGGACCGTCGTGATCGATCCGATCGGCGACGACCCGATGGTTGCGATCAATCGAAGCCATGATCGATCCCGATCGGCGATGACCGATCTCGGACCGTTTCGATCGATCCGATCGGCGACGATCTGATGATTGTGATCGATCAAAGCTATGATCGATCTCGGTCAACGACCGATCTCGGACCGTCGCGATCGATCCGATAGGTGACGATCCGACGGTGCGATCGATCGAAGCTATGATCGATCTCGATCGGCAACGACCGATCTCGGACCATCGCGATCGATCCGATAGGTGACGATCCGACGGTTGCGATCGATCGAAGCTATGATCGATCTCGGTCGGCAACGACCGATCTCGGACCGTCGTGATATAGGCAACGATCCGACGGTTTCGATCGATCGAAGCCATGATCGATCCCGATCGGCAACGACCGATATCGGACCGTCGCGATCGATCCGATCGGCGACGACCCGATGGTTGCGATCGATCGAAGCCATGATCGATCCCGGTCGGCGACGACCGATCTCGGACCGTTGTGATCGATCCGATCGGGATGATCCGATGGTTGTGATCGATCGAAGCTATGATCAATCCCGATCGACGACTATCGATCTTGAACCATTGCGATCGATCCGATCGGCGACGACCCGACGGTTGCGATCGATCGAAGCCATGATCGATCCCGGTCGGCGATGACCGATCTCGGACCATAGCGATCGATCCGATCGGCGACGATCTGACGGTTGCGATCGATCCAAGCCATGATCGATCCCGATCGGCGATGACCGATCTCAGGCCGTTGCGATCGATCCGATTGGCGACGACCCGACGGTTGCGATCGATCGAAGCCATGATCGATCCGGTCGGCGACGACCGATCTCGGACCATTGCGATCGATCCGATCGGCGACGATCCGACGGTTGCGATCGATCGAAGCCATGATCGATCTCGGTCGGCGACGACCGATCTCGGACCATCACGATCGATCCGATCGGCGATGATCAGACGGTTTGCGATCTATCGAAGCCATGATCGATCCCGGTCGGCGACGACCGATCTTGGACCATCGCGATCGATCCGATCGGCGTCGACCCAACGGTTGCGATCGATCGAAGCCATGATCGATCCCGGTCGGCGACGACCGATCTCGGACCGTTGCGATCGATCCGATCGGCGATGATCCGACGGTTGTGATCGATCGATCGACCGATCTTGGACTGTGCCAGGCCATGACCGGCCACGGCCGCAGGGGGGTGGGGTTTCCCCTGTTAAATTTTTTTTTATGGCCTGGCCACGGCCGGCCACGGCTGCGCCGTAAAAAATTTTTTTTGGGTGGCCTGGCCACCGTGGCCAGGCCACCGAGTTGCCGGCCGCGGCTTTGACCGTAAATTTTTTTTTTTCGGCGGCTCCCCGGCAACTCTCCGGCACCCGACGACCTCGCCGATGGGTTATTTCAAGTACCCCTCCCTCCCACCTGTTAAAAAAAAATGGTATGAGAGGATAAAGGAGAAGACGGGAGGGGGGGGGGGGGGGTTCGGGCTTGTGAGGAGGAAGAGGAAGCGGGGGGAGGTTTTATGAAATAGGGTAGCGGGCATAATTGCATCGTAATACATCGTTAATCAGCGACGCTAATTATGCGTCACTGATTGAGTCGCTATGTGCTGCCAAAGTCATTTTGGCAGAAAATTAGCGACGCATTGTATTTGCGTCGCAATATTAGTTTATTAATTTAAAACTAATATTGCGATGCATCCATTATGCATCGCAATATTGCGACCCAAATACAATGCGTCGCAATATTAGTTTTAAATTAATAAACTAATATTGCGACGCATTCATTATGCATTGCAATATTGCGACGCAAATACAATGCGTCACAATATTAATTTTAAATACAATGCAATTGATCCAAGCCATGATCCCGATCGGCAATGATCGATCTGACCGTTGCGATCCAACCGATCGGCGACGATTCGACGGTTGCGATCGATCCAAGCCATGATCCCGATCGGCGATGATCGATCTCCGAGAGTTGCGATCCAACTGATCGGCGACGATCCGACGATTGTGATCGATCCAAGCCATGATCCCGATCGGCAATGATCGATCCGACGATTGCGATCCATCCAATCGGCGATAATATCCGATGGTTGCATTCAATCCAAGCTATGATCCCGATCGGCGATGATCGATCCGACGGTTGCGATCAATCCAAGCTATGATCCCGATCGGCGATGATTGATCCGACGGTTGCGATCAATCCAATCGACGAGGATATCCGACAGTTGCAATCGATCCAGCCATGATCCCGATCGACGATGATCGATCCGACGGTTGCGATCCATCCAATCGGCGAGGATATCCGACGGTTGCGAACGATCCAAGCCATTATCCTGATCGGCGATGATCGATCCGACGGTTGCGATCCATCCAATCGGCGATGATATTAAGCCATGATCGATCTCGATCGGCGACGACCGATCTCGGGCCGTCGCGATCGATCCGATCGGCGATGACCCGACGGTTGCGATCGATCGAAGCCATGATCGATCCCGGTTGGCGACGACCGATCCAATCTCGGACCGTTGCGATCGATCCGATCGGCGACGATACGATGGTTACGATCGATCGAAGCCATGATCGATCCCGGTCGACAACGATCGATCTTGGACCGTTGTGATCGATCCGATCGGCGACGATTCGATGGTTGCAATCGATCGAAGCCATGATCGATCCCGATCAGCGACGATCGATCTCGGACCATCGTGATCGATCCGATCTGCGACAATCGGATGGTTGCGATCGATCGAAGCCATGATCGATTTCGGTCGGCAACGACCGATCTCGGACCGTTGCGATCGATTCGATCGGCGACGATCCAACGGTTTCGATCGATCAAAGCCATGATCGATCTGATCGGCGACGACTCGACGGTTGCGATCGATCGAAGCCATGATCGATCCCGTCGGCGATGATCGATCTCGGAGAATGTACCAAAATTAATTTTTTTAAAACAATTGCGACGCATTTCATTGCGTCGCAATGTTTATTTTAATTTTTTATCTTTAATTATATTTTATATAATTTATTTTTTAAAAAACTCTGCGACGCATTATATGCGTCGCTAAATTAAAAATTAATTTTTTTTAATTTTCTAATTTATTGCATCGCTAATGCGTCGCTATTTAACATAATGAATTTCTTTAAAAATATTGCGTCACACTGAAGTGCGTCGCAATATTTTTATTTCATAATTCTTTTAATATTTTTATAAAATTTATTTTTTTAAAAAACATTGCGACGCAATACTTGCTTCGCTAAAAAAAATTATTTTTATTAATTTACTATTTTATTGCATCGCTATTGCGTCGCTATTTAACATAATTAATTTTTTTAAAAACATTGCGACGCACTGAGTTGCGTCGTAATATTTTTATTTCATAATTATATTTTATAAAAATTAATTTTATTTAAAATAATTACAACGCAATTAGTTCGTCGCTAAATAAAAATAATTTTTTTAATTTTTTGATTTATTGCGTCGCTAATGTGTTACTATTTAACATAATTTAATTTTTTTAAAAATTTGCGACGCACTGAGTTGAGTGGCAATATTTTATTTCATAATTATATTTTATAAAAATTAAATTTAAAAATATTGCGACGCATTTCTTGCATCGCTAAATTAAATTTTTTTTTTTTTGATTTTCTGGTTTATTGAGTCGCTAATGCGTCGCTAATTGCGTCGCAATGTTTTGTTGTCGCGGAGGCGTCGTAATGTGGTCGCAATATAGCGACGCAAAAATGGATCGCTAAATTTGTAATCGCTATTGCAGTATTTTCTTATAGTGACGTTTGAGGGACGTTTATCTTAATTATGAATTTAAATCTTGAATTCACGTAATATCTCGATATTGAATACAGGATCATCTTAATTATATCTAACTGATACGCTTAATAAAAAAAAAAATCAACATAAGTTCAAATCCAAGGAGCAATGGGTGGGTGGGAGAATCTTTATATATGATGTAAACTATTTTACCTACTTACATGTATACCGAGAGAGTTGAATTGCATGCCTTACTTGTGGAAGAACTAATTTGCATGCATAATTTTTTATCATATTTTTATTTTTAAAAAAATAAAAACCTTTTGAGTTCTATCATATTTGCACGCACAATTTTTTAAGAAAAAATATTAATTAGATATATCTTTCAACCCAAAAGAATTAGATGAAGTTATTAAAAAAATAAAACGTCGGTGTATTTAGATATTGCGGTCATATTTTTTATTTTTTTAATACTTTTTTAAAATATTTAAGTATAGTAAGTTAATGAAAATTTTTAATTCTCCTCCACATTTATGCTGAGTTCCTTTTGGCTCGCTGATAGGACAATACGATGCATTATTATCAATCTAACCATTTTTGGCTTTGGCTCTGATCGGGGTTGATGGTCTCGATCATGCATGAGGATCTGAATTAAAGAGTGAAAAAGGGTCATAGAAGCTTTTGTTGGGGACGAAGGGAAACAAGCTTGTAACAATCCGGTCTGTAAACCTACGAATCTATTTCATTGCAGGAAAGCAAAACGAAAAAGGTTATATCAACTTAGAATGGGCCCTATAATTGATTGGGACAGAGAAAAGAGCATATGGGTTGGATCAGCTTTGATTATAGTTTCTGAAGGAATTTTTATTTTTTCATTTGACTATTATTCTTGGAGATATTTAAGCCCAAGATTAGGCTCTGAATTAGACTGAATAGAGTTTTGGAAACACTTTGTTATTCCAATTTTAGAGATTTAATTATGTAAAATAATGCTGTACATACCCAGAAGTCCAAATAACTGATTTACATTTTGGGATTAGCGTGCTGAGGTAAGGAAGCTAATTATCATGATTTCATAAATTATTTAATATGTAAATTTTGGAATTATAGCTGTATTAATTTATGAAATGAGAAAGAATGGAATTGTAGTATTTGATTTAACTATTTTGAAATTATTAAATAGTACCATGAGTATGCAATTCATTATTTGGTCTGGTTATTTGCAATTACTGATATTTTTCAAAGTAATAACTTATATATATGCGACTAATGAGGGATATGATTACTTTGACTTTGCAAAAATATTTGATATTATTTGTTATAATTATATGCAATTGCTAATATTTGTATATATATAAGAAGCTTATGCTTGTGATGATGCATGATATGTTGCATGCAAAACATAAAGATGATACTTGAGAATATACTATTAAGTGCCGCTGTGGTTCTCTATAGCATGATATAATGTGATATGCCAAGAGACATCGAGACCCACCTTCACAGAGGGAATATGTGGAGGACACATATATGTAGGTTGTGCTATGACAGGTTATGATATATGGCATGATGCTGGTAATATGATCCTTCTTCTTAGGGAATATTTAAGAGTGATACACTAGTGGGATGTTTACGGATATAGTGTAGAGTCGTGGGATAGATAAAAATTGATAATTATATAGATATAACGGGTTTGATTGCATTGCATATTTTGGAAATATTGCATGGCTATTATTGTAATGACCTGGGCCCGCAAACCCACGAACCCGTTTCGTTATAAGAAAACAAGATGGATAAGGTCCACATCAACTTGGGCCACCACAGTCCAAAAGGGATCCAATTAGTGTAGATTTTGTCTGTCTTGCTTTCTTATAACAAAATAGGTTTGTAGGTTTGCGGGCCTGGATCGTTACAATATGGTATCAGAGCCACGCATCAGTTAGAAGTGCAGAAGCTAAGTGCTACACAAGGTAAAGTGCTACATCTATGGATGGGAGCGACCTCTTGAACATGTGGGGGCCATCTCTAGAATCCTGCCTGCCTGATGGATGCGATATGTACCTTTGGCGACGAGGACGTCGCCTCCGTAAGGGGGTAGATTATGATTTCCCTCCCAATAGTTCAATATCGAAAAATTGAGAGTTGGTCGTATGGTTTATAACCAGGTAAGAAGATGAACAAGTACCAATTGGATCCTTTTTAAGCTGTGGTGGCCCAAGTTGGTGTGGACTCTATCCGTATTGCTTTGTTACAAAACTAGTGTCATTCATTCCCATCATTTTTTATTTTTTCAAAAATTTAAATTTTTTACTCTCGGATCCGAAGGTAAAGAGGAAGAGAGAGAAATGGTTTATAAATTTGAGCCCCACCTTTTTAATTCCGTCCTTGCTTTGGATTCCTCTGGCAACAAAAGATATATTTATCATTTTATAAAGGCAACTGCGCTCTCTTCCCCTTCGTATATATTCTTTGCTTCAGATATTGAAGCAGACCAGGTGCAGGCAGCGTTCACATGTACCCGCTCCACGAACTCAGGTCCCCTCCGCCCAGCGCAGCTCCTGGAGGTTTCCAGGCCTCAAGGGCGCAATTGCTGTCGATGGCCGTGGTGTCCCGACGCACATTTGCTCACTGTAGCGTATCTAGGATTCTCTGGACCGCCGCAGGGCTCGGCGTTTAACTCCCCCAGTAAAGCGTGTTTATGTGCGCGGCCTACGGTGGTGGTCCTTGCACACGTCCTGCCACCTACCACAAATAAAGCGACCATGGAGCTGCAGGATCCCCCCATTGCTTGCCCTCGTAAATCTTTGCGACCATCATCCTTGCATGCATGCATGCATGCGAGCATCAACAAGGTAAATGTAAATAAATCAAGCCTCTTCCATCGACTCTCTCGCCCACACCATTTTGCCACTCCTCGAGGTCGAGGGGACTGCATTGAGCCAACGTTTACTCTGGACTCGAATGCATAATAATTATAAAATGATGCAAAGACGCGACGCGCGTGCAGGAGCGACGCGGGCGACGGTGCGGCTCACGTGGTTCGAGAGAGGGGCGGGTCCGGGGCCGGCCGTCCCCGACTCGATGGCGCTGGTTCGGCCGGGGCGAACGGTCCCATTTGGTACGAGAGCGAGGACCAATCCGTTGGCTCGTTGCGGTCGGTTAGCTGGAGGCTTAATGCGCGGTGTGAGCTGTTCTCATAAATGATCGTCGTGGCCTGTCCGATGCCTTGGGTTGGGATCATCTGGGACAGCTGCATTGGTCCTTCTTTTCGAGAAGGTTACAACCTTACGATCGAATTGACGTATCGAGAATTAATTGGTCTACCTAAGTTTGGGTCCCCCCAAGCACGTCAAATAAGCATATATAGCTGAGACATATATGTATGCAGAGAAGTTACATCACATTAAAAATATATTAAATGAGCACAAGAGTTTCTCAGCCCATGTCTGCCATCTATAATACATTGAGATGCATGCAAATAATGTGGAGATATGTGCCATCGTGCAACTCAAAATTAAGGCTTTGAGCTTGATTCATAGCAAAAGTTGTCAGCTGGCTTTATTTTATTTTATTTTATTTTATATACGCTGGAATTGGGAAAATAATAAGACGACTGTGAAGATGAGTACTAGATTTCATGTAACAGGGGATGAACACCTGAATGTGGGTGCTGGGTATCACTTTTCAACCAGATTTTAGCGGCTTTGAATCTGATCACAGTACATTTAATTCTTTCATAAACTGCATAAATTTTCATCAATGACGCTTTTGTATTAAATAGTTTACTTTCATCTGATCTAATGAAAAATTATGTATTATAATTTTTAATTTAATTTTTTTAATAAATTAATTGAACTAACGGATGAGTTTAAGATATTATAAAATTAATTAGATTAGTAAGAGAATTTAAATGTTACTGATGGTTCATATTTATCCGTATCAAACTGAGTAAAACTTTACGTAAAATATATGAAAAGAAAAAAAAAACATTTTACATGTGAATATCAAACCGTACAAAATCGACAAAAACAAAACAAAAAATCTCTCAAAAAAAGTGACCGGCATAAGATTCCAAAGGAGCGAAAACGGGTCATATCTTGGAGTGCAGTGGCTGAAACATGTTCTCCAAAATGTAAGATCGCCCACAACATATTTGATGTTCTCATTTGCAGCTAGTAGCTGGTATTGGAGCAGTTAAAGCGTTGATACCTTGTTCTTATATCAGTCATTGGCTTGTAAGCCCATTCAAATTAAATAACCATGCAAAAAGTCCACAGTACTCGCATGCCAAAAGGTAGAACACGCGTGCACACAAACTACATTTTAAGGGTTTTTTTTTTTAATGTTATGATAACCTACTAGATTCTCATTAAAAAATTGAAGCAAAAAACAATATAGTATACATATTATTGGTGCCAGATCACCGGCTTCGAGCGTCTGGTCGCCTCCTCCAGCGAGCCCGGGGTCCTCCAGCGAGCTCCTTACGCATGCGGGCCTGCAAACAAGTCCCGGGGGCCGAAAATTCCGGTGGGGACCCTCCGACGCTCAAGTCAGCGCTCTGGGCAACAGCCGTGAGCTTGAGGAAGCTCGAAAGAGAAAGAGAGAGAGAGAGACTCCGAGCTCTCTCTGTGAGCGTTTAGGAGTGCTATGAGTGTGTTACCTGGTCGGGGTCCCTCTTACCCTTTTTATAAATGCCTGGAGTCCGTAGGCTTGGGGCGTGATCACTTGTCAGAACATTAATTGATGGTAGCACAGTGAAGATTACCTCCATATGACGTGTCAAGCTGCAGGCCGTGTCCTGTCAGAGTAGGTGGTCGCAGGGCATGGCTGATCGTTACGACGCTTGCCAAACATGTCCCCATGTCACCTTTTTGGTTGTCATATGCGGACAGTGATGGATGATAATGTTAGTCGTGTGGGTCCCAAGGTACAGCCGTTGGGGGAGAAGGATGATGTTGAGTTGAAGCCAACTGTCTCTCATAGAACATTGATCATAGAGTGCTTGTGTGGCACCATTCATACTCTCTGATGAGTTTCAGAAAAGACCGATGGTGAACACTTGCATGGCACTGTTCACGTACAAGGCTCTGTTCACTTGCATGGCATTGTTCACGGCCGGAGGGAGCTTGGCAGCTGCAAGTCCGAGGCCAAGCGAGAGTTGAGACTGAGAAGAGCAACGTGGTAGCCATAAATGCCTTTATATAGGGAGAGAATAAGGCAATAAATGCCTTGGAGCAATTGTATGCACGTTGGCCTTGGAGGTCTCGGCCTTGGAGGTCTCGATCTTGGAGGTCTCGGCGAGCAATTGTATGCACGTTGGCTTTGGAGGTCTCGGCCTTGGAGGTCTCGGCCTTGGGGGTCTCGGCCTTGGAGGTCTTGGCCTTGGAGGTCTCGGCCTTGGAGGTTGGGTTCGGTGGTCGGAGGAGAGCCACGTGGCAGCCATAGATGCCTTTAATAAGGCAACAAATGCCTTAGAGTAATTGGGTGTACGTGGCTTTATGAGGCCATAAATGCCCTAGTGTGAGAGATATACCGTGGCCGAAAAGGGGGCTCCGTCAATTTCCTTCCTTCACGATTCTCTAATAGCGTTGGATTAGCCACATTAGATGCCCCCTCGCCCTGAGATGAAGCGGGCCCACCCCAGCAAGGCGAAAGGGGCGTCACCTCCCAAGTGGCTGATCCTCACCTGACTTTGGGTCTTTAACCTTTGACATGAAGTTTAGATGTGGGTCCTTGTCCACATGCCATTGAGGCAAAGAGCCAATGATGCCGCAATGATGCTCCTAAGACAGAGGGAGCCGTTGCCGCGGAGGCAGAGATCAAGCCGCTGAGGCTGTAATAAGGCCGTTGAGGCTAAAATAAGATGGCCGAAGCGGAAATAAAGCCGCGGGGGCTGCAATAAATTGCCTCTGTGTATTTGATATCGACGTTGGAGTCAGTTTTTGGCTTTTGATGCCGAGATGGTCTCAGGCTTGAGTGTCGATGGTTCATCGGCTTTGAGTGCCGATCGAGTCGGGCTTGTTGTTGAGAGCCGATGGTTCATCGCTCTGCCAGTGGTACCCGGGCTTCGTGTTGGCTGGCCCAGGGCTTTTTGTGCCGACCGGGGTCGGGCTTTAGTTGTTGAGAGCCGATGGTACATCACTTACCAGTGGTACACTGGGCTTCATGCCTGGCTGGCCCAGGGCTTTTTGTGCCAACCAGGATAGGGCTTTAGTTGTTGAGAGCCGATGGTACATCGCTCTGCCAGTGGTACACTAGGCTTCATGCCTGGCCTAGGGCTTTTTGTGCCGACGGGGTGGGCTTTAGTTGTTGAGAGCCGATGGTACATCGCTCTACCAGTGGTACACTGGGCTTCGTGCCTGGCTGGCCCAAGGCTTTTTGTGCCGACCGGAGTCGGCTTTATTTGTTGAGAGCCGATGGTACATCGCTCTGCCAGTGGTACACTGGGCTTCATGCCTGGCTGGCCTAGGGCTTTTTGTGCCGACCGGGGTCGGGCTTTAGTTGTTGAGAGCCGATGGTACATCGCCCTGCCAGTGGTACACTGGGCTTCATGCCTGGCTGGCCCAGGGCTTTTTGTGCCGACCGGGGTCGGGCTTTAGTTGTTGAGAGCTGATGGTACATCGCTCTGCCAGTGGTACATTGGGCTTCATGCCTGGCTGGCCCAGGACTTTTTGTGCCAACCGGGGTTAGGCTTTAGTTGTTGAGAGCTGATGGTACATCGCTCTGCCAGTGGTACACTGGGCTTCGTGCTTGGCTGCCCAGGGCTTTTTGTGCCGACCGGGGTCAGGCTTTAGTTGTTGTGAGCCGATGGTACATCGCTTTGCCAGTGGTATACTGGGCTTCATGCCTGGCTGGCCCAGGGCTTTTTGTGCCGATCGGGGTCGGGCTTTAGTTGTTGAGAGCCGATGGTACATCGCTCTGCCAGTGGTACATTGGGCTTCGTGCTTGGCTGGCTCAGGGCTTTTTGTGCCGACCGGGGTCGGGCTTTAGTTGTTGAGAGCTGATGGTTCATCGCTTTGCCAGTGGTACACTAGGCTTTATGCCTGGCTGGCCTAGGGCTTTTTATGCCGACCGGGGTCGGGCTTTAGTTGTTGAGAGCCGATGGTACATCGCTCTACCAGTGGTACACTGGGCTTCGTGCCTGGCTGGCCCAGGGCTTTTTGTGCCGATTGGGGTCGGGCTTTAATTGTTGAGAGCCGATGGTACATCGCTCTGCCAGTGGTACACTGGGCTTCGTGCCTAATTGGCACAGGGCTTTTTGTGCCGACCGGGGTCGGGCTTTAGTTGTTGAGAGCCGATGGTACATCGCTCTGCCAGTGGTACACTGGGCTTCATGCCTGCTGGCCCAGGGCTTTTAGTGCCACCGGGGTCGGGCTTTAGTTGTTGAGAGCCGATGGTACATCGCTCTGCCAGTGGTACATTGGGCTTCGTGCCTGGCTGGCCCAGGGGTTTTTGGACGCCAAAGCGAGGTTGGCCTTGGATGTTGATGCAAGGTAGATCTTCCTGCATACGTTTTTAAGTATTAATGAAAGAAAACTGTCTTAAGTGCAATGTACTTAGCTCTTGTAGCTCCCATGTTTTCCTTTTGCGGGTTTGAGTACTTTCGTCCGCTGGTGACCTACCCCCTAGGGAATCATGTTAGTTGGATTGGAGGTGTCGTTGCCCTTACTTGGGCCTTCCCTCGCATTGGAGGCCAGGACGAGATGTCTATGGCCGGGAAGAAGCTAGAAACCAGGACAAAGCTGGAGGCCGTTGAGGAAAGCTTCGATAGTTGGCTATCGTTGAAGACGAGTGGTTGGGAGAGTCCATCGAGGACTTTGCTGAGAGTTGACATCAGCGGAGTAAAAAGGCCGACAGAATTGCTAAGAGGGCCCTTTGCCTAGCTCTTTCCTTGAAGAGATTGATTGCCCTCGGTGCTGAAGCTTGAAAGCAGCTAGAACGAAATCCGTAAAAGGTCCTGGGCTCAGTTTGGCTTTTGGGTGTAACAGAGAGAAGGAGAGAGAGGAAAGTTGGAGTCAATAGTCAAAGCCTTTTGCCCTCATCTTCCTCCTTGCGTTAATTACAACAATACCTCTCGGCTTACTACCGTAAGAGATTAAAATGCCCATAAATACTTGAGGAGTTAGGATTTGGGTGGCAAGGAGTGGCGCTATCGCTGATTAACGTGCCTGAGCCTTAAATTGCCGTTGAGCTTGAGTTTGAGGTTACTCTTGCTCCTGAGCTTGTTGCCACGCGGCCATGGAATATTGCTCCCATAGCCTTTGACCAACTGCCGCTAATGCTTAAATCTTCAGGGTGAGGGTGGCCGGTGATTTGCTTGAATGCCGTGAACTGATGGTGATGGTGGAACAGAGAACTAGCATCTTGTTGCTCAGTTTGTTGAGGTTGCCCCCCAGCATTACTGATGAAAGCTTCTCGGATTCTTGTCATCGCCCTCTTCACGATCCACCATTTTGATGAAAAAGGGATGAGGATCTGCAAACCAGCATCGCTGACCCTCCCTCTACCTGGCGTGCCAATCTGTTGATGCCAAATCACCAGCCTCGAGCGTCCGGTCGCCTCCTCCAGCGAGCCCGGGGTCCTCCGGCGAACTCCTTACGCCTGCGGGCCTGCAAACAAGTCCCAGGGGTCGGAAATTCCGGCGGGGACCTTCCGACGCTCAAGTCAGCGCTCTGGGCAACAGCCGTGAGCTTGAGGAAGCTCGAAAGAGAAAGAGAGAGAGAGAGACTCCGAGAAGAGCTCTCTTTGTGAGCGTTTAGGAGTGTTATGAGTGTGTTACCTGGTCGGGGTCCCTCTTACCCTTTTTATAAATGCCTGGAGTCCGTAGGCTTGGGGCATGATCACTTGTCAGAACATTAATTGATGGCAGCACAGTGGAGCTTACCTCCATATGACGTGTCAAGCTGCAAGCCGTATCCTGTCAGAGTAGGTGGTCGCAGGGCATGGCCGATCGTTACGGCGCTTGCCAAACATGTCCCCTACGTCACCTTTTTGGTTATCCTATGCACAGTGATGGGTGATAAAGTTAGTTGTATGGGTCCCAAGGTACAGCCGTTGGGGGAGAAGGATGATGTTGAGTTGAAGCCAACTGTCCCTCGTAGAACATTGATCATAGAGTGCTTGTGTGGCACCATTCATGCTCTCTTATGAGTTTCAGAAAAGACCGATGGTGAACACTTGTATGGCACTGTTCACGTACAAGGCTCTTTTCACTTGCATGGCATGTTCACGGCCGGAGGGAGCTTCCGGAGGGAGCTTGGCAGCTACAGGTCCGAGGCCAAGCGAGAGTTGAGACCGAGAGGAGCAACGTGGTAGCCATAAATACCTTTATATAGGGAGAGAATAAGGCAATAAATGCCTTGGAGCAATTGTATGCACGTTGGCCTTGGAGGTCTCGGCCTTGGAGGTGTTGGCCTTGGAGGTCTCGGCCGACAAATAGTGGTCGGAAGAGAGCCATGTGGCAGTCATAAATACCTTTAATAAGGCAACAAATGCCTTAGAGTAATTGGATGTATGTGGCTTTATGAGAGATATACCGTGGCCAAAAGGGGGGCTCCGTCAGTTTCCTTCCTTCGTTGGATCAGCCACATCACATATATTTTAATTAGCTTTTTCTCAATTATTCACGATATTGTAAATAAAAAAATCATATAAAAAAGAATAAAAGCCAAAAATAATAAAAAAGCTTTTGAATGAATGGAATTAAAGTTTGAACCTAAAAAACTTATTAAAATTATAGCTTAATTGAACCTTAATTAAAACTATGTTTCTTGATGCAATCATCAGAGACTTTATGGTCAGAAGAAAAACATTAGAATATATCAGATATAGATCCTTAATATTTTTTTTTGCAAGCCAGAACTATACGTGCCATAGAACTATAGTTAATAATAATAATAATAATAATAATAATAATAATAATAATAATAATAATATAATGTATTCATGTTAATCCAGGACTTATCCTGATATTAACTTAGTTGCATGTGTTTTATCTGGATTCTTTGGATCCCCACCATAGGGGAGCGCCGGCCAACTTTATTAATTAATTACTTAATTTTTTGAGAAAAGGGTTTGAACTTAAAATATAGAAATTGCAATGTAGAGAAACTGGACTAGAAAGTACGCAAGTACATTTAAAGTTAGAAGAATAATTAATTGATTCTTTTTTCGCCCTCGTCCACCAATGATGATGTTTAAAGTAGAGATGTTTCCATCACCAACGATTTTTTATTTTAATTTAAAGATATAAATTAATTTGTTTAATGCAAAGTTAAACCGCATGCAAGAAAGGCGACTGTAATCACGGCGTCTGAAGATAATTTTCTATGATTGCTAGCTGCAGCATGAGTAGTGTGAAAGAATACAGTGACATCTCTAAAGAACTATGTTCTCTTATATGCTACTAAAATAGCTGTCATTTAGGAAGGTTTTATGAAGCACCTTGTCAAGAAAATTCACGGTGACCTTCCTTTAGAGCGTCGCCAAATTAGTAGCTCGTTGGGCAGTAATAGCTCCATCTAAATTTTAATTCCTCTTGGAACATTTAAATTTTTGATGAAATGCTTTTGTAATCATCATTGAAAATAAAGCTAACCTAATTTGTTTCATATTAATATTAATTACATGAAAAAAGTATATTAATTAGTATTTCATTTTACATCGATTATATATTAAAAAAATTTAAAGGTTTATATAGTATTAAAAAATATAAATAATACTTTCATAATTAATATTGTGAATGAGATTTTTGATTGTTGTGGTATGTTCTAAAGAGCCAATTTCATAAATTGAAAGAAACAAAATCAAGGTTCTTATTAGGTTCAATAAAGATTTTTAACATTATGGGATGAGTGTATAGAAATTAAAATGGGCCATCTTATCCAAATTTAGATTCAAAAACATGGCTATGATGCAGCACGCTTGGTAGATGGGAACAATTTAGGTTATCATATATGCAACCGCAGCATGTGTTGAATGAGTGTAGCATTATTTTTGGAAAGAGTCCTACCAGAATCATGGAGACACCCTTTGTAAAATAAATGGATGCTATGTGATGTGGCTGATGTAACTATGAGGGCAATTATGACAAAATCAAAATCTTAAGGTGGCCCCGTACCGGCATCTCCAAGTTGGCTGAGTCGGCCCCGACCTTCCTTGATCGGCCCCGGCGTCTTCAAGTCGGCCAAGTCGGCCCCGACCTTCTCTGGTCGGCCCCGCTCGGCCCCGGCATCTCCAAGTCAGCCAAGTCGGCCCCGACCTTTCCTGGTCGGCCTCGCTCGGCTCCGGCATCTCCAAGTCGGCCGAGTCGGCCCCGTCCTTCCCTGGTCGGCCCCGCTCGGCCCCGACGTCTCCAAGTCTGCTAAGTCGGCCCCGACCTTCCCTGGTTGGCCTCACTTGGCTCCGGCGTCTCCAAGTCGGTCGAGTCGGCCCCGACCTTTCCTGGTCGGCCCCGCTTGGCCCCGGCATTTCCGAGTCGGCCAAGTCGGCCCCGACCTTTCCTGGTCGACCCCGCTCGGACATCTTCAGGTCAGCCGAGTCGGCCCTGCTCGGCCTCGGCGCCCTCCGGGGGGTCAAGGCTGTCTTAGGTCGGCCCAGAACGGTCCTGGCTATTCGCACCGCCGTCCTTCTGGTGCGCGCCGCTTGGCATCCCCAGGCCCAACTACCCACTGGCCATGCTGCTGATGGGACTGGACCTAACTACCTGTCAGCCCCACTGACCGATGGGACGTAGCTCACCAACCGTCATTTTCTCCTCTTCGATGGGACAGGACCCACCGACCAACCCAAATTCACGCAATCCCATAAACTCCGCGGACATTCCTTTCTTACGGAACTCCATATGGTTGTGCAGGTGTCAACCTCCTATAAAAGGGTAAGTCCACTCAGGAACAAGGTACGCAAACTCATACACTCGCTACCTTGATACCCAGAAAGGGATTCCCCTTTTTTAGAGGACTCATTTTTTTCTCCCCAGAGCTCGTCTAAGCTCTTCCTAAGCTGTGACCCCGGTTACTGACTTGAGCGTCGGAGGGTCCCCACCGGAGCATCCCTTCAGTCTTGGAACTTTTTGCAGGCCATCCGATCAGGCGTGAGACCGCAGATTAAGTAGCTCTCTTCTTCCGATGTTCGAGACCGGTGATCAGGCGTCATCAGATTGGCGTGCCGGGAAGGGGGTGAGGCAAGCAAAGAAGGCCCAAACCCTACAGTATACTTCTCTTTTCTCTCCCTCTCCCAACAATGGTGATGACACGAGCTCAAGATGCCTCAATCAGCCATCCCGGGGGGCATCTTCCCCCGACTAAGCAGCAGGAGACCAACCTACATGTCGCTGATCCTCCTATCATTTTCCCTCAACCAGAAGCGGTTGCCCCGGCTGCGGAGCAGCTGACAACCCTCACTCGGCAAGTTCAGACCCTCACCGCCATGGTCCATGGACTTCAGCAGTAGCAGTCCGTGGCCACCCAGTATCAGACCGCTCCCCCTGCAAGTCAACAGTCTGCAAGGGGAGGTTCTCCTTAACGAGAGGTTGGTCGTCACCAAGCTTCTCCAAGGAAGCCTCGTCGTAAGTCCCTCAAGCGGCCGCAATCTCTAGATTGTGGCCCGAGCAAGCTTCCTCCAGAGCCGCACCGTCAGGAGAAACCAAAGCAAAAATCCCATCTTTCGCATCCTTCTCCTTCTTCTTCATCTTCCTCTTCTTCATCCTTCGAGCCATCTCGGAGGGCCCCGACAATCAACCGCCAGACGGAGGAGCGCTTGGACGAGTACAACTGGTGACTAGATGAGCTCGCTAGGAAGATCAACAACCAACTGAAGGAGGAGTATGACACCCGTCCTCCTTACACTCACTGGATACTGGAGGAGCCCATCCCCTCTAGATTCTGATTCCCCCAGATAGATCCGTACGATGGCACGACGGATCCTCTCGACCACCTCGAGAGCTACAAGGCCATGATGCAGGTCCAGGGTGCGTCAGACGCCCTTCTCTGTAAAGCTTTCCCTGCTACTCTATGGAAGGCTGCTCGCGCTTGGCACTCGTGCCTGTCCTCCCATAGCATTGACTCCTTCCGGGAGCTGGAAAAGGGCTTTCTGGCACATTTTGATGCCTTCCGATGAATCCCGAGGGTCACGGATAGCCTCTTCTCCATGCGCCAGAAGGAGGGGGAATCGCTGTGGGACTTCGTGTCCCGGTTCAAAACTGCCGCCCTTGAAGTCTACCATCTGGACGACGTTGTGGCAATGCTGGAGCTGAAGAGAGGACTCCTTCCATTCCGCTTCACATTTTCTCTAGATAAGAAGCCCCAGAGTTCCTACTTCAACCTTCTCCTCTGGGCCCAGAAGTACATCTGCGCGGATGAGGCCGACCTCACTCGCCGGGAATCATCAAGGAGCTCCAACCGCAAGCCTGCTTGTCCTGAGCCGAGCAGGCCCTCTCACCACCGGGAGCCTGACCCACCTTGCCGATCCGACAATGGGCATCGAAACCCCGTCCCCGACGAGAGCAAGCTCATGCCTCTCCTCGCCCCTCGATCCCACATCCTGATGGAAATCAAGGGCGAGCCTTATCTCCAGTACCCTCCTCCTATGAAGAAAGATTCTCCCCGCGACAAGAGCCGTTATTGCCGATTCCATCGAGACTACGAGCACGACACCAACAGCTGCATTAGCTTGAAGCGTGCTATTGAGGAGCTCATCCAGAGGGGCTACCTCAGCAAATATGTCCAGAAAGGGCCACAACCGCTGCTGGCACTCATGGGACCCCGACCTGCTTAGGCCGCTGTCGACAACACCCCACGGAGCGGATAGTTGGAATGGTGTCTTAGGGAGCGGCTTCCTCATCCAAGCGGCCAAGAGGGGAGGATGCACCGGGTAATGTAGTTTTCGGGGGGAGGGGACTGATGAATTTTGAGAATGTAAACAATGAATGCATCGACGTCTCTATGACGATCGCCAAGCACCTTATAAAAAGGATATTGGTTGATAGTGGCAGCTCAGCTGACATCCTCACTTATGACGCTTTTGTTCGGATGGGATTATCTCTAGACTCTCTCCAGCCTGTAGCAACCCCGTTGGTCGGATTCACCGAGGATTCGGTAAGGGTTGAGGGCAAGATATCTTTGCCTGTGACAGCCGGAACACCGCCATGCCAAAGCACAGTGATCATGAAGTTCTTGGTTGTGCGGGTCCCCTTGGCATACAATGCCATTCTCGGGTGCCCAGGCTTAAATCTATTGGATGCGATTATCTTCACCCGACGCCTGCTGGTGCAGTTCCCTACTAGCGGAGGTGTTGGGAAGATGAAAGGCAAGATCGGTTCAGTTCTACCCTGCTATCATACGGCGTTAAGCCCCTTGGAGGCCGAGCCGGTCCCAGAGGCACCTGACCCCAGGGAGTCCGGCAAGAGAGGGGAGCCGGCCGAGCATCTCCTGACCTTTCCCCTTGGGAACGATTCGGCGAGGACCGTGCGCATCGGTGGACTCCTCCCCTCGGAGGATCGCGATCGCCTCCTGACCTTCTTGCGGGCCAACTCAGACGTTTTTGCTTGGTCAGCATCTGACATGCCCGGCATTCCTCCAGAAGTAATCACCCATAAGCTCAATATCAATCCGAAGCACCGTCCAATCCGCCAGAGGAAGAGGAGCTTCGCTCCTGAGCGACAAAGGGCCATCGATGAGGAGTTTAACAAACTACTCAGTGCCGGCCACATCCGAGAGGCGCACTACCCTAGCTGGCTGGCCAACATGGTCATGGTACGAAAGGCAAACGGGAGTTGAAGAATTTGTATCGACTTCACCGACCTCAACAAGGCATGTCCGAAAGACAGTTTCCCCCTGCCAAGGATAGACCAGCTGGTAGATTCCACCTTCGGTCACGGGCTCCTCAGCTTCATGGAAGCCTTCTTCGGATACAATCAGATAAGGATGGACCCTAGTGATGAAGAACACACATCCTTTGTGACAGAAAAGGGGATTTATTGCTACAAAGTGATGCCCTTCGGTCTCAAGAATGTGGGGGCGACCTATCAAAGATTGATGAACAGAGTGTTTTAGGATCAGCTAGGTCAGAACATCGATTTCACCGACCTCAACAAGGCGTGTCCAAAAGATAGTTTCCCCTTGCCAAGGATAGACCAGCTGGTAGATTCCACCTTCGGCCACGGGCTCCTCAGCTTCATGGACGCCTTCTCCGGATACAATCATATAAGGATGGACCCTAGTGATGAAGAACACACATCCTTTGTGACAGAAAAGGAGATTTATTGCTACAAAGTGATGCCCTTCGGTCTCAAGAACGCGGGGGCGACCTATCAAAGATTGATGAACAGGGTGTTTCAGGATCAGCTAGGTCGGAACATGGAAGTCTACGTGAATGACATGCTGACCAAGAGCATCCGCGCTTCTGATCATGTCTCTGATCTAGAGGAAACTTTCAGCAACCTCCGCCGCTTCCAGGTCAAGCTGAATCCCAAGAAATGTGCCTTTGGAGTCACGGCGGGCAAGTTCCTGAGTTTTATGGTGACTCAGCGGGGGATCAAAGCAAACCCAAAGAAAATCAGCGCTATCCTCGACATGAGACCACCATCCAGCAAGAAGAAAGTACAGCGACTAACGGGGAGGGTGGCAGCTTTAAGTCGTTTCCTCTCTAGATCAGCCGAGAGGTGCTTGCCCTTGTTCAAGGCCCTGCGGAAAGTAAACAGCTTTGAGGGGACGGACGACTGCTAGAAAGCCTTCGATGACCTGAAGGCGTTTTGGTCTTCTCCTTCGCTCCTATCCAAACCAAGGGACGGGAAAAGTCTTTTCCTTTACCTAGCTGCTTCTTTGGAGGCCGTTAGCTCAGTCTTGGTGCATCTCGATGCTGATGGAACCCAGAAGCCCGTTTATTACATGAGCAAGGTGCTCCATGGCGCAGAAGTCAGGTACTTCAAGATAGAAAAAATCATCTTTGCTCTGATCGTCTCCGCTCGGTGTCTCTGCCCTTATTTTCAAGCTCATCCCATAGTGGTGCTCACGGATGTCGACTCGAGTTTTTCTGAAACTTGGGAGCCGACTCCTGGTATGAGCGAGTCGACTCGAGTTCAAGATTTTTCTCTGTGATTTAGGCGAGCCGACTCGAGGAAATGCGCGAGTCGACTCGACGTGGTCCCAAATCGCTTATTTAGGGCACGAGCCGACCCATCGTTCGATTCTAAATTTTCCAAATCTTTCTCAAACCCTCCAAAACCTTTCAAACTTTCCAAAATCTTCCAAAAACCTTGAACAATCATTCCACCTTGAATCAATGGCCCCCAAAACCCGTGGAGTGAGCAGTAGCCGCGCCGGGATGAAGAGGAAAAGAACCGTGCGTCGACCCGTCCGCGAGCCGACTCCGGAGTCTTCGACTGCTTCTTCTTCGGATGATGCACCTGCTCCTACTGCCTCTACTCCTCAGGTAGACCTTTTTGCAAGTAGAGTCATTACCACTGGAAGGAAGTTTGATTTCGATTTGTTTGAGAGAGAAGGATTACTTGTAGGTTCACAGTTGAGAGAAATGGGATTTGAGAAAATATGCTCCCTAGACTGTCCTACATACCCTGCACTGGTGAAAGAGTTTTATAGAAATTTATCTAGAGGAGATAATGGATTGGTCAGTACTGTCAGAGGAGTTTGTTTGAATGTCTCTGCCGTCATTCTTTCTAAGCTATTGGACTTACCCCTATCAGGACCCTCCACCTTTGAACCAGAGGATAGATCTCCTGCCCTCACCAGATTATTGAATAGAAACTTTGAGGGATTTGAAGAAGTTTTCGCCAGTCAGCTGCCATTGGACTTAAGATTGCTACACAACATCTGCAGCAGAATTCTATTCCCTAAGACAGGCCGGTTTGACTACTTATCTGAGAGGGATATATTTGTCATGGATGCTGTAGTTTCAGGCAGGCCCATCAACTTACCCATCATGATTTTATGGTACATGGCTGACTGTGGAAGTAAGAGGAAATCTTGTCTTCCCTATGGCATGATCTTAACTCAGTTATTCAGAAGCCAAGGAATTGAATTTAGTGATAGTGAGCCCAAGAAAAATTTGAGACATACAGACTACTATTCACTGGCCACTATTCACCGTATGGGCTTCAAGAAAGTTAATGGTAATTGGATAAGAAAAGGTCAAGATGATATTAGAGCTGCTGAGGACAGAGTTGAGGACATTGGAGCTGAGGTCGAGGCTGGACCTTCTGTTGCTGGACCATCTGAGGCTGGACCTAGCATGCATTATTCTCCTCCACCTCAAGCTTCATCTACTTCTGTGAGATTTCAGATGAGCAGCTATGTCAACTTAGATCTATGTTTGCTGAGTTTGATGATCAAAGAAAAGAAGAGATTGGTCAATTAAGAGAAGACTTTAAAGAATTAAAGGAAAACATCATTTCAAGGCTTGACTTATTTTCATTCTCTATTGGTACTCATGTGGATTCTCTCAATGCCGAGCTTAAGAATATCTTTAGACTTCAAGGGATAGCCGATGGATCCAATGTATATCTTGATAGAACCAATCAGTTACGAAGAGACATTGATGCAGCAGTTGATCAAATTCAAGTAACCATGAATGATTTTAGCAAATCTCAAAAGGATGATATCATGGAGATGATTGGACACTTAAAAAGTTTGATATTCAAGCGTGTCAAATGAACTTAATACTTATCTTAGTTATATCTCTAAATTTCCTTCCTAGATTGTACCTAGGAAATTTTGCTCTAATATGAATGTTTTTGAACTTTGATGAATCTAAGTTAGTTTAAATTTGATTCCATAAGCTTGTATTACATTTTGATGTAATTTGATGTACTAGACTTTTGAATGAAATGAATTCTCTATTTCCTTATGTCAATGAAATTTGAATGAATGTTTATCTATCTTTTTGTTGATAACAAAAAAGGGGGAGAATTTTATAGTTTTATGATTGTCTATGATTGTGATAAACAATGGGTTAATTAATTAAGTTTCATAGGGGGAGCTACCTCATTAAGGGGGAGCCTAAACTTAACTATGAAAACAAAATTAATTCACTAATCAATCATGAACAAACTCAATATTTTTGTCATCATCAAAAAGGGGGAGATTGTTGAGAAATTATTGAAACATAATTGCCCCAACTTATTGATTTTGATGATTTCCAAAAGACATTGCTTTACTTTCTAAAAGGCTATGAACATGATAAGTCAATCAATGAATTATTCTTGCTATGAGCAATTTCAAATTGGAAACTATGAACTATTAAAAATATAATGAGTTTCTTGAATCAATTGAATATATGTTTCAGTGAGCTATACTTAAGATTCAAATATGATTTTCTATACCAATCTTTTAAAGATCAATGACTTAATGAAAATGCTTTGAAATTGAGCATTACTGTTAAATCAACTTTATCTAAGTTATTTATATTTCAAAGTTGGTTGGGATGATTTTCAAAGCAAATCAGAATGTTTTCTGATTTTTGTATCAGTCCCGAGCCGACTCGAGAGTTTCCGAGTCGACTCCTGAACTTTCTCGAGCCGACTCGTGACTGAGCGAGCCGACTCGACTCAGGCGGCAGAAAGACTCATTTTTGAGTGCTTCTCGAGTCGACTCCCAGCTTTTCGCGAGTCGACTCCTGAAAGTCAAGAGTCGACTCCCAGATTTTCACGAGTCGACCCCTGAAAACTCATTTTTTGATGCGTTCTGGATTCGATTGCTCGAGCCGACTCGCACAGTCCCGAGCCGACTCCCCGAATTCTGGGCGGAAATTTTTTGAGTTGACACATCAGCTCCAACGGATATATTTTTGAATAACGGTTATTTTTCTTTGTTTCTAACGGCTATATTGTTTCAGAATCTATAAATAGAGGAGCCATTCAACAAAGAAAGAAGAGAGAAGATATATATTGAGAATCATTCAGTAAGAAATTCAAAAGAGGGAAAAACAGAGTGTTATTAGAAAAATCGTTTGATTTAAGAAGAAAGATTCAAAAGGAGTGAAATCCAAGAGTGAGATTCGTGCACTCCAGAGCTACCTTCTACAAAGATTCAAGAGGAGATCCCAACACTTTCAAGAGCAAATCAAAGATCTTCCACATTCAAAGAAAAGGGAGAAAAAGCTTCAACCCAACTCCAAAGCTCAAATCTGTGGAGAATCGGTGCCGAGGCCTGATTCAACATCAAGAGGAGTTGAAGGAAGGAATCCAAAGAAGCCAAGCCAGCTCTCAAGCTTTATATATTCAGGCTTTTCTAAACTCAATTTTTATTTTGAAATATCTGCTCAAAAAGGAGCTGCTTGTAATTAAACTCATTTTATTTGTTTGTATCTAGTTTAATCTGAGGGATTAAACTAGAGGAGGTTGTTAAACCTCGGTACAAGCTAGGTTTAGCTTGTGTTTGGGTTTGGTGCCGGTGAGCCCGTGTAAAATCGGCTGGGTTCGTTGTGATCCCGGAAAAACAACAAGTTTGAGTTGTGAACTTGGAAAACAACTCGGCTGTAATCTAGAGAGATTATAGTGTGGACCCAAGTGAGTCTTGGGAGTGGACGTAGGTGTTGATTGCACCGAACCACTATAAAATATCTTGTGTTTGCCGTGCCTAATTGTCTCTTCTCTATCTCTCATATACTTGTGTTTGTGCTTTGCTTATTAGTAATCCTTTCACTTGCACATCTCATTTTAAATTGCCTAAAAGTCTTAAATTTTTTAAGAACCCAATTCACCCCCCCCCTCTTGGGTTGCCATCTGGGCCAAACAATTGGTATCAGAGCATAGTGCTCATTTAGAGTTTGATCTCACGATCAAGAGCTAAAGGTCATTATGGCAACACAAAGTGGTTCTAGTTTTGCTGAAGGTCATTCTACGAATAGACCTCCACTCTTTAATGGCTCAAACTATTCTTATTGGAAAGCTAGAATGAGGATATTCATTCAAGCTTCTGATTATGAGCTTTGGGGTGTTATATTAAATGGACCTAGTACACCCACACACCTTATAGATGGCACTATTGTTCCAAAGCCCGAAAGGGATTGGAATGATAATGATAGGAGAATGGCTCAACTTAATGCCAAAGCCATTAATATCTTATATTGTTCCTTAGACTCAAATGAATTCAACCGCATCTCTACTTGTAATTCCGCTAAAGAAATATGGGATAGGTTGGAAGTTACACATGAAGGAACAAACCAAGTAAAAGAATCAAAGATAAATATATTAGTTCATAAATATGAATTGTTCACTATGGAACAAACTGAAACCATCACATGCATGTTCACTAGATTCACCGATATTGTGAATGGTTTGAAAAGTTTAGGAAAAGTTTATACTAATGCTGATCTTGTTCGCAAAATACTCAGGTCATTGCCAAGATCGTGGGAAGCAAAAGTCACAGCAATCCAAGAAGCCAAAGACCTCAATGCACTACCCTTAGAGGAGCTTCTAGGATCTCTCATGACCCACGAATTGACAATGAGGCAGCATATTGAGGAGGAAACTAAAAGAAGAAAACCATTGCTCTAAAGGCTGCAAAAGATGTAGAAGAGAGCAGCAGTGATGATAGTGATGAAGATAATGATGAGACTGCTCTCTTGGCCAAGAAGTTCAGAAGATTTTTGAGGAAAAAGAAACCCTTCCAAAAACGAAAATTTGGAAATAAAATGGAAGGAGAAAAGGAAAAGGAAAAGAAAGAAAAGGACAAGGACAAAGAGAAAGACCCCTTGATCTGTTATGAGTGTAAGAAACCGGGGCATTATCGATATGATTGTCCACAATTGAAAAAGACCTTCAAGAAAAAGAAGAAAGCATACATGGCAACATGGTCTGATGAGTCTTCTTCATCGGAAGAAGAAGAGCAAAAGGAAGTTGCCAATGTTTGTCTCATGGCCAACGACGACGACAATGATGAGGTATGTTCCGAAACCTCCGACAATGAATTTACATTTGATGAAATGTTTGAAGCTTTTAATGAACTAATGATAGATTTTAAATTGTTGAAAAAGAAATTTAAATCTGTGAAAAATGATAATGTTAGTTTAGCTAAAAGTAAAAATGAACTAGCTTTAGAAATTAAAAACTTAACTAATGAAAATGAAGAACTTAGGAAAGAAAGAGATAATCTGAATCAAGAAAGAGATTTACTAAAATCTGAAGCTAAAAACTCAACTAAAGATTTAAAAGATCAAGTAGGAACTTTAGCTTTAGATAAAGAACAGCAAGCTAAAGAAATTGACTCTCTTAGAAAGGATGTTAAAAAATATAAGGACATTGTTGAGAAATTTACTTTAAGCTCAACTAAATTAAACATGATTCTAGATAGTCAAAAGGCTGTTTTTGACAAAGCTGGACTAGGATATAACACACTAAGAAAACAGAAATCACTAAAGAATATTTTTGTAAAAGCCAACCAAGGTAATATAACTTGTTTTAAATGTAATGAAAAAGGTCACAAATCCTTTGAATGCAAAACATTAAACAACAACAAGTTAAATATTAAAGCTAAGAAATATGGGTTCCGAAAGGAACAATTTTTGTGTCTACTAACCATGAAGGACCCAAGAAAGCTTGGGTACCTAAACATAAAGTTTGATGATATTGCAGGAATGTCTTGTGGCCAAAAGATCAAACAAGAAGTGGTATCTTGATAGCGGCTGCTCAAGACATATGACGGGTGACAAAGAGGAATTCATCACCCTAGAAGAAAATGTTGGTGGAGTTGTGACATTTGGCGATAACGGTAAAGGTCAAATTTTGGGCCTTGGTAAAGTTCGCATAACTCCATCTATAGTAATTGATAATGTACTTTATGTTAATGGTTTGAAGCATAATCTAATTAGCATAAGTCAATTATGTGATAAAAACTTTAATGTTTCTTTTAAATCTTCTTTATGCACTGTAACTAATTCTATTGATGATAGCATTGTTTTTACTGGTTATAGATTTGGCAATATATACTTAGTTGACACAAACAAAACGTCTAAGAGTAGTCATTGCCTAATTACTGATAATGCTAACATTAATGATATTAGTTGGTTGTGGCATCGTAGATTAGGTCATGCAAGCACACACCTTATTTCAAAACTAATTAAAATGGATTTAGTCAAAGGTTTACCTAAATTGGATTTTGAAAATAATAAAATCTGTGATGCATGTCAATTTGGAAAACAAACAAGAAGTTCATTTAAATCTAAAAACTTTGTTTCAACTTCTAGGGGACTAGAGCTACTTCACATGGACCTATTTGGACCAACTAGAACTACAAGTCTAGGAGGAAAGAAATATGGTCTAGTGATTGTAGATGATTACTCTAGATATACTTGGGTAATGTTTTTAGCTCACAAAGATGAGACTTTCTCGATGTTCCTGAAATTTTTCAAGAAAGTCACAAATGAGAAAAACACTACTATAGTATCTCTAAGAAGTGATCATGGAACAGAATTTGAAAATCACTTATTTGAAAATTTCTGCACTGAAAATGGAATTAATCATAATTTTTCAGCCCCTAGGACTCCACAACAAAACGGTGTAGTTGAAAGAAAGAACAGAACTTTAGAAGACATGGCCCGTACCATGCTATGTGAAAGCAACTTACCAAAATATTTTTGGGCGGAAGCAATTAACACAGCATGTTACATATTAAATAGAGCTTTAATAAGACCAATATTAAAGAAAACACCTTATGAATTATGGAATGAAAGAAAACCTAATATAAAATACTTTCATGCATTTGGATGTAAATGCTTCATTCATAATAATGGTAAAAACAACTTAGGAAAATTTGATGCTAAATCAGATGAAGGAATTTTTCTAGGTTATTCAACAACTAGTAAGGCATATAGAATCTTTAACAAGAAAACCTTAGTAGTTGAAGAATCCATTCATGTAGTTTTTGATGAGTCTTTAGCAACTGGATCTGAAAAGATTAATGATGAGGAAGATACAAACATAATTGAAAAAGATCTTGAAAAACTTAATATTGAAGTATCTTCTGATCATGAACAACAGGCTAAAGATAATGATTCACATAAGGATGATGATGTTAATAATGATCATAATGATGTAGATCTTCCAAGAGATTGGAGATATGCTTATAGTCATCCTAAGGAATTGATTATAGGTGATCCATCTCAAGGAATAAGGACTAGATCATACATGAGAAATATTAGTAATCATCTTGCATTTGTATCACAAATAGAACCTAAAACTATAGAAGAAGCTGAAAAAGATAATAATTGGATGTTAGCTATGCAAGAAGAACTTAATCAATTCACTAGAAATAATGTTTGGACTTTAGTGGAAAGACCTAAAAACCATTCAATCATAGGAACTAAATGGGTTTTTAGAAATAAATTAGATGAAAATGGCATAGTAATTAGAAACAAAGCTAGATTGGTTGCTAAAGGATATAGTCAAGAAGAGGGTATTGATTTTGATGAAACCTTTGCACCTGTAGCTAGACTAGAAGCCATTAGACTTTTACTTGCATTTGCATGTCATATGAACATTAACCTATTTCAAATGGATGTAAAAAGCGCATTTTTAAATGGACTTATTAATGAAGAAGTCTATGTAGAACAACCACCAGGTTTTGAAGATCATGAATTTTCAAATCACGTTTTTAAATTGCACAAAGCTTTATATGGTTTGAAACAAGCACCTAGAGCTTGGTATGATAGGTTAAGCAAATTTCTAATAGAAAATGATTTTACAAGAGGAAATGTTGATAAAACCTTGTTTTTAAAAAGAAAAAGTAAAGATTTACTAGTAGTACAAATATACGTAGATGACATTATTTTTGGTGCTACTAACGAATCTCTCTGTCAAGAATTTGCAAAGTTAATGCAGGGAGAATTCGAGATGAGCATGATGGGAGAACTCAACTTCTTCCTTGGACTCCAGATCAAACAATGCAAGGAGGGAATTTTTATCAACCAAACCAAGTACACAAGAGAACTACTCAAAAAGTTTGGTATGGAAACAATGAAACCCCTTGGAACACCAATGAGTCCTTCATGCAAGTTAGACAAAGACGAAGAAGGTAAGAAGGTTGATCAAAAGTATTATCGAGGTATTATTGGATCCCTTCTCTATTTAACAGCAAGTAGACCTGATATAATGTTTGCAGTATGTTTGTGTGCTAGATTTCAAGCTGAACCTAAAGAATCACACTTAATAGCTGTTAAGAGAATATTAAGATATCTAAATGGAACAAAAATGTAGGTTTATGGTATTCTAGAGACTCCACATTAAACCTAATTGCATATTCAGATTCTGATTATGCCGGATGTAAAATTGATAGAAAAAGCACAAGTGGTGCATGCCATTTCTTAGGCAGTAACTTAATCACATGGTTTAGCAAAAAGCAAAATTCAGTTGCATTATCAACTACTGAAGCTGAATATGTAGCAGCTGGAAGTTGCTGTGCGCAAATCCTATGGATTAAGCGACAACTTGAGGACTATGGTATTAAACCTAATAAGACACCCATAAAATGTGATAATACTAGTGCAATCAATTTAACAAAAATCCAATTCAACACTCAAGAACAAAACACATAGAAATTAGATATCATTTTATAAGAGAACATGTAGCTAATGATGAAATTTGTTTAGATTATGTAAACACTGAAGAACAATTAGCTGACATCTTAACAAAACCCCTAAGTGAAGAAAGATTTGAATATCTTAGAGGAGAATTAGGAATTTGTAATCCTTTTGAATAAATTTTGAAATACTTAAGGAAATGCATCTAGAATTCTTCAATTCCTCAAAATCTTAAGGAAATAGTGTCTAGAATTCATATCAAAATGATTTATCAAGACTCAATGATTATGAATCATACACAAAATCAAATCCGGAATCATTTCAAACATTCAGAAAATTTTCAATTTTTTTTGTTCTGAAATGGTCTCCGAGCCGACTCGATGTGTACCGGAGTCGACTCGAGTTTTTCTGAAACTTGGGAGCCGACTCCTGGTATGAGCGAGTCGACTCGAGTTCGAGATTTTTCTCTGTGATTTAGGCGAGCCGACTCGAGGAAATGCGCGAGTCGACTCGACGTGGTCCCAAATCGCTTATTTAGGGCACGAGCCGACCCATCGTTCGATTCTAAATTTTCCAAATCTTTCTCAAAACCCTCCAAAACCTTTCAAACTTTCCAAAATCTTCCAAAAACCTTGAACAATCATTCCACCTTGAATCAATGGCCCCCAAAACCCGTGGAGCGAGCAGTAGCCGCGCCGGGATGAAGAGGAAAAGAACCGTGCGTCGACCCGTCCGCGAGCCGACTCCGGAGTCTTCGACTGCTTCTTCTTCGGATGATGCACCTGCTCCTACTGCCTCTACTCCTCAGGTAGACCTTTTTGCAAGTAGAGTCATTACCACTGGAAGGAAGTTTGATTTCGATTTGTTTGAGAGAGAAGGATTACTTGTAGGTTCACAGTTGAGAGAAATGGGATTTGAGAAAATATGCTCCCTAGACTGTCCTACATACCCTGCACTGGTGAAAGAGTTTTATAGAAATTTATCTAGAGGAGACAATGGATTGGTCAGTACTGTCAGAGGAGTTTGTTTGAATGTCTCTGCCGTCATTCTTTCTAAGCTATTGGACTTACCCCTATCAGGACCCTCCACCTTTGAACCAGAGGATAGATCTCCTGCCCTCACCAGATTATTGAATAGAAACTTTGAGGGATTTGAAGAAGTTTTCGCCAGTCAGCTGCCATTGGACTTAAGATTGCTACACAACATCTGCAGCAGAATTCTATTCCCTAAGACAGGCCGGTTTGACTACTTATCTGAGAGGGATATATTTGTCATGGATGCTGTAGTTTCAGGCAGGCCCATCAACTTACCCATCATGATTTTATGGTACATGGCTGACTGTGGAAGTAAGAGGAAATCTTGTCTTCCCTATGGCATGATCTTAACTCAGTTATTCAGAAGCCAAGGAATTGAATTTAGTGATAGTGAGCCCAAGAAAAATTTGAGACATACAGACTACTATTCACTGGCCACTATTCACCGTATGGGCTTCAAGAAAGTTAATGGTAATTGGATAAGAAAAGGTCAAGATGATATTAGAGCTGCTGAGGACAGAGTTGAGGACATTGGAGCTGAGGTCGAGGCTGGACCTTCTGTTGCTGGACCATCTGAGGCTGGACCTAGCATGCATTATTCTCCTCCACCTCAAGCTTCATCTACTTCTGTGAGATTTTCAGATGAGCAGCTATGTCAACTTAGATCTATGTTTGCTGAGTTTGATGATCAAAGAAAAGAAGAGATTGGTCAATTAAGAGAAGACTTTAAAGAATTAAAGGAAAACATCATTTCAAGGCTTGACTTATTTTCATTCTCTATTGGTACTCATGTGGATTCTCTCAATGCCGAGCTTAAGAATATCTTTGAAAGACTTCAAGGGATAGCCGATGGATCCAATGTATATCTTGATAGAACCAATCAGTTACGAAGAGACATTGATGCAGCAGTTGATCAAATTCAAGTAACCATGAATGATTTTAGCAAATCTCAAAAGGATGATATCATGGAGATGATTGGACACTTAAAAAGTTTGATATTCAAGCGTGTCAAATGAACTTAATACTTATCTTAGTTATATCTCTAAATTTCCTTCCTAGATTGTACCTAGGAAATTTTGCTCTAATATGAATGTTTTTGAACTTTGATGAATCTAAGTTAGTTTAAATTTGATTCCATAAGCTTGTATTACATTTTGATGTAATTTGATGTACTAGACTTTTGAATGAAATGAATTCTCTATTTCCTTATGTCAATGAAATTTGAATGAATGTTTATCTATCTTTTTGTTGATAACAAAAAAGGGGGAGAATTTTATAGTTTTATGATTGTCTATGATTGTGATAAACAATGGGTTAATTAATTAAGTTTCATAGGGGGAGCTACCTCATTAAGGGGGAGCCTAAACTTAACTATGAAAACAAAATTAATTCACTAATCAATCATGAACAAACTCAATATTTTTGTCATCATCAAAAAGGGGGAGATTGTTGAGAAATTATTGAAACATAATTGCCCCAACTTATTGATTTTGATGATTTCCAAAAGACATTGCTTTACTTTCTAAAAGGCTATGAACATGATAAGTCAATCAATGAATTATTCTTGCTATGAGCAATTTCAAATTGGAAACTATGAACTATTAAAAATATAATGAGTTTCTTGAATCAATTGAATATATGTTTCAGTGAGCTATACTTATGAATTCAAATGATTTTCTATACCAATCTTTTAAAGATCAATGACTTAATGAAAATGCTTTGAAATTGAGCATTACTGTTAAATCAACTTATCTAAGTCAATTTATATTTCAAAGTTGGTTGGGATGATTTTCAAAGCAAATCAGAATGTTTTCTGATTTTTGTATCAGTCCCGAGCCGACTCGAGAGTTTCCGAGTCGACTCCTGAACTTTCTCGAGCCGACTCGTGACTGAGCGAGCCGACTCGACTCAGACGGCAGAAAGACTCATTTTTGAGTGCTTCTCGAGTCGACTCCCAGCTTTTCGCGAGTCGACTCCTGAAAGTCAAGAGTCGACTCCCAGATTTTCACGAGTCGACCCCTGAAAACTCATTTTTTGATGCGTTCTGGATTCGATTGCTCGAGCCGACTCGCACAGTCCCGAGCCGACTCCCCGAATTCTGGGCGGAAATTTTTTGAGTTGACACATCAGCTCCAACGGATATATTTTTGAATAACGGCTATTTTTCTTTGTTTCTAACGGCTATATTGTTTCAGAATCTATAAATAGAGGAGCCATTCAACAAAGAAAGAAGAGAGAAGATATATTGAGAATCATTCAGTAAGAAATTCAAAAGAGGGAAAAACAGAGTGTTATTAGAAAAATCGTTTGATTTAAGAAGAAAGATTCAAAAGGAGTGAAATCCAAGAGTGAGATTCGTGCACTCCAGAGCTACCTTCTACAAAAGATTCAAGAGGAGATCCCAACACTTTCAAGAGCAAATCAAAGATCTTCCACATTCAAAGAAAAGGGAGAAAAAGCTTCAACCCAACTCCAAAGCTCAAATCTGTGGAGAATCGGTGCCGAGGCCTGATTCAACATCAAGAGGAGTTGAAGGAAGGAATCCAAAGAAGCCAAGCCAGCTCTCAAGCTTTATATATTCAGGCTTTTCTAAACTCAATTTTTATTTTGAAATATCTGCTCAAAAAGGAGCTGCTTGTAATTAAACTCATTTTATTTGTTTGTATCTAGTTTAATCTGAGGGATTAAACTAGAGGAGGTTGTTAAACCTCGGTACAAGCTAGGTTTAGCTTGTGTTTGGGTTTGGTGCCGGTGAGCCCGTGTAAAATCGGCTGGGTTCGTTGTGATCCCGGAAAAACAACAAGTTTGAGTTGTGAACTTGGAAAACAACTCGGCTGTAATCTAGAGAGATTATAGTGTGGACCCAAGTGAGTCTTGGGAGTGGACGTAGGTGTTGATTGCACCGAACCACTATAAAATATCTTGTGTTTGCCGTGCCTAATTGTCTCTTCTCTATCTCTCATATACTTGTGTTTGTGCTTTGCTTATTAGCTAATCCTTTCACTTGCACATCTCATTTTAAATTGCCTAAAAGTCTTAAATTTTTTAAGAACCCAATTCACCCCCCCCCTCTTGGGTTGCCATCTGGGCCAAACAATATGGGCTTACCATACGACCCCCAGAGCCTCGACAGGCGAGACCCCCTTTAGTCTCATCTTCGGATCTGAAGCCATCATCCCTGTTGAGATCGGACTGCCCAGTCTGCGCATGGAGTCCTTCAACGAGAAAGACAATTCCACATTGATACGAGCCAACTTAGATTTTATCGATGAAGCACATGATCGAGCAAGGCTGCGTATGGCGACTTTCCATCAGCGGGCAGCCAAGTACTATAACGCCCGAGTTTGTCCTATGGTCTTTCGCCACGGAGATCTGATTTTAAGAAAGGCCGAGGTATCTAAGCCTATGGAGGGGGGCAAACTATCCCCCAACTGGGAGGGTCCTTACTGTATCACCGAGACACTCCATCGGGGGGCATACAGATTAGAAGAGCTCAATGGATAACCTATTTCACGTACCTGTAACGCGGATAATCTCTGCCGATATTATTAATGATGTATCCCCCAAAATACGAGCAATAAAAGGGTCCCTTCCAATGCTACAGCCTGCTCTCCCTTGCATTCAAGGACCAGATCTCGTTAAAGGAGCTTGCCGGCATCGCGGCTAATGGGACACCACTCGGTCCGGCTTGGAGATGCCCCCGAGTCGGTTCAAGTCCCTAACAGCTCTGTACCCGGTCGAGTCACCCCTCGGGCGGTACACAAACCCCCGAGGCAGTCCAAAAGGAGCTCACCGGCATCGCGGCTAACAGGACACCACTCGGTTCGGCTTGGAGACACTCCCGAGTCGGTTCAAGTCCCTAACAGCTCTGTACCCGATCGAGTCGCCCCTTGGGTGGTACACAAATCCTCGAGGCGGTTCAAAAGGAGCTCGTCGACATCGCGGATAATGGGACACCACTCGGTTCGGCTTGGAGACGCCCCCGAGTCGGTTCAAATCCCTAACAGCTCCGTACCCAGTCGAGTCACCCCTCAGACGGTACACAAACCCCCAAGATGGTTCTAAAGGAGCTCACGGGCATCACGGCTAATGGGACATCACTCGATCCGGCTTGGAGACACCCCCAAGTCGGTTCAAGTCCCTAACAGCTCCATACCCGATCGAGTCGTCCCTCGGGCGGCACACAAACCCCCGAGGCAGTTCAAAAGGAACTCACCGGCATCACGGCTAATGGGACACCACTCGGTCTGGCTTGGAGATGCCTCCGAGTCGGTTCAAGTCCCTAACAACTCCATACCCGATCGAGTCACCCCTCGGGTGGTACACAAACCCCCGAGGCGGTTCAAAAGGAGCTTACTGGCATTGTGGCTAATGGAACACCACTCAGTCCGGCTCAAAGACGCCCCCAAGTCGGTTGAAGTCCCTAACAGGTCCGTACCCGGTCGAGTCATCCCTCGGGCAGTACACAAATCCCCGAGATGGTTCTAAAGGAGCTCGCTGGCATTGCAGCCTACGGGACACTACTCAGCCCTGGCACGGAGGTGCCCCTAAGGCGGTTAAGACCTTAAAAGCTCCGTACTCGCCGAGTCGCCCCTCGGGCAGCACACAAATCCCCGAGGTGGTTCTAAAAGAGCTCGCCGACCCTCACGATCTCCAGGTCTACCGAATCGGCCCCGACCACCCCTGGTCGGCCCCACTCGGTCTCGACATCTCCAAGATCAGGTCGAGTTGGCCCAGACCTTCCCCGGTCAAGCCCCACTTGGCCCCCAGCATTTTCAAGCCGATCTCGGCGCTAAGTTACCCTCGGATCGTTCTAAGTCTTTAGAATATTCGAGCGCAGACGAATCTCCCTTCAAACGGCCTGCGATAGCTCAAGGCATCCTAAGTAATCTCCTACGCGGTTGGTTTATACTTCAAAGATGCATCTCAACATTGGCCAACCTGATACAATGGTTCGGCTACGGCATTATCAACGTGCGCAACACTCAGAGTAAAGGGGCATCTCAGAAGAAAGGCCCTCTCTCATCAACAGGTATGGGACCCATTTTATTGCTAGTCGCACAATAAAACAATCAGCCCATAGGAAAGAAGAAATGAGCAAGACAAAGGATAAAAGCATCTTCACAAAAAGTTCTTCTTTATTGATAATGAAATTGAAGTACAAAATTTGGCCCGAGGCCGATTACAAAGAGAAAAGGGAAAAGAAACAACAACTTTTCAGGGCTTGTTTGGGCCCGGCTCTCCCTTGTCGTCCTCTTCCTCTGTCGACTCCTCGTCAGATTCCCCGGGCCGAATTCCCTCGAGCTTGGCAATGTCAATTTTAAGAGCCGCGGACACCTTAGTCTTGCACATCTCGAAGCCCTTGACGTAAGCATCGAGGCTGGCCTCGAGGACCTCCTTCCCGAACTCCAGTGAGGACTTGTAGCTGGAGACGGCCTGCCCTACCTCGGCCTCGGCTCTCTATGCCCTGGCCTTGGCCTCCTGGACTTGCGCCATGGCCTCCCTGGCTCGGCCCTTAGCTTCTTTGGCTCGTATGTTGGCCTCGTCTGCATAGACCACAGCCCCAGCCTTCTCATGGCCCACCTCAACCACCGCCTTTTCCGCGGTGGCAGCTCTCTCTGCGGCGGCCCGGGCCTCATCTTGCGCCGCTCCGACCTCCCTCTCGGCGCATTGAAGCTGACGAACCAGCTCCTCATTCTGCATCGCGGCGGTCTTCAGTTTGTTGGAGACCAGCTCCAATTTGGCCTCGGCCGCGGATGCCCGGCTACTCTCGGCTTCGGTCCGGCACTCCGCCTCCCTTATTCGGCTGCCCAGGTTCTCCTCCCGGGCCTTGGCCTCCTGGTGAAGTCGAGCAAGGCTCTGGGACTGCGCCATGCTCTCCTTCTTGTACTTGTTGGCCCACGCCATGGCCCTTGTGAGCTCGTCCGAAGAATGGGCCACCACCTCACGAAGGCCAATCACGCTGTTGGCCATCTGCAGCAAGGGGAACATGTTAACCCTAAAAGATTGGAGCATCAAAAGATACTTCCGGAAATAGAGAGAACTCAGAAGATTACCTGGACAATGGCAACCATCACCATATTCAGGAGCACAGAGTAGCTCAATCCCCGCATCTCCTCCTCGGACTCGGCAGTCCGAAATCTTGATAGAAGATGGGCGGCTTGTGCGGCGTCCGCCATTGAATCGAGCCTAGGGGCCGGCCGCGTCGGCCCCTCCTATGGACCTTCGACTCGAGGATGGGTCGGGTGGCGCACCAACCGCTGGGATGAGCTCTCTGGCCCATCCATCTGCTCCACGGTCACCTCCGCCCCAGCATTGGATTTCTTGGCGGCTGGCTCCCTCTCTTCGGCAGTTGGGGGAGCCCTCTCCATCTCCGGCTCAGCGGCAGCCGGAGGGCTGATGGCAACTATGACTTGCCTCGCCTCGGGCACGTCGGCGGCGGCAGGAGCTTCCTCCTCAAGATCCACAACCACCACGGTGGCTCTGGTGGTGGCTAGAATCTCTCCCTCCTCTATATCGGTCCCGGCCGGCCTCGGGACCACTTCTCCAGCCGGCGCTTCCTTAGCCAGCTCCTCTGCAGGCGTTGGAGCCTTGGGGACCTCAGCGACTTGGGTCGGCCCAGCCCGCTCCCCTCTTCGGGCCTTCTTCGTCGGTGTTGACGTTTTTCCGGCTGGTGGCCTCTTCTGTTTCAAGGCGGCCTCAAACGCACCAGTGGAGAACTTCATTGCTGCATCCAAAAATGAGAAGTGTTAGCGACAGCATATAGCAATCCTTCGGTCGAGACAGAAGGAATCAGGCGTTGTGCTCATCGACCGCCGGGGCCAACTCGGCTTCTATCAGGTTCTCTTCGGATAGGAGTTCCTTGTAGCCAGGGATTTGGCAGTTGGACAACTGGGTGAAGAGTTCCCTATCTCTCTCCCCCACGGTGACATTATCATTGGAGTTGGCGCTCGGCTCCATCCAGTCGGTCCTCACCCCCTCGACATGGGCAAAAAGGAAGCAGGATTTCCATCCCCTAATCTTGGACAGAAGACCTAGGGGGAAGGCCCTACCCGGCCTGGCTGTGAAAGCCCACCAGGCCCCCTCACCTTGGCGGCGGAGTTTATAAAATGCTAGGAATAGTGATAACCCTGGCCAGGCCTCCTGAAAATAGAAAAGAATAATAAAGGCACAGATGATTCGAATCGAGTTCGGAGTTAACTGCGCCGTCACTAGTCTATACATATCTAAAAGGTTCAGGAAAAAGGGGTGGAGAGGAAGGCGTAGCCTGCACCGAAAAAATTCCTCGTACAGAGCGACCTGATCGGGATAGGTGGAGGTCACTCTATCTTCGGGCCCCGGCGTGGACAGATGAATGAAGCTGGGGACCATGTACTTAGCCCTAATGGCCTCTACGTCTTCGGGGGTCACGGTTGAGGCCACTCCGGATGGACCTGCCGTATCAAAACTCACCGTCAAAGGTTGTTCCAGACGGTGGGAGGACACAGGAACTGCCCTAATAGGGGAGGCTGAGGCGGACGTAGGCCCGGTCACCGTTGGTCGACCGCGGATGGCAATTCCGTGCACCGGACGAGGAACCTGACGGGCTAAGGAGGTTTGGTCTTCACTATCGGAATGGGAAGATTCAACTATAGGCCTCTTACCCTCCCTAATGGCACGACGGTCCATTGATGAAAAGGAAAGATGAAACTAACATGGAAATCAAAGGGAATTTGGGGACAAAAGGCTCAAGTCGCAGAAGAACTTAGGAGAAGGAAAGCTGGAAGAAAAAAATGCAATGTAAAAGCTTTCCTCAGGCCCTTGGGGCGCTTTTATACCTCCATCTCCGAGCGACGATAATCGAGGCCCTATCACGTGGTGCTCTCCTATTGCGCCACGAGCTGTTCACCAGAAATCTTGCCTGCGCCCGAGGCATGCCGCCTTGATTCGCCCCAAGGAGCGTGATCCCCGACCAATCGCGGGGTATAGAAAATGGAGAAACAATGATAGCCTTTACCTTTTTCCATTCCCCCAATAGGCTTCCTCTTCGAGGCGTCCGACGCTAGCGTCAGCTCCCACCTACTGCATGATTGTGGAAGATTTTCGAAGCGACACTGCCTCGGGACGATGCGCCAGCTCACCAAGCTATTAAAAGCGCACTAAAGAGCAATTATTTTTTAAATTTTCGTGCCCCTCTCGCCCAAAGGGCAGCGGGCGCGTAGCCCTTCACGCTCAAGGGTGGGGAGCATCTGATGTGGCTGACGTAGCCACAAGGGCAATTATGAAAAATCCAAATCTTAAGGCGGCCCCGCCCCGGCGTCTCCAAGTCGGCCAAGTCAGCCCCGACCTTCCTTGATCGGCCCCGCTCGGCCCTGACGTCTCCAAGTCGGCCAAGTGGGCCCCGACCTTTTCTGGTCGGCCCTGCTCGGCCTCGGCATCTCCAAGTCGGCCAAGTCAGCCCTGACCTTCCCTGGTCGGCCCCGCTCGGCCCCGGCATCTCCAAGTCGGCCGAGTCAGCCCCGACCTTCCCTGGTCGGCCCCGCTCGGCCCCGGCATCTCCAAGTCGAATGAGTTGGCCCCGACCTTCCCTGGTCAGCCCCGCTCGGCCACGACGTCTCCAAGTTGGCCAAGTCGGCCCCGACCTTCTCTGGTTGGCCCCACTCAGCCCCGGTATCTCCAAGTCGGCCGAGTCGGGCCCGACCTTTCCTGGTCGGCCTCACTCGGCCTCGGCGTCTCCAAGTTGACCAAGTCGGTCCCGACCTTCCCTAGTCGGCCCCGCTCGGCCCCGGCATCTCCAAGTCGGCCGAGTCGGCCCCGACCTTCCCTGGTCAGCCCCGCTCGGCCCTGGCATCTTCAAGTCAGCCAAGTCGGCCCCGAACTTTCCTAGTCGGCCCCGCTCGGCCCCGGCATCTCCAAGTCGGCCGAGATGGCCCTGACCTTCCCTGGTTGGCCCCGGCATCTCCGAGTCGGCCAAGTCGGCCCCGACCTTCCCTGGTCGGCCCCGCTCGGCCCTGGCATCTCCGAGTCGGCCAAGTCAGCCCCGACCTTCCCTGGTCGGCTCTGCTCGGACATCTTCAGGTCAGCTGAGTCAGCTCTGCTCGGCCTCGGCGCGCTCTGGGGGTCAAGGCTGTCTTAGGTCGGCCCCAGAAAGGTCCTGGCTATTCGCGCCGCCGTCCTTCTGGTGCGTGCCGCCTGGCATCCCCAGGCCCAACTACCCACTGGCCACGCTGCTGATGGGACTGGACCTAACTACCTGTCAGCCCCACTGACCGATGGAACGTAGCTCACCAACTGTCGTTTTTTCCTCTTCGATGGGACATAACCCACCGTTCAGCCCAAATTCACGTAACCCCACAAACCCCGCGGACATTCCTTTCTTACGGAACTCCACGTGGTTGTGCAGGTGTCAACCTCCTATAAAAGGGTAAGTCCACTCAGGAACAAGGTATGCAAACTCATACACTCGCTACCCTGATACCCAGAAAGGGATTCCCCTCTTTCAGAGGACTCATTTTTTTCTCCCCAGAGCTCGTCTGAGCTCTCCCTAAGCTGTGACCCCGGTTACTGACTTGAGCGTCGGAGGGTTCCCACCGGAGTATCCCTCCGGTCTTGGACTTTTTGCAGACCATCCGATCAGGTGTGGGACCGCAGATTAAGCAGCTCTCTTCTCCTGACATTCGAGACCGGTGATCAGGCGTCATCGCTATGAAATTATTGTGGAAGATTGGTATCCATCAATCAATCCATCATATTTTTTAATTGCAACACATGACAACCTAAAATATATCTTAGGTCCATGGCTAGTTGGAAGGACGAGAGGCAAGGGATGGGTCTCATGCCCCACACAACAACAGCACAACAAATCCTTGGATACAACTAGGTTTGCATTGCTTATGGATTTGGGTTTTTGTTTGGATCTTAAACTGCATATTAGAATTGGATTTGGTTTGCGAATCCTCCCTGAATCTAACTTACTGCAAGCCTTATAATAGGTGTTAGTGGATATGAATAATGGAAGTGAGGGAGGGATCTAGAACTTTTCAAATTGAATTTTATATTAGCCTAACACCATAAACAACAAAACCAACAATTATTCCCAAGGCCATGAGCATGTGCTCTCTATATTACTACAACAACCAATCATTGGTAGAGATAAGATTATAATTTTCTCCATTCCTCAGTTTTTATAGAATATTTCTTTGTTTTTTTTTGTAGCATTTTGTTTGACTACGACATAGTCTCTTGACAACTAGTTTGGGTTGAATAAAACACTTCTAGTCAGTAATTCTTATTTGATGATATCTCAATATATAATTAATATAGAAGCTCAACAAAAATATCTAAAAATATATATAATAAAAATTGTAATATGAATATGAGATGAAAATGAAATAAAAATAACAAGATTAAGAGTTGAACTAATGTTTGCACCATTTATCATATCCCTCTGCTTAATATGAGAAGCAGTAGAATTGATGGTGCATCTCAAAGAAAATAATGAAATAGTTGTAATATAAGTAGGTCTCTACTTATTCTTGCTATAAATAAAAAATAAATAAAAAGTTAACAAATAAATATTATAAATAATTAACAGTATACTCAAGAATAGCTAAATATTTGGTTTATATTCTTATTAAAAAAATTAATAGCCAATAAAACTTATCTTAGTAATTGGAATCAACTTCATTAACCTTTTTTTACCATTAATAAATCTTTTTACTTTTTTTAATGTCAAGATTAAGGCTGTAAATAGATCAAGTCAGCTCACAACTTTACTTAATCCTAATCCAATTAGACTCAATCTAATCTACATTTAAAAACCCAAAGGTTAGGTTAGAATTGAAAATTAGACCCATTTTAAATTTTAGATTGAATCTAAATTTTGTATTTTTTTCGACTCGACTTGACCTATACCTAATTCAATCTACATCTAACCTATAAACATAAATTATATAAAAGCAAATTCTATGATATTTTTAGATTTTTGTAGGCGATGCCATAAATACTATGAACTTCAAGGGCATATGAGCATCGTATAAGAGAATGAGGATGTTGTACAAATTGGTGCTATTTTTCAAACAAATAATAAAAAATAGGATAGTTGAACTCTTATATAAATCTTATTTTTTTTACATTAATTATCTTTATCAATTTATTAAAAAATTCTTACTGAAACTAATTTTTTTTTTCATCCTAACAATTAGATCTTCTCTCAACTTTATCAATTAGTTATATCAAAGTATTTATATTTTATTATTTATTTTAGTAAATTCTTATTTATAATATCTTTTAAGTATATTAATAAATATTTACATAGTTTGAAAAAGGCTTAGATGAGTTAGAGTTGAGTTGAGTGGAATAAATATCTTACGTATCATAATTTATAAACCTAAAGATAATCATTTACTTCCATAAAACTAAAATTTTGAATAAAAAATTAACTTTAAATTGACTCTTTTAAATCTTATTTAAATATTTTAATAGATCTATATTTGATTATTAATTACTAGATTTTAATTATTTAATTAGATATTTAATTCAAAGACAGACACAATTCAATTCAATCTCATCTCAAAACTCTACTTTTTGGATTACATCTGGATCACATTTGGCCTTAAATAAATTTGAAGGACCCATTGGATCTATAAGCCTTTTTATAGACCTAAATCAACTTGATAACCTGAATATAAAATCAATTCATATTAAGATCAAGCATGACCCGATTCATTTGTAACCCAAGATGCATCTAGAATGCTTGCCTTGTGAAGCGCTATGGACATCTATACGGTATATGCTATATTAGTGCCTCATTTCTATCATTTACTTTTCATAAGTACAAGAGTAGCTCGTTAAAGCTCTCAATTCTCATGTAATATTCTTTTTCCTTTTTCATCTCAATGTATCTAAAAATTCTCATCTTTCCATTCTGCTTTCACGTCCTAAGACCTAATTGTTCCTCTAACCCATCTACTTCTTCTACCAGCTCAAGATTGAAAAAGAGAGGAAAAAAATAAAAAAAAGGATAGGTGGTTCAGCACAAATTAGATAAACAATAAAACATTAATGCAAAGGTTAATTACTCTCATGCTGCTAGGCAGCTATATGCCCATTGTCTGATTATTGAGGGGGATTCTCTTTCTGTTATACGATGGCTTAGATTAGGATGCTGCGATTAGATCTCCATCAATCCCATTCTCAGTGACATTCAGGCTGCTCTGTGGGGTCTTCTCAGTGTCCATATCCGACATAACTATTGAGAGGCCAATTCTGTGGCAGACTGGACTGCGGCTGCTGTGGCTCAGCATGGAGGTTTGTGGATTTGGAAACAGGGTGATCGCTGCCCCTCTGCTCTTATGTAGATTTTATACTCTGATAGTACTGGACTGATTCGCACGAGGATAGTATGATCGTCTGTCTGTATCCAAAAAAAAAAAAAAAAGAAACCACAAATTAAACACTTACAGTTAAGAAGAACAATCATTGGATGATTCTTTTAATAGTTCACAAAAAATATTCCACCTATCTTAGACATTGAAAGAATAAAACTAAAATCCATTTGCTTTTGTAAAAATATCAATTATAATATTATCATGTTGTAATAGAGAATGTTGTAGTAGCCAGAATAGTCATTAGCATCCAAAAGGCCACAGAATGGTGGGATAGTGAGGCATCATACAATCATACAAGTAAGTAATCATAAGAAATATTTGGGCGGAGGAAAGAGGAGGAAGTCAAGCTTGGTGGGCAGGTTGCCCTCAGCCATGCCGTAATATTTATGGTTCATCCTCTCTGGCATAACACTAATACATTTTATCATAGAACTTAGTTAGTGTTTGAAATAGAAAATAAGAGAGGATATTCAGGAGATGCCTCTTCTTATTTTTAAAAGTCATAACTATAAAGGATAGCTGAGAATAAAGTTAATCAAAGAAATAATTCATGGTTAACCATGATTAACCATGGATTATTCCTTCAATTTATTTCCTAGAAAATATAGGAATAGCTGGTTATTCCTTTAAATAAGAGTAAAAAAAAGTTATTTTATGAATTTATCTTTTTGCATTTGATATGATCAATGGAATAGCCAATGAATATTCCTAGAGATAGTCAAAAAATAAATTCTATTTCATATATTTATCTATAAATAATATTTTTCTATCAAACACTATACTTCACTTCGCCCTCTTATAAAGTAATCCATGAAAGGACCTTTCCATGTGGAAGGGAACAAGCTCCTTTTCCCATCCTCTGAGCCTTAAATAGAAGCCCAAGGAGTAGCAGCCATTTTTTAAACAATGGAGGAAGGCAGGACTAGAAATTATATATTATAGTCACGTAGGAGATTCGTGGTCCAAAACACCCCATTAATTTATGTTTAACAACTGCCTATTTTACCACCTTTGTTGCATCCCAACTGCCAATTCCCACGCCATGAGATCTTGGTGCTGGGGCCCTTCATGCCCCAAAAGATTGAGAGAGTGAGAGACCATGCTGTGTTGGGTCTCAATCACATTCATGCATTGCTGACCGTATTGTCGTCAGTTTAGCAGCCAATAATACCAGATGGTTTGTGGTCCAAAGCACCCCAGTGGTAGTTCATTTGGCCTCCCCTCTCACATACCTGTCTTAATTAATTCCTAAGCTTGAAGGTATAAGAATACTAGTTAACTTGTAATTATAATTATAACTACTATTAGCCTCCATGTTAAACTAGAATGATGCTTTCATCCTATCAAAAAGGTTTAGGGCTACATCTCAATCACATTTATATAATGCCGATCAAATTATCCGTTCGTTGCATGGTCAATTCTAAAAGATTAGTGGTCCAAAGTATTCTGATTGACTGATAACTACAATTTCGGTCCCTACTCTTACATGCATACAGTAACCTGGCTTAATGTCTACGTTACAAGATTTGAAAGTTTAAACTTCAATATTATGTTGATTACAACTACTTATTTTCATATTTGTCAAAATTGAATGGTAACTCAAGAATCATTTCATTATTGAAAAGCTAGAATCTTTTATAAACTTGTTGATGCGATCGAGAATGACAAGAAGGAAATGAAATTCCAATAATGGTTTTAATCATAATGAAAGTTTACATGAGTGACCAAAATCAGTCTTTTTATAGATGATAAGTTGAGCCTAATTAGTTTCAAGTTAATTTCTTTCATAGAAAAGTGAATATGAGTTTACCTAGTGGCAAAATATTCTTAGGCCTCAAGCACCAGACAAATTGGTTTTACCAAATTATGTATGATGGACAGAAGCATCTCCTAATAAAAGGAGTGTGGGAGCCCAAGAAAGCTTCATTGTTACTTGTCACAAGGAAATTGATGCTTTATATAATAGTCCTATCAATTTTTGAATTTTATTAATCTCTTCATACCATTGTCAGGGATATCAACATCTTTTTCTTTTTTGGTTACCATAGTCAGACCCCTATTAATTTAACACAAATCTCAAAGTGAATATATTTTGAGTTATCTATAAAATCAAATTTTCTTCTTTTCACCCATGGTTGTGTGAAAAAATATTCTAGCAGATCAGAAGACTACCAACTTGTTAATTGAAATCAATCTTAGATGGTACAACAAGTGTTTCCTGTGGGCAGATCAAGATCTCTATCTATGCTCTTAATTTTTCATCAGAGACCTCCATGCTCTTTTAACACCAGGTTTTTCTCATGCAAGAAAAAGCCCATTTTCTCCAGCTCCAACCACCTCGACAGGCACGAATTACAGCATCATTTACCTGCAGCTTTATCGATCAAAGTATGACCATTAAAGTTTTAAGAACATTTTACCTTCAGCTTTTAGTCAAACAATTAACCTCGAGAACCAATATCGATTGAAGTGCAGTCAATTTGTGTGGTTAAAACCGAAGCATTTCGTTATGTGGCTCTGGACTTCTGAGATTAGATGGAGTGAGTTCTTTATTTCTTTTTGACTGGAGATCTGGAGCTCTGTCACAAAGCTGAAAAGGACTGGTGGAAAAGGAGACTGTAGGTATAATAAAATGTGCTGAGGATTAATTACACTTGAGAGGGAGAATAATCCTTGGATTAAGTGTCTAATCCTGCAATCATTGCTGTGACGCTAAGCTTCCAGAGAGGGCCAAAACTACTCAATAATGTAGTTTGAACTGGAAGCACATTTGGTGAACTTGCCCATTACTTTGAATTTTTGGCTTCACTCATTGAAGTTATCAATATACAAAATAATTCACCCCAAGAATTCTATAAGATTTGTCAATGGTCCATTGCTGGGACCCTTAACAATTTTTATTGAACATTCTCTTACTCCATCTTCCAGCCATCTTTATATCATTTCTAAATATTTATAGGCTATTGGTTAATCTCATTTCACTCATAGTGATGATATCTAAATACTCCACCCAATCTAAAATTAGCTGAAGCCAATAGTAATTACCCTATCCTAATTAAAATCCAACTCAACATATAAGTGCAATGAGATAAAACAAAATTAAAACCGAACAAACCGACGATTTGGTAGTTACAGTTCAGTCCCTTTCACAATCCAATCATCTCTGTAGCTTGGATGTCCTCATCAATTGTTGGCTGTCTTCTAATGCACATGCTTCAACCAATCACTGTCCACATCTAAATATAAAAAAAATAATTTCACACTACAATCTAGGTATTTGTTTGCTTCTAGTTGTTTATATCTTTATCCTGCACAACTAATTAGACAGTTTTCCTATCACATTAAAATTATGGTTTGTTTTTTTTAAAAAAAATTTAGAAGGTTGTATATGATATCTTAAAAGCAAAAATTGATCTTGATCCTAAATCCAAGAGTATAAGGAGCAAAAATGAAAACAAACCTTAATCATTAATTAGTGACAACAATTTTCTCATTGATAGTCCTTTCTTGGTGTATTAGACATCAAAATGAAGCTCTCGACAAGTGTAATTCAATTTCAATAAAGAAGAATCAGACAAAATAGTTGAATATAAATCTTATAGAATTGAAGTCCAGACATGAAATCAATCCATTGTAATCAATTTTAACATAAAATTAATGTGCTATTCTTTTGAGAGGCCTTGAGTGGCTAAAGTGATTCTATTCTTATTCTTTAATTGGATGGATCTCTCTCTGGATGAATCTTAAATTCCAATACAATTCTATGTCCTGCCAATCATCCTTTAAGACAACAAATCTAATGCGTATAATCTACTTTATAGCTTTAATGTAAGACCCCTTAAAACATCATTATAGGACCATTAGAAATTTGCTCAGCTCACAAGCATGCCGGACTTCGGTAAACCAGACAATGCTTAATAACACTTGGATGTCTAGAGAGGCAAGGAAAGAAAATCACTATATGTTCAATAAAACGGCATCTAATGATATCCACTGAGATACAAATTCTTAAACAAAACCTTTAATTTCGCACACTTTAAGATGACAGGTTAATCTAATACACAATATTCCCTCCATCATTTTATGCCCTTCTTTTCCAACTCACAGGCAAAGCGTGTGCATCTCCGCATCTTAGAACCTTCACAGATCTCTTTACCTTTTCTTTACCTTTATTATAGCACTAATTGAAGTTATGAGAAGATTAATCCGATCCCTCTCCTAACCACATGCACATCTTTCCTTAATTAAGAAATATAAACAACAAAATCTTATAAACTATTTGCATGAACCAACTTTATTTCACAATTGGCATTTAGTCCCAATTTAAGTATTTAATAACAGGAAAAGAAAATTACTAATTAATTTTCCAAGAAATACATGCTCTTCCCCCTAAATTTGATATTTTTCCTTTATTTTTCTCTCCCCCTCTCTCTCTCTCTCTCTCTCTCTCTTTTTTTTACACAACTAAGCCCTGGGCAATGGCGCGGTTGGTCTCCAAATCGGTGGTCTCGTACACCGGAAGCTCGTCCTTGTACCGTCCGATCGCCGTCAAATTCTCCAGCTCGAACAGATCCGAGCTCGAATCGCTCATCGCACCCTCTTCTTCCTCCTCCTCATCATCCAACCCCCGGAGCAATTCTTCCACCCTGCTCACCACAGGCGGCGCCGGCGCCGGCGCCGGCGCCGGCGGTGCTATATCGGCGTCATAGAGGCACTTGTGCCGCACGGCCGGCAGTCCTCGCCTACGATCACGCTCACAGGGCAGAACCGCACCGACCTCTTGCCCGCCTCCGACGCCGCCGTCGGAGTCCGCCGCCCTCTAGACGACGGCGTCTTGCTTAGGCACGACCGCGAGTACGACGACGCCGACGAGCACGCGGACTCCGCAGGCGGCGGCGGCGGAGGAGGAGGAGGCGCAGAAGTTTTAGACTTCTTGGGGTTGCCGGCGCCGGCGAAAAGCGCGTTGAGGAAGCTCGCCAACCGCGCCCCGGCGACGTAGGGCCGGTGGCGCGGCCCTTCCTCAGATCCCGGAGCCTGCTTCGGATCGAACCGGCCTTCTTCTTCTCCGGCGGGATCTCTGGATTGGACCGGATCCGGTCCGATCGAACCGGCTTGACCCCGACCGAGTAGTAGGACTCGGCGTCAGACGAGGAGGAGAAGCCGCCGTAGCTGGAGGAATCCGAGGAGCTGGAGGTGGGGTGACGAGTCCGCGGCCGTAGTTTCCTAAGCCGTGTCGCCTCACCGTCCTGTCGCTCACCGCCGAAGCAGTCCACTTGAGTTCGTCCGCGCTCTGTTTCTTTCTAGCAGCAGCAGTGGAGGAGGAGGAGGAAGAGGAAGGATCGGGTGCTCCGCCTTTGCGGTGATTCCGCGTTGGTCCTCCGCTGCTGTCGGGTTCGTCGATGGAGCGGTAGATGGCGTCGAGGAGGGAGGAAGAGAAGGAGGGGTTGTTGCGGTCGCGCCGCGACGGCTGCCTCTCCCACCATTCCATTCTTTCTCTCTGGCAACAGATATAACCAAAGAAAGGAGAGAAAATGGACACAAGTAAAAGAGAACAAAACTGAGATTTTTTTTTTTCTTCTTCTTCTTTCCTTGCTGATTTCTTCCCCTCTCTCTCTCTCTTTCTATGCTGTTTATTTCCTCATGTTTTCTGGTGATAAGAAGGAAGGAAGAGAAGCGAAGAAGAGGAGGGAATGGGAGGGGGAGTGGAGAAGAACAGAAGAGGAAGGAGAAATGGTGGGGGTGGCAAAGCTTTAAAGCCAATGGGAGGGAGGGAGATCAGTTTGATGGACGGCCAGCGATGATCTGGTTTGATGCTTTTGTTCTCTGTAGATCAGTTTGATGGACGGCTAGTGATGATCTGGGGCCACTCCGTCACGCGGCTCCTGTCAACGGCGATGGATCCCGTCACTCCTCGCGAGTATTGCGACGCGACGTCTTTGTTGTTTCTGGTGCGATCGGATGAATGGCTGCAGACCGGGCGGCTCGAACCGGGTTCTTTTTCTCAAATGGTACGTCTCATCATGCACTCTCTCTAAATTTATAATTATAAATGATGCATTAGAGAAGTCTATGACTCCATCAGTGAACTGAACGTAATTTTGCTGGGTGTTTGACTTGGTTTTGCGGTCAAGCTTGATCCGGTCCATAACGGAACTCAGGCACCGGCCGGTGAGAATAACAGAATGGAGGGTTCTATGGAATTAAGTAGGTACCTCCACCAAAAAAATACTGGTGGGGATTCGTGACAGGGAGCCAATTAGCCGAAGGTTTAGGCTTTCTACTCGAATTGGCTTGCTTACCATTTGTAAATTGCACCATATTATGGAGGGGGAAAACATAAAGACATAGAATAAAAGAAATGGACAGTACTATACGATGCTGATGGCCAATGGGTAACATTTTGGCACCAAGCATAGTACACGGAGTATGACGCTTCTGGTTGCTATCAGTGATTTCTAACAATATTTGCCGTCGTTCTCAAGGAATGGATGCTGTCTTGATTATTGCAGGCGAGGGCTAGGTCAAGTCAACATTTACAACGACAGGGACTCGAATACCAAAATGGAAATGGGTTAGGTCAGGTTGTTGAATGGGTAGCCTACCGTCCATATATTACTAAACTAAATCAGCTTGACGCTATTGAATATAACACCTTCGTACCTCTGAGTTATCCTGGAGCACACTTTCACGTAATAACTAATATAACTAAATATTTCTTAATAATTGCAAGAATTTAATAGAAAAAGTTTTTCAGAGCTAGGCGTGAGATAATTTAGCCAAACTATAAATATACTCTACCGTTTTAGACCGGGTGATCAGAAGTGGTGGTGTTTGTACCATTACTCTCCAAAAAAAAAAAAAAAAAAAAAAAAAACTTGGCCATTATTCCTTGTGCCTACGATAAAGTCTGATCCATATCAAAGCCCGGCCTAGTTCAAACAGGACAATCTACATGGTCGCGATTATAAGAATGGCTTATCATCAATTTAAATAGTCACGAGTTAAAACACTAGGATGTTGCAAAATGGTCTGGGCCAAGCCTGATCCATGGCCGACGTTTTAATTGGGCTTGCGAAGAGACTCGCTCTAGCCTGCGGGCCAAGCCCATTTATCTACATGAGCCATAATGGACATTCTTAATTTGCTTGCAAGGGGGACCAGTTTCCTTTCAGGAAAAATAGAGTTTCTTCTCTTTGATTACCAAAGCAAATCCTCAGTAGTTTCATTAATAACACAACAGCACAGAACCATTATCAGTCCTCACAACATCAACCAAAGAAGGTGGAAAATTTTGAGTCCCAAAAGAGTCTGTAACATAGGTCCTCTTTGGAGAGCCATTGAGCCAACCAGCATGCTGATTGGCTTCCCTAAATACGAACAGAGGCAAAACGGCGAGAAGAGCATGCGCATGACGAAGAAGTCGGTTGTTATTAGGCTATGTAATCTTATAGTCTCTGAGCCAGTCTCTCATCAATTTTGAGCAGTCTTCAACCCAGATATGAGAAGTGTGCCACTCTGTGACAGCCAGTTTGGCTACTTACCAAGCCGACCTTGGTTCAGTAGCAGAGATCGTGGTCGAATGGGAAGAAGGAGAACCTGCACGCAGTAGGGAACCAGAAGAATTTGGGAGGATGAAGCCAACACCTCCACAAAGTCTCTAGAGAAGGCTCATGAAAATTTAACTTGATGACAAATGTACGTGCGGGTACCCAACAGAAAAGAAGGGTAGAGAAACAAAGTTCATGCAGCGAGAGATAGCCCAGCTGTTCGGTTTCATCAATCCTGAATTAGAAGCTCATTTTGTTTGTTGCTTGCTCCACTTGGAAGAGGTATGGCCCTAGAATTCCTCAAAAACGTCGAAGGTTGATGTGGCTGATCATGCCCCACGGACAATGGATTAACATACTGCATAGTTTCCGAAGCCGAGCAATAAAATGGCAGTTGGTGTCGGCCTTGGTCTTGGACCTGGCCTCAAGCCTAGCCTCAGCCTCAAGCCTAGCCTCGGCCTCGGACATGGTTCGAGCCTGGCCTCAACCTCAGCTTCGGATTCAACTTCAGCTTCAACCTCGGCCTCGAGCCTAGCCTCGGCCTCGGATCTAGCTTTGAGCCTGGCCTTAGCCTCGAGCCTCGAGATTGGCCTCGACCTCGAGCCTAACCTCGGATTCAACTTCAGCCTCGGCCTCTAGCCTAGCCTAGCCTCAGCCTTGGACTTGGCTCGGCCTCGAGCCTAGCCTCGAACTTAGTTCCCAGCAACCTAACAAGTGCTCAGAGCTGCCACGTGGCCCATTAACCCACTATCTCTAAGACCACGGGCAGTTACTATTATTTACGGCACACGTCTAGCAGCGATGCACCCACCTACCACTCGTGGCGCCACTTCTGACAGACGACGTGATTCAATGATCGTCCATAAAGTGTAAGAGGGACCTCCGAACAGGTATAAAAACCTTTACTCACAACGAAGAAGGGAGAGGACTCATTCTCTACTACTCTATCATCTCTAGTGCTATTCTCCAGACCACTAATTATAGCATCGGAGGGTCTCCGCTGGAACCACCAGTCCAGAAATTTTGTTGCAGGTTTTCGGCTAAAGGAGGCGGTCCTGTCATCTCTCTGCAATCTATGCTCTCTTCTCACCCGACGTTCTCTAGAAGTGATTTGGCAGCAACAGATTGGCGCGCCAGGAAGGGGGAGCAAACGTTCATTCAACGTACCCGCAACCCCTGCAAGGAAGAAGATGATGTTTACACATGCGTAGGAGGCTTCCACTAGTCAGGTTGGGGGGCACCTCCCGCGGGCTGAGCAGCAAGAGGTTGACCTTCCTGCTCTGCCCCTCATGCAGCCGCAAGTCAATCAAACTGACCGGCCCACTACCCTGACCCAGCAAGTTCAGATCTGATGGCGATGGTCCGGGGGCTGCAGGAATAGTACTCCACCACTATGCCATTGCCACCTCAACTCCCTTTGCCTCACGCGGAGGGTCATTGGGCTAACCAGTCTCACCATGACAGGACTCCTTCAGAGACCTCCCATCGCAGATCTCCAAAACTCGTCGTCGGGAGACTTCCAAGCGGCCGTGATTCCCTTCCCGTCGCTCTGACCGCCTCCCCAAGCGGCATAGCGGGAAGGAACCCGAGCAGGTGCATCATCCCCACCGGCAACCCTCTCCTCACTCATCCTCTAAATCTTTGAGGGGAGATTCCTTCGATAGACGGATTGCTCGTCGGGTTGAGCGACGGTTGGATGAGTATCATCTACGGCTGGAGGAGCTCAGCCGCAGAATTATCAACTCTCACGGGATGGACTATGACTGCCGCCCCCACTATCTCGTCATATCATGGAGGAACTGGTCCCATCCTGATTCTGTCTACCGCAGCTGGACCCATATGACGACACCATAGACCCCCTGGATCACCTGGAGAGTTACAAAGTCCTCATGCAAGTCTAGGGGGCAACAAATTCTTTTCTCTGCGTCGCCTTCCTAGCAACACTCCGAAAGGCTGTGCGTGCATGGTTTTCCCACCTGCCACCATGCAGTATTAACTCCTTCAGGAAGCTGGAGAGATCCTTTTTGACCCACTTTGATGCATGCCGGAAGATCCTTAGGGTGGCTGATAGCTTATTTGTCATCCAGCAGAGGAGCAGCAAAACTTTGAAGGACTTCGTAGCTCCATTCAAGGAAGCTGCGCTCAAAGTCTATAATCTTGAGGACTCTGTAGCCACCCTGGCCTTGAAGCGGAGACTCCGTCCCTCCCGCTTCGCCTATTCTCTGGATAAGAAGCCTCTCGGCTCTTATGCCAAATTGCTGAGCCGAGTGCAGAAGTATATCCGCGCTGACGAAGCAGACTTTTCCAGGAGAGAGGTCGACAAGGGGTCTAGTAAGAAGCTAGCACATCCAGAGCCTGTTGGAGCGCGGCCTAGGAAGTTTGAACCTCCTCGTCATCTAGATAACCGACCTCGGGCCCTGGCTCCCAAGGAACACTTCACCCCACTTTCGTCTCAATATCCCATATCTTGCTGGAGATTGAGGGCGAGCCCTATCTTCGGCATTTGTCTCCCATGAGGCCTGGAGTCCCCCGCAATAAAGATCTTTACTGCCGTTATCATCGGAACTACAACCATGACATGGAGGACTGCCACATGCTGAAAAAACCATTGAGAAACTCGTTCAGCAGGGTCATATGGGAAAGTTTATCCGAAGAGGGAATCCCACTGCTTCGGGCCCGTCGGCACCTTCCACTGTCCAGATTGGCATGGATAAGGCTCCGATAGAGAAGACGATGGCCATGATCTCCTGGGGGCAGGCAGCAACCCTAAAAGGCAGCGTGAGGATGGAGTAGACTATATAATTCCCTTTTTTAGAAGGGACCTAGAAGGGGTGGACAACCCTAATGATGATAGCGTCGTCGTGTCAATGATGATAGCTAAACACCCTGTAAAGCGAATTCTTACGATAGTGGAAGTTCAGTTGATGTTCTTTCGTACGAGGCATTTATTCGAATGAGTTTGTCTCCTAGTATTCTTCGCTCCGTGAACACTCCCTTGATGTGTTTCACTGGGGATTCTGTAAGGGTAGAAGGAAGATCACCCTTCCGGTTATGGCCGGGACGGAACCGCACCAAAGCACAGTCTTCATAAAATTTATGGTTGTTCGAGTTCTCTTGGCATACAATGCTATTCTTGGAAGACCTAGCCTCAACCTCCTAGATGCGATTATCTCTACAAAAAGGCTACTGGTACAGTTTTCTACCAACAAGGGAGTTGGAGAGATGCGCAGGAAACGGAACCTGATACCTCTTGTTATCACACTGCTCTTAGCCCTCATGAGGTGATTGCTCCACCGACGCCCGAGCCACTTGACCCCAGAGACTCCGAGAAGAGAGGAGAACCGGCTGAAAGCTTACTGGTCTTCCCTCTAGGGGAGGATCCAACGAGAATAATCCAAATTGGAACGCTTCTTCCTGCAAAGCGAGAGATCGGCTACTTGCTTTTTTGCGGATCAACGTGGATGTCTTTGCTTGGTCAGCCTCGGACTTGCCGGAAGTAACGCCTGAAGCTATCACCCATAGACTTAGCATCGACCCAAGGAGTCGACCAGTTCGGCAAAAGAAGAGGAGTTTCGCTCCTGAGAGGCAGAGGACCGTGGACGAAGAAGTCCATAAACTGATCGCAGTGGGCCACATACGCGAGGCACATTATCCAGTCTAGCTATCTAATGTGGTCATGGTTCGTAAGGCCAATAGAAGCTAGAGGATGTGTGTTGATTTCACCGATCTCAACAAGGCGTGCCCTAAGGACAGCTTCCCACTGCCATGAAAGCCTTAGCTTCATGGACGCCTTCTCAAGGTACAACTAGATAAGGATGGATCCGGCTAACGAGAAGGCCACTTCTTTCGTGACCAAGAAAGGCATCTATTGCTACAAGGTCATGCCCTTCGGGTTGAAGAATGCATGAGCCACATACCAGAGGTTGATGAATAAGATATTCGAAGACCAAATCGGGCGCAACATGGAGGTGTAGGTGGATGACATGTTAACAAAAAGCATCCATGCCGATGACCATGTTGCTGACTTGTCAGAAACCTTCGACAACCTTCACCGATACCAGATAAAACTAAACCCACGGAAGTGCGCCTTCGGAGTCACAGTGGACAAATTTTTGGGATTTATGGTGACACAGAGGGGAATTGAAGCTAACCTCGAGAAGATCAAGGCCATCATCGACAGGAGACCACCAAATAATAAGAAGGAAGTGCAACAACTCACAGGAAGGATAGCATCCTTGAGCCATTTTCTAGCGAGGTCAGCAGAAAGATATCTACCCTTCTTCAAAGCCTTGCGCAAAGTTGACAGCTTCGAGTGGATGACGTCACGAAGCTTTTGAAGGATTGAAGAAGTTCTTGTCCACTCCACCTTTGCTATCCAATCCGAAGGGAGGAGAAGAACTCTTCCTCTACCTCGTTGCATCCCCCGAAGTGGTGAGTTTCGTACTTGTCCATGTCGATGTCGATAAGACGTAGAAGCCAGTCTATTACACAAGCAAAGTGCTTCACGACGCAGAGGTCAATTCTAATACCAAAAAGATTATTTTTGCGTTAATCGTCTCTGCTCAGCATCTCAAACCTCCAAGCACACCCGATTATGGTGGTCATGGATCAGCCACTCAAGGCAATTATCTCTCATCCTGACACCTCTGGCCGATTGGCAAAGTGGGCAGTCAAGCTGAAAGAATTCGACCTGTCGTTTCGACCTAGGTCGGCCATGAAGTCCCAGATTTTGGCAGATTTCCTGATTGAGTGCACCTGGGCAGAGGAGCAGCTAGAGGAACCCCATACAAACCCCTCGGACACTGCAATTGAGGGAAAAGGAGAAGACTGGATCCTTCATGTAGATGGAGCATCAAATTCTCAAGGAAGCGGGGCGAGCCTCATCCTCTCAAGTCCAGATGGCATAGTGACCGAGTATGCCCTCCGTTTCCTCTTCTCGGCCACAAACAACCAAGCTGAGTATGAAGCTTTGCTGTCAGGAATGAAGCTAGCACGGGAGCTCGGGGTAAAATGCCTTAGAGTCTTCACCAAGCTCGTCTCTGGTCAAATTAAGGGAGAATATGAGGCTCGAGATCCTACTATATCTTACTACTTGAGTATGGTGCAATCACAAGCCTCTTCCTTTACTTATTTCAGTGTCAGCTACATTCCCCGGGAGAAGAATGCCAGAGCCAATGCTTTGTCCCGGCTAACCACTTCGGTCAACAAGGCCCTGGGGAGAACCTATGTGGAACATCGGGAAGCCCCAAGTATCAACGTGATAGAAGAGTCCTTGCCAATCAGTCAAGATCCTTCCTGGATGGATGCTTATATCCAGTACCTCACCAATGACACCCTCCCAGTCGACCCTACTGAAGCTAAATTATTCAAATGGCAAGCATCTAAGTTCCTTGTGCTCGACGGACAACTGTATCGAAGGTCCTTTTCTCACCCTCTTCTCAAGTGTGTTGGTCCTACGAACGCTGACTACATCCTTCATGAGATCCATGAGGGTATTTGCCGAAACCACTTGGGGGGTAAAGTACTATCACACAAGGCCCTATGCCAAGGCTATTACTGGCCTACCATGCGAGGAGACATGACCGAGTTGGTTCGGAAGTGCGATAGCTGCCAGCAGCACGCTAACATCCAACGGTTGCCAACCTCCCAACTGAGCCCCCTGTCAGCTCCATGGCCCTTCATCTAGTGGGGAATGGATATTTTGGGGCCATTCCCTTTAGCCTCTGGTCAGCAAAAATTTCTGCTCGTTGCCATCGACCATTTCACCAAATGGGTAGAGGCCGAAGCACTCACCAAAATCACTGAAGCCAAGGTGAGGACTTTCTTTTGGAAGTCTGTTATTTGTCAGTTCGGGCTATCCCATACCCTTGTTACCAATAATGGTCGATAATTCGACAATACTCACTTTAGAAAGTTTTGTGCTGAACTGGGCGTATGCCAGAGGTTCACTTCTGTCGGTCATCCACAATCAAAAGGAGCGGCTGAAGTGACAAATCGGACCATCCTTCAAGGGCTTTGGACATGCCTAGATGATTTTAAAGGAAGATGGGTAGAGGAGCTCCTGAACGTGCTGTGGGCGTATCACATGATACCATGAACCCCCACGGGAGAAACTCCCTTCAGCCTTGTGTTTGGATCAAAGGCTATCATTTCGGTAGAGATTGGCATTCCTAGTCCCTGGGTACAATTGTACGATGAGGGAGACAATCTAAGGCAGTTGCGAGCCAACCTTGACCTTGTTGAGGAGGCCTGCGATCGAGCACAACTCAAAATGGCTGCTTACTGCCAAAGGGTTGCAAAGTACTACAACACCCAAATTCGTCCCAGAACATTTCTCCTGGAGACCTAGTACTCAGGCGAGCCGAGGTCTCCAAACCCACGGAAGGAGGCAAACTGTCACCCAATTGGGAAGAGCCTTATCAGGTCACCGACGCACTTCATCGCGGAGCATACCAGATTGAAGAACTGGATGGGAAGCCACTCCCTCGCACATGGAATGCGGACAATCTCCATCGGTATTACCAGTAATGTATACTAACATCATAGACTTGAGCATTCTTGTCTATTTGGATAACATTTACCTATTTTTATTAACGAGAGCATCCTCGAGCAATCATGTTTTCTCAGCTCAAGCCCGACTCCGCGTCGGCACTCAAGCCCGACTCCGCATCGGCACTCAAGCCGACTCGCCCGACTCTGCATTGGGACTAAGCCCGACTTCGCATCGGCACTCAAGCCCGACTCACGTCAGCACTTAATCCCTACTCCGCATCGGCATTCAAGCCCGACTCCATGTCAACACTCAAGCCCAATTCCGCGTCATCACTCAAGCCCGACTCCGTGTCAGCACTCAAGTGTGAAGCTGGATCAGCACTTAAAATTTAAGTCATTTTTGCTTCGGTCTTGACTTCAACTTCTAAGTCTCGACTTTGGTCTCAACTTCAACTTCAAGTCTCAAACTCCGGTCTGACATCTTTCATGTCTCGACTTCGGTCTCGATGTCTACTTCGAGTCTTGACTTCGATCTCAACTTCGACTTCAAGTCTTGGCTACAACCTAAGTTTTTACTCTGGCCTCTGCCTCAATCTAGCCCTAACTTCGGTTTCGGTTCCTAACACAGGCCTATGTTCTTGGCCTTGGCCTCTACTCTAGAATGAGCGCGTCTTGGCCACTACGGAAGCAAAGTACCAATAAAGAGCATAACAAATCTCAAAGATTTTAGAAGTGAAAATAATTTTCATTGATTGTAAAAAGTTTACAAAATTATTGACTTTAGTTGGACTTCAGTACAAGGGAGAATAAAAAGCAAAAAAGAAAAAGATACAAGGCATTCAGACTCGGCCGATGCTGGATCATTATCGGAGGGGTGGTGTGCTACTGGTGTCTCCCCCGTTACTTCGTCGGCTCTAGGTCGTTAGGTCCCTCAAGACTATAGACTTTTTTCCACTTTGGCCTAGCAGTCTTGGAAGCCCAAGTCGTAGGCGTAGGCGGTGGCCTCGGCCAGCTCTTCGCCGAAGCCAACGAACTGTCGGAAGTTATCTACAGCCTCGACGGCTTTATTCTGCCACAACAACCCTCTCTTCGGTAGCCTTCGCAGCCACCATTAGCTCGGCTACCTGAGCATCGAAGCGGCAGGTGATCTCCTCAGCATTCTCTGCTCGCTCCTCAGACACACTTATTTAGATATTGGCAGAGTGCAGTCGAGTCTAGTATAAGAGCAGATCCGACTCCATCTTTTTATTCCTTTCCTCAGTTTCCTGGATTTATTGAGCTTGTGGGCCGCCCGACGTTGGGCTTCCTCAAGCGCCTTTTCGGCCCTTGCCGCCGGGCCAGGGCATTTCCAAGCTCATCCGCCCTCTTGGCTCGGGCTATCTCCAATGCCTTCTCGGCCCTCTTGCTCGGGCCTGCTCCTCGGCCCTCTCGACTTGGGCAGCTCCTAGTGCCTTTTCGACCTTCTCTACTCGGGCCTGAGCCCTATTGACCTCTTCATGAGAATGACCGAGAGTGGCTTTGGCCTGGGAGAGGATGCTTTTTATGGCGGCCAAGGAGTTTACTGCCTGCATAAGCAAGTTACTGTCTGGAATAGGTGACAAGGAAACTCTTAAAAAGAAACTCTTAATGAAGAGGAAACACTTACCCAAAGGTGAGCCACAAAGGCGTCGCGAAAGAAGAAGGAAGTCCTTTGATTTTGGAGATCCCTTTGAAGCTCAGGCGTGCAAACCTACGCCATCATTCGCTTTGCCCAGCGGCCATTGTGTGAGGATGGACCGGAAGGAAGTTACCGCAGCTTCATCTTCCTTCGTGGTCCTGGCAAGCGCCGAGACCGTAGGTGTTGTGTCAGGGGCTGACGACACCCCTTTTTCCGACAACTCAGCCACCCTGGGAGGCTCTTCGGCCGTCGGTTCTTCCATTGGTGGGGTAGCCTCTGGGGCCGATCCTGCAGTCGGTTTGGTCGGCCCCGCATCTGGAATGATCGGCCATGGTGATGGCAAGACCTCAGCCCTCGACTCCTCCGGAGGCGTATCGGTTGTGAGGTCAATGTGTGCCTTTTGGTCCACCTAAGGCTTGCAGATAAGAGGAGTCGGGGACCGGGACGGAGTCAGCGATGGGGACCGAGGCCTCTTCCTTGACCCTTTGGCCTCTTCAGCCCTCTTTTTGGCCGGCCTTTTCTTTGGCCCCCTCGGCCTCGGTCTTCTTCTTGGCCCCTTCGGCCTCGGCCTTTTCCTTCTTGTCCTCCTCGACTTTGGCCCTCTTCTCGGTGGAGGCTCCCTCCACCTTGGCCATTCTTTTCTTATCCACCGCCTTCCTCACTATCTGAGCCGGTGGTAGCATGTCTGCACAAGTCAGAAATGACTTAGTAAATAAAAAAGAGAGAAGAAGAAGAGGAGGTGGGTAAAAGGGGAAGGGTTATGGCTGCTCACCGCTACTTGGAATGAGGCCCGCGAGCCGAAGGTTCTCCTCTACCAGGAGTTGGTTACAGCGTGGGGCGTTGGCAGTCAGCAGCTGCCCGAATGCCTCTTGGTCCCTTGGGAGCACTGATGGGTTTTTGTTCGGCTTGGTATTCGGTGTTCGCCAAATTGTTCTCACCCCCTCGATATGAGCAAAGAAAAATCTATCTTTCCACCCTTTGATGGACATAGGAAGATATAGTCTAAGAGCCCTGGTCGATTTGGAAGCAAAGGGCCACCACCCTGACTGTTTGCGAAGGGTATAGAAGCTTCGAAAAAGGAAAATCCTAGCTTCTATCCCATGAAGATGACCTAGCACTAGGAAGCCAATAATAGTCCGAATGGAATTCGAAACTAATTGTGCCGGTGCTAATGAATATCTATCTAAAAGATTGAGGATGAAAGGGTGAAGAGGTAATCAAGGCCGGCTTTGAAGAAGATTTCATACAAGGCGACTCTCCAGGTCGGGAGGAGGTCACCCTATCCTTAGGAGCAGGAAGGAATAGAAGAATGTTGGTGGAAAGGTTGTATTTAGCCCTAAGATTGACTATCTCATGGGTGGTTATGGTGGAGGCAGTTCATTCAGGGGACTCCCTTACAGTGAAAGAAACTGGGTCCGCGACGATCGGATGGCACCGAATAGGGGCCCGACTGGCAGTCGGGCAACTCCCGGCGGAAGATCATCCGATGGCTCATCGCTGTGCTAAAGGAACCCTATCGGTGGAAGAGCTAGAGGACCAGCTGGGTGTGGGAGATGGAGAAGGTCGTGAGGGTTCAGGAGAATAACCCCCAGAATCAGAAATAGCAGGAGAGAGATGAAGCCATGAAAACAGGGAGGACAAACTGACCTGGAAGAAGTAGAGTTAGAAAAGTGAGAGCTGGGGCGAGGTCAAGACTCGGGAAGAAGAAGCAGAACCAGGAGAAGGCAGACAAAAGCTCGAGCGAGGTTTAGACTAGAAAGAAGAAGCAAATGCAGTAGAAGCAAAAGACCAAGGTCAGGGGCGACTCCCCTTTTAAAGCCTCATCATTTCAAATAATCCTGCCTGATTCAGATTGGCCACGTGCTCGCCCGCCACTGGAGAAGGCATTTCGACAATCACTTGATGCACAGAACGCGAATGGCACGACCAATGATAAGACAATGGTGACATCATCATAGTGACAATGCCGCCTTTTCGTAGTTTTGTACCCGAGAAGAATCCCCTTTAATCTCAATGGCAAAAATAAATAGAGCGGTGGCATTACAGCACCCGATGCCTCAACATTAAAGAAGCATGGCCTTCAAGGACATGTGCCCTCTTAGCAATCGTTAGCGTACAAAGATAGCCACTAGGTGATATTACACCCCTTTCACTGGTGGTGGTGCGCCCACATATCTCAGGGGTGGGGGGCATCTGATGTGGCTGATCACACCCACGGGCAATGGATTAACAAACTGCATAGTTTTCGAAGCCGAGCAATAAAATGGCAGCTGGCCTCGACCTCGGTCTCAGACCTGGCCTCGAGCCTGGCCTCACCCTCGGCCTCGGATTAATTTCAGCTTCAACCTCGGCCTCGAGCCTAGCCTTGACCTCGGACCTGGCCTTGAGCTTGGCCTCGGCCTCGGCCTAGCCTTGGCCTCGGACTTAGTCTCGAGCCTAGCCTCGGCCTCGGATTCAACTTCAGCTTTAACCTTGGCCTCAAGCCTAGCCTCGGCCTCGGACCTGGCCTCGAGCCTGGCCTCGAATTCAACTTCAGCTTCAACCTCGGCCTCGAGCCTAGCCTTAGCCTCGGACCTGACCTCGAGCCTGGTCTCGACCTCGAGCCTAGCCTCAAACTTAGTTCCCAGTAGCCTAATAAGTGCTCAGAGCTGCTACGTGGCCCATTAACCCACTATCTCTAAGACTGTTGGCCCAGATGGCAACCCAAGAGGGGGGTGAATTGAGTTCTTTAAAAATTTTACAATTAAAATCAATTTTCCAAAATGAATGTGCACAAGTAAAGTGTAGAGAGTATGATGCTATGAATGCTGAGCACAATATAAAAATTAGAGTGAAAAAGAGAAGAAATAAGTACGACAAACGCAAGGGATTTATAGTGGTTTGATGTTAGCTACACCTACATCCATTTCCAAACAACTCTCGAGCACGCACTATAATCACCCTGATTACAATAGAGTTGTTTTACAAGATCACAACTCGAAATTGTTGTTTTACAATGAGATCACAACGAACCCAGCCAGTTTTTACAGGTTCACCAGCACAGAACCTAACACAAGCTAATCTTAGCTTGCCCAAGGTCAACTACCTCACCTGATTCAATCCCCTAATGAATCAGAAAACAAATGTATCAAATAATTAATTACAACAATATAAAAGCTCCTCAAATGAGCAAATAAATAATATAAATAAAAATGGGAATAGAAAAGCCTGATTAGAAGATGTTTGATGTTGAGCTTTTCTTCTTTTCCTCTTCTCTTCTGAATGATCTTTCTCAAGATTGAACTTAAGCTCTGGAAGAAATGTTGGTGCAGAGAAGGATGAAGAACTAGGGCTCTTGCTTGTCTTCTTCTAATTGATGGAAATCCTTCGGATTTGACTTTTGTATGCTTTTGGATTTCTCTTCTATCTCTTTCGCACATTTAGGCTTTGAATCAGAGTTTTCTCTCTTTGATATTTCTTTATTTTTCTCTTTTTTTCTTTCTTTTTCTTGAACGATTGGAATGCTTCTTTTATAATCTCTCTTAATCCATATTTTGATGCAAAGTAGCCATTGAAAGTACTTGTGGATGAGTTTAACATGAAAAGGGAAAGAGCCGTTGAAGAGTATCAGAAGAAATATGACCGTTGGAGCCATTTCTGACAAATCTAAAAGTTGCCTCTGATAGATTAGAGTCGGCTCTAATCTGGCCTAGTGTCGGCTCTAAGTCGGGTTGCCCAAAATAGAAAGACAACATTTATCATGGAGTCGGCTCTAGAATTTTGTGGGGTTGACACAGCTCGAGCTGGAGTCGGCTCTAATTTCCTTAGGGTCAACTCTAACAGTGTCCCAAAAAATGTAGTCTCTGTTCTCAGGTTAGAGTCGGCTCTAACTCTGCTGGAGTTAGCTCTAAAATCTGAAACAGAAAGATAGTTCACTGTAACTCAGGTTAGAGTCGGCTCTAATTTTCTGGAGTCGGCTCTAAACCATGCCGAATGTGACAAATAGTTCCGATATGCTCCGGAGTCGGCTCTAATACTTTGAAGTCGGCTCTAAAATCTGAACTTTGATACATGCCACTAAAAATTAATCCAAGCTCATTTTTGTACGAATTATGAATACTTAATCATTCTAAATTCCTGAAACACTTGTCAATCTTATTAGTATCATAGGGAATATACTCATGGCTTTTATTAATCATCAAAATCAATAAATGGGTCAACAAAGACCACAGGCAGTTATCATTATTTATGGAACATGTCTAGCAGTGATGCGTCCACCTACCACTCATGGCACCGCTTCTGACGAACGACGTGATTCAACGATCATCCAGAAAGGGTAAGAGGGACCTCCGAACATGTATAAAAACCTTCACTCACAACAAGGAGGGGAGAGGACTCATTCTCTACTACTCTATCATCTTTAGTGTTGTTCTCTAGAACACTAACTAGAGTGTCGGAGGGTCCCTGCTAGAACCATCGGTCTAGGACTTTTGTTGCAGGTTTTCAGTTGAAGGAGGCGGTCCTGTCATCTCTCTGAAGATCTACGCTTTCTTCTCATCCGGCGTTCTCTAGAAGTGATTTGGCAGCAACAAAGGTAAACAATACTTCTTACTAAGGATAGCTTCATTCCAAGCTTATGTATATTTCAAAGCAGGTAATCAGCTAAGGATTGAAGGTGGTAGCTCTTAGCCCGACGGGAACCAGAACCTTGAAGGAGGTTGATAGAAGAAGTTGATGGGAGATGAAGCTTAGAAAGAAGCAGCCTCCAATAATAAGCCGCAAAAGGACAGTAAAAAAAAAAAAAGGTTTTACAGTTTCAATCATGGTAATGATAATGTTGATGCTCGATCACTGGAACTAGAGTCGGGAAAATTCTGACTGCCAAGGTAGTCATTTCCAGAGCGAATGGCCTGCAAGAAATCCCAGTACCGGAGGAAGCTCTGGTGGGGATCCTTCGACGGTCAAGTTAGCAACCGTGGTCACAGCAGAGAGGAAGCTTGGAGGAGCTCCTTAGAGGAAGAAAGCTCCGAGGGTCGGAGTCGCTTTTTGGGGTTTTAGAATGTGTAAGTCAATGCAAGTATGAGTGTGTGGATACTCGTACCTTTGTTCTGGAACCTCTTACCCTTTTATAGACCTTCGGTATTGGCTTGGAAATTAGTCACGTGGAATTCCATGAAAAGAAATGTGTACTGGGATAATGGCTATTACGTGAATAGAGGCTGATCGATGGGCCTTGTCCCATCGAGCGCATGGCCTGGCGGTTGGTGGGCCTGGTCCCATCAACGACATGGGTTAGGTGGTAGGTGGGCCTGGCTGTGTTAGGCGGCGCAGGCTAGGTGAAAGGTGGGCCTGCCAGAAGCTGCTAGGGGCCAACTTGGGAGAGTTGGATCCACTAGGGGCCGACTCGGAAGAGCCGGGGCCGCTGAGGGCCGACTTGGGATAGTTGGGGCCGCTGAGGGCTGACTTGGGAGAGTGCGGCCGCTGGGGCCGACTTGGGAGAGTGCAGCCATCAATTTTCGCTCACACCGTCAGTTAGCTTTACCGTTAATGTCCACGTGGCGCTACCAGTCACATCTGATGCCCCCCTGCTCCTGAGCTCAAGGGGCTACACGTCCATAGCGAAAGGAGCACGAAAATTCATAATAATGGTTGCCTTTTGCGCGCCTTTAATCATCAGAAGTGCGGTGCACTCTCCCGAGGCGATGTTGCTTCGAAAATCTTCCGTAATCAGCTAAGATGGGTGGGGGATGATGTCAGCACTGGGCACACTAAGAGGATATCTCTCGAGGGATGGGAAAAAGGCAGGCGCCATCATTACTTTGCTGTTCTCTATGTCTTGTCATTGGTCGAAAATCTCGCTCTCTAGGCAGAACCGAGGCATTGCACTCCAGGTGTTGGCGGGATTGTCGACAGCTGGATCCCTTGCGCAATGGCAGCAGACCACATGGCGAGGTCTCGGGCGAGAAGATTTAAAAACATGGTATAAAACCATCCCTCGTGCCCGATGGAGACTTTATGCTATCACTGTCTTCTTTGTTGTTTTTTCTCTTCTGAGCCCCGAGTCCTCGAAGCTCGAAACCTTCAGTCTTCGTCTTCCTCCTTAACACCAGGTTAGTTTCCCCTTTTTATTTCTTTTCTTTAAACCCATGGACCGCGTGCCATTAGGGAGGGTAAGAGACCCATGGTGAGCTCTTCCTGCTCCTCTGATGATGAGGATAATGTCCCTCTGGTCCGCCGTGTGCCCTGGCCGATCGGAGGAATCACTATCCGCAATCGTCCGGCGGCCAGTGCTCAGTCGTCCTCTCGAGTGTCTCCGGCTAGGGCAGATCCTCCACCCTCAGCCCATTCGGCCCCTCCTCCGACAAGCAGTTCCAATTTGGCAGGGACGGGGGGTGGCTTCCACCATGACTTCTAAAGAGATAGAAAGCCTTAGGAGTAGGTATAGGATCCCCAGTTTCATTCAGTTATCTGTGCCAGGACCCGAGGATAGAGTAACCTATGATCTACCCGGTCGGGTTGCTCTGTACGAGGAGTTCTTTAGGTGTGGGCTGCGTCTTTCTTTTCATCCTTTCTTCTTGAACTTGCTAGATAGATATAGGTTAGTTCCAGCACAGTTGACTCCGAACTTGATTCGGATCATCTGTGCGTTCATCGTCCTTAGCTTCTTTCAGGGCTCAGAAGCTAGGCTTTCCTTATTCCGAGCTTTCTACAAGCTCTGCCACCACGGTGAGGATGCGTGGTGGATTTTCACCTCCAGGCCGGGTCAGGCCTTACCCCTTCATCTTCCCTCCAAAGTTAGGGGATGGAAATCCCGCTTTTTGTTCGCCCACGAGAAAGGAGTGAGGGCAAACTGGAGAGAACCTGATGTCAACGCCAATAAGAATTCTGCCATGGACGAGAGGGACCAGGAGCTCTACAACCGTCTGGTGTCCTCCGAGATCCCCTCCTACAAAGAATTGTTGGCCGAGGAGAATGTCTATGAGGCCGGTTGGCTTCAGCGGTTGGTGAGCGCGAGACCTATCCTTCTCATCCTCGGGCCCAGCTTTTCCCTTTACTAACTGTTGATTTCTTTGTGCAGCAATGAAGGTGCATGCTAAGAAGCTGAAGGTGGCCATGCGCAAAAAGAGGCAAGAGGCCGGCGAGGAAGTAAGGCCGGTGAAGAGGGCACGGTGCAAGGCCCAGGGCAAGCCGGCCCAGACCAATGAAGCTCCTACGGAGGTACCCCCGACAGTGGTGGCTCCAGCAGTGGCGGCCTCCGAGGAGGAGGCAAGAGAAGGTGTCTCGGCCGAGGCGCAGGCGGATGAGGCAGATCCCGCGGCGGCCGAGGTGAGAATAGAAGAGGCGGGCCAGCCAACCCCGATCAACGAGGCCGGCATGCGGATCCCGGCAACCCCGAGCCGGCGGTCGTGGACTTGGATTCTGAAGATGGGACTTCCACCCCTGCAGAGCCGGCCGAGGCGGAAGAGCCGAGGGTCGAGGACGGACATCCAGCTCCTCCAGAGCCGGAGGAAAGAGAGGCTCTCCCCTTGGTCGAAGAGGGGGAGGCGGCCACAAGGGAGGAAGGCACCGAGGTGGGAGAGGAAGGTGAAGGCAGGGCCGAACCAGAGGAATCGCCGCCACCGATGGCCCAAGTCACTGCTAGGCGGGTAGTCGGGAAAGCACCGGCCCTACCCCATGGCCGGCGTCGAGACTCTCTACTATGGAGGATGCAAGGCAGACAGAGTGCCTGCTGGAGAGGATGCACTTGCCGCACTTTCATAATTTTCACTTTGATTCTTGATTCGATTGTGATTTAGTAAAAAGGAGGTAACGTTAAAAGTACCTATGTTTTTATAGGTTCATAATTTTCACTTTACTACGGTCAGAGCTCTTCGTCTTTGTCCCGCTTGGTGGATGAATTGGGTGTGGCCTCTCTGGCTCACCACCGCCAAAAACGCATCACCGGCCGGAGAGGGAATAGCCGCTTGGAACAGCGGAGAAAATGGAGAGTTAAAAATAAAAAAAAAGAGAAAAGAAAAAAGAACAATGTAAGTGGAGAAAGATGGGGAGTAAAAAAAAGAACAAACTCCCTGTGCAAGGGTTAAATTATGGGGGGTGGGGGGGGGGAATGACTTTCCTCCAGAGCTTTGGGCGTGACCTAATTCGAATCAAGCCAAGATGAACCGGGTTTAGCTTTGATCTAAGCCCGGCGTGGGTTCGTTTGTTTGAGATGGTTCAGAACACATTGAATTGTACCAAAACTAAATTATACTCAGATTTTTACGGAGGACGTTCCCCGGAAAGGCAATTAACTAATGAATCCAAAAGGTTTCGGCTACCTTCCATGAATGTTCCCTCTTTTTTATCTAACCAACCTTATTAGTCTTATTAATTCAATAAAGAGTGGAGTCTAAATGGAAAGATACCAATGTTACCATATTAGACGGGTCCAGGGTGGAAATTATATATATATAAATGATAAAACTAGACATGACAGATGGACATATCATGAATCTAACACGAAAGAAGTGGATTTGATTTGATTTTAAATAAATTTATAGTAAACATGTCGAAACATTATGACATAAAATAATTATATTATATCACTGGTTGATCCATCACTCCCAAAGCGAACTGTTTAGGATCCATTTGATTGATGATATGTTAAATAAATCATATTAAGCAATCGAATCATATCTATTCATATTAAGCAAGTCATGTTTATCTATGTTAAATGACTTATATCGTATTAATTCAATATGACTTTTTATTAAATAGATTATACATGTTTTGTTATTCGTATAACAATCATATCGTATTATTTGTATGATAATCATATTATATTCATATTTAAATTCTTAATATAATTAATTAATTACATCATATTAGTGTTAATCCATGAACGCTTAGATATGACATGAATATTGCACAAAAATACGGATGGCTATCCTAGAGTTTTGTTTATCAAGGACAAGAAGAAATAGATGAAGTGGGTTGTAAGTGAAGCCATGGCATATTTGCCGGATCCAAGGAGCATTCTATTTCTGACTGTTAGGACTTTTTTTTTTTTTTTTTGTAAAACTGAATGATGGGACTTAGGGACGACTTTCTGACAATACTTCTTGTCATCTAAGAGCAATGGATGTTAAATCCTGATCGTATGACACAGAAGGTGCAGATGATGTGTAGCCTTTCGATAGTCATTAGATTAGGTCAATATTTACAAAGACAGACTAGCTCACAAAAACATTCATACGGACAGAGACTTGAATTCAAAGTAAACTCGATCAGGTTTTCAATAGCCGCTTACCGTCGACAAATTCATATAACTAGATTGGCTTGATGTGGTTGGATAAAACCGTTGGAAATAGGCCTTATATGCTCATTATTTTAAATAAAAAATTGAAGGCCTTTAGTTTCATATTGAAAATTATAAAAGATTAATTCACTTTATGTGTAAACATCTTTCTATGCTTGTACATTGAGCTCACCATAAGTACAGAGCTAGAGGGTGATGCATACGCACACATGTACGAAGGACACAATAAGCACTTTGTAGGCACACTTTGCATCATCGCAAAAAACATGTGAAGTCTTAAAATTTTTTCATAATCATGAAGATCAGACGATCAAGGATGATTGAATCTAGATTGTACGATGAGAGAATAAGATCATCGTTGGATTGGTTGATCAATTGGATGAGGGATCAAGATCAGGGTCATGATCAAGCGTTAAGATGCGCTGATCAAAGTGGAGCGGTGTTGATCGATCGGCGAACCCGATCAATATGATCACGTATCTGATCGGAGCAATCAAGTGATCACGGCGATGATGATCGATCGGTGAACCCAATCGCTGATCCTGATTGGCACAATCAAGTGATTGCGGCAATGTTGATTGATTGACACACCCAATCGTTGAAATGAAAAATAATCTTGAAACATCGTATCAAAAGCGATAAACCCCTTCACTTATGTCTCTTGATCATATCCGATCAAGTGGCATATCAGAAGCCATTAAACCCCTTTAGTTATATCTCTTGATCATATCCGATCAAGTGGCGTATCAGAAGCCGATAAGTCCCTTTGACAATGTTTCTTGATCACAACCGATCAAGTCAAATCGGTGCAATTCTATCCTGTAAGGGTGCTTCCAAAAGGCACTTCAAGTCTATAAATAGGACTTGCCACTTGCATTCCAGATTATCCATCCGAAATTCCTTTCCTTAACAGTTGCATACTCTAAATTCAAGAGAGTATAGCATTTTTGGTTCGTTATTTTGGTGATAAGTAGTGCTGCTTTAATCAGAAGAAGACCGTGAAAACAATAATCATAAATCCGTAAGCACCTGTGTGGAACGAATTTGTCTTAAGAATATAGAGTTTAACTCTAGATTCAGTCTTATCATCTGATCAAGTTAGCCATCACATCTACTTTTAGCCAATTTACTGCAATCAACCAACAAAAACATCATCTTTGCACATGTTAGTTATATAATCGATCAGGTTTTCAATATTAGCTTAATGTCATACATCAATAAAACTAGATCAGTTTGACATAATTGGATAAAACAACAGCTTTAAATCTCTTAGCTATATAATCCATCAACATCTGAAACTTTCAGTCAACCAACATCCATAACTTTGACTTCAATTCTCAAAAACAAATGAGGAACCAAATAAATTAACAGACGTAATTAAAGGTTGAAGACAAATGAATTGATGTTTATAAGAAACACTACACATAAACAGCATGACATGAACTGAGTGCATTACTTAACAAGAAGAGAAGAACCATGATAAAGAAAATTTTGCCCTTTTCTGATAAAACTGTAGTTGTATTAACATCTTGAGAAAATTGGGAACATTGAGTATTGGTTGGTTGGCCATTTCAAAACACATTCATCTCCCAATCTGGGGAAGAAAATAATAAGCTACCGGATATTTGTGGAGACCACTCGAATGACCTGTTAGGCTGCTACACCAAAGCAGAACTAAAACCTTCAAAGGTAAATAAGCAGAAAAAAAATTATGGATGATAGAACAACAAGTCCTTCAGGACAAATACTGAAGTTACTCCATGCTGGTACCCTTTTTGAAAATGAGACTGGTCAAACATGCCTCAGACATTGTTGTGGAACACTCCATATAATCACTTATGCTCATCTTAGCATCCAAAATATTATGAGGTACAAAATTGAAACTACGATAATACGAAATCCATGTTAGCATCCCTGCCTTTAAGTATATATTGATCCAAGCAAAACAGCATAAGAAGATTTGTTGGAACAAATAGGAGTTCGCATGCGAACATGACTAAAAACACACGAGTCCATTGTCTTTGAAATTGAATAACTCGAGTGCACAATGATCTTGAATAGATTTCAGCTCTCAGGACTGTTGAAGCTTTCTTAGGCTGATGCAGGAAACTGGCAAACGGTTGCAGCCAGTTGGCAGGCAAAAATTAATGGGATCTGCAGACAGCCATTATCCGTGGCTCATCCAAAATCTCAACAAAGTTGCCTACTTGTGTCTATAATTTGCCGACAACATTCTGCATGGAGCTCTTCTTCACAACTCCTCTTGAACACAACTCACTTAGCAACTTTAAGGCCTCCTTAGACATCCCTTCATAAGCTAGACCTTCAATGAGAATGGTGTATGTCGACTCATTGGGCATAACGCCCTTTGACACCATATAAGCAAAGAAATAAATAGCACGATCTGTCTGCCGGGCTTTGCAGAGTCCCAAAATAACTTAATTATAAATGATTGCATTTGGTCCGATACCCAATTTTTCCAGTCCATTAAATATCCTGATCACCTCATTGATCTTACCCTCTCTGCTGAGACCAGCAACAAGTGATGAATAAGTTATTATATCGGGATGGAGACCCTTTCCTACCATCTCCTTCGAAAGCTCCAAGGCCTTTTCAGTATTCCCAGCCTTCGAAAGCCCATCGATGACAGTGTTATATGAAATCAGGACAGGAGCACAACCCTTGCTCCCAAGCTCATGAAGCATCTCAACAGCAACATCAACCTTCCCATCCTTGCACAGAGCAGTAAGCAAGGTGTTGTATGTCACAATGTCTGGGTAACACCCCTTGACACCATTATATCCAAATACTCAATAGCTCTCTCCATCTTCTTCTCCTTACAAAATCCATGCAGCAATGGGTTGTAACTCAATGAATTTGGCGTGCACCCATGCTCGGGCATCTTCTCCAAGACATCAATTGCACACCCCAACAACCCTTTCTGGCACAAGAAATTGATCAAAATATTGAAAGTCACAACGCTCGGAAAGCAACCCTTCTGAACCATGTCGGCCAACAGCTTCTCAGCATCCATCCACCGCCCTGTGCTGCACATACTCCTCAAGATGATATTATGGCTTATAACATTTGGATTACACCCATAAAATGACATTGTTCAAGAACTTGATCGCCTCATCCAATCTCCCTTCCTTACATATACCATTGATCAAGACATTATAAGTAACAACATCGGGAGTGCAACCTGATGGGGCCAATAAGCCCCATGGGCAATGGTAATTTCATCGGGGTCAGACCAGTCATTTCTGGAGTCAGCCCCGGAAAGATACCCTCTCGATTTCGGTAAGATACCCTCTCGGCCATGAATAGTGCTCAACCTCTTTCCCCGGCCATGAACAGTGCTCGGCCATGAACAATCCTCGACCATGAATAATGCTTGGCCATGAACAGTGCTTGGCCTTTTCCACTCGGCTATGAACAGTGCTCGGCCTCTTCCCCTCGGCCATGAACAATGCTCGGCCTCTTTCCCTCGGCCATGAACAGTGCTCGGCTATGAACAGTGCTCGGCCTCTTCCCCTCGGCCATGAATAATGCTCGGCCATGAACAGTGCTCGGCCTCTTCCTTCGGTCATGAATAGTGCTCGGCCTCTTCCCTAGACCATGAACAGTGCTCGGCCTCTTCCCCCTCTGTAACGACCTGGACCTAGGCCCGCTCACCCATGAGCCCGTTTCGTTACAAGAAAGCAAGACAAATAAGGTCCACACCAACTTGGGCCACCATAGCCCAAAAGGAATCCAATTGGTACTTGTCCATCTCACTTAACTGGTTATAAATCATTCCACCCTTCCTAAATTACCCGATGTGAGACTAATTGGGAGGGGCATCATAATCTACCCCCCTTAAAGGGGCGACGTCCTCATCGCCAGAGGCACTTGATCGTATCCATCAGGCAGTCAGGACTTTAGGATGCTTCCTCCATAAGCTCAAGAGGTATCTCCCATCAATGTAGCACTTTGTCCTGTGTGGCACTTAGCTCCTGCACTTTTAACTGGTGCGTGGCTCTGATACCATAATGTAACAATCCGGTTCTGGGCCCGCTCACCCACGAGCCCATTTCGTTACAAGAAAGCAAGACGAACAAGGTCCACACCAACTTGGGCCACCACAGCCCAAAAGAGATCTAATTGGTACTTGTCCATCTCACTTAATTGGTTATAAACCATTCCACCCTTCCTAAATTACCCGATGTGGGATTAATTGGGAGGGGCATTACACCCTCGGCCATGAACAGTGCTCGGCCTCTTCCCCTCGGTCATGAATAGTGCTCGACCTCTTCCCTCTCGGTCATGAATAGTAGTCGGTCTCTTCCCCTCGACCATGAACAATACCATGCAAGTGTTCACCCATGGCCTTCTCTGGAGCTCATCCAAGGGCATGAACAGTACCATGTATGTACTTTATAATCAATGCTCTATGAGGGATATAGTTGGCTTCAATTCCAAGCTTCATCTTTTGCCTCAGCGGCTATATTGTGAGGCCCACGTGCCTAACTTTATCGCCCATCACTGTCCGCACAAAGCAACGGAAGTATGGCATGGGGGCACATTTGGCAAACGCCGTAACGGTCGGCCATGCCCTGTAGCAGCCTACAACAGCTGTCCAAACCAAGCAGTACCTATCAACTATGCAGCCATCCACATTTGACGGGAGATGGCTTGCACTTCTAACATGCCACTAAGAAGCAAGCCTTGCCATTGCTGCCACCATCATAAATGCTCTGACAAGTGATCATGCCCCAAGTCTCACAGACTCCAAGCATAAATAAAATGGATAAAAGGAACCCCCGACGAGGTAACTTATAACTCACACACTCTTAAATGCTCATTCTTGCTCACAGAGAGCTCTAAGCCTCTCTCTTTCTCTTTCAAGCTTTCTCAAGCTTACGGCTATTGCCCAAAGCACTAACTTGAACGTCGAAGGATTCCCGCCGAAATCTTCGATCCCCAGGACTTGTTTGCAGGCTTCCAAGTGCGAGGAGCTTGCCGAAGGATCTCGGGCTCGCTAAAGAAAGCGATTGGATGCTCGCGGGCGCTCGAGGACGGTGATTTCGGATCGTCAGCGATGCTAGCTTGTAGATCCTCGTCCCCTTTAAGATCAAAATGATGGATCAAAGCGATGGTAACAAGCAGAGCCCAAAAAGCTTTCGTCAGTCATGCTGGAGGGCACCCTCAACGAGCTAGGCAACATGAGGCCAGCTCTCTGCTCCACCATCATCTCCACTTTAAGCCACTCAAGCGGACCAGCTCGCCGCCATCAACAAGACCAAACATTGGTGGCGACTGTCCGGAGGCTACAAGAGCAACATCAAGCTCAAGCCCCCAGCAAGAATACTATCAAGCTCGCCAACAAGTACTACAGTCACGAAGCCCTCCCTCCCAAGCAAGGGCACCTGCACTTTTCAATTACAGTCAACATGACTCCCTAGGGGGTAGACTACCAGCAGGCTGATGTATCCAATCAACATAAGGAGACAAATTCCTCCAAAGACGCTTCACAATGATAGCCTCTTCTACTCGGACAATCGTAATCCACAAGAGGCATGCGATGCCGAGACTATCTTCGGCCGACAGGAGCTGATCGACACTCCTTCCCGACCGCTTTTTCTTTCTCCAAACCATCCACATCAAATGCTACATCATCATCATTACCTGGCACATCTTCCCAGTCGGGTTCTTTCTAAGAAGCAAGGTCCTGGCCTAGCTGTGCAGGGAGAGGATCGAGGACGTGGTCCAAGTCCCAGCTCAGTGCCATGCAAACTTAAATGAACAAGATTTAACATATAAAAGGAAAGAAGCTTGGTGCCAGCAAAAGGACAAAGAGAGGACATTGGGTGGAGGGGTTATTATGGCCTTCCTTGTACTCGGATGTCAGGGCTCCATTAATGCCAAAAAAGACCAACAATGCTAGTTCTCCTTCGCTCTCGAATAGTCTTCTTCACCTTCGCAAAATACCTCGATCTAGCACCAGGAAAGGCTGGGGAAAGCTTTCTGTCTCGACTCCGTGCCGGCCCCCCGACGTCCTGTTCTCGGCTCCAAGCTCTTTGCCCAACCGTCTCTAGATGTCCGCAACTATGTACTGGCCCTGGACGGCTTATCCCGGATGCCTCCGACTGTCTATGACCCTGTCCAAGCGGCCTCCAACTCCCAGCTGTTCTTGGCTACTCCCGGGCCGATTATGAAAGAAAAAGATCTCAAGCCTCCAATCGGCGTCGACATCAAACACGACGCAAAGGCCAAAAAGGCTACAAAAGCCAGGTACACTACACTTTGATAAAAGCTTCTTCTCACTGATACTAAAAAATATCATGCAGGAAAGACCGACTCCGCATCGGCATTCAAGATCAACCTCGTATTGGCACCTAAAGCTTGAGGCTAGCTCGGCACTGAAGATCAACTCAGCGTTGGCACCAGAGCCCGAGGCCAGCTCGGCACTGAAAGCTGACTCCAGCGTCGGCAACAAAAATCGTCAGCACAAAGAAAAAAGGCACCCGAGTCTGGTCCACGCACCCTCAGGTTATCCTTTGGGGTTAAAAGGCATCTGAGTCTGATCCATGCATCCTCAGGTTATCCTTCGGAGTTAAAAGGCACCTTCGGAGTTAAAAGGCACCTGAGTCTGATCCACACACCCTCAGGTCACCCTTCGAGGTTAAAAGGTGCCTGAGTCTGGTCCACGCACCCTCAGATCATCCTTCGGGGTTAAAAGGCACCTGAGTCTGGTCCACGCACCCTCATGTCACCCTTCGAGGTTAAAAGACACCTGACGACTTCAGCAACTCTCAGGTCACCCTTCGGGGTTAAAAGGCACCTAACGACTTCAACAACTCTCAGGTCACCCTTCGGGGTTAAAAGACATCTAACGACTTCAGCAACTCTCAAATCACCCTTTGGGATTAAAAGACACCTGACGACTTCAGCAACTCTCAGGTCACCCTTCGGGGTTCAAAAGGCTCTCGACGGCCTCAACCTTGCCTTAGCGGCTCTATCTCTTTGCCTCCACAGCCTCATTACAACCTCAACGGTTTCATCTCAGCCCCAGCACCTTATATTTGCCTTAGCGGTGTTATTGCAGCCTCAGCTGCTCTATCTCTTTGCCTCCACAGCCTCATTACAACCTCAACGGTTTCATCTCAGCCTCAACGGCCTTATATTTGCCTTAGCGGTGTTATTGCAGCCTCAGCGGCTCTATCTCTTTGCCTCCACGGCCTCATTACAACCTCAATGGTTTCATCTCAGTCCCAGCGGCCTTATATCTACCTTAGCGGTGTTACGACAGCCTCGACGGCATCAGCACAGTCTCAACGGCTTCATTTCAGCCTCAGCGGCTCCAACCCCTGCTGTGGCGGCCAACGGCCGATCGGGTAAGACCTTTGTTTAAATTATACTTGCAACACATTATTGGTCACTTTCAACTATTTAAAAAGAAGCCCCAAATCAATTCACAGTAAGGAGATGCCAACTCCCTGGCTCATAATTGATAGGCACCAATCTCCAAATTTTATGTCAAAAGTAGAAGACCCAAAGTCAGCTCACAATAGGAAGAGGTCAACTCCCTAACTCACAGTTGACGGGCATCCGCTTTCAGACCCTACGTCGGGAGAGGATTACTAGCTTCTCCCAGCCAGTTTAAGGTAATCAATTTACCTCCAACATTACTTAAAATCTTTGAGCAGACAAAAGCACAAGAGAGCATGCAGACGTGGTCACAAGTCCACACAAGGCAGATGAAAACTATCCAAAACTGGCATGCAGAGATAAGTGCAAAAAAAGATATTATAATTCTTACACTCCTTTCGCTTGACGGATGCAAGGCATATGGTCGCACAAACTCAGGAGTGTGAGGGCATCTGATGGGGCCAATAAGCCCCATGGGCAACAGTAATCTCACCAGGGTCGGACCATTTGTTTCTGGAGTCGGCCCCAGAAAGACATCCCCTCAGCCTCGAGAAGACACCCCCTCGGCCATGAACAGTGCTCGGCCTCTTTTTCTTGGCCATAAACAGTTCTCGGTCTCTTCCCCTCGGCCATGAACAGTGCTCAGCCTCTTCCCCTCGGCCATAAACAATGCTCGGTCTCTTCCCTTCGGCCATGAACAGTGCTCGGCCTCTTCCCCCTCCGACATGAACAGTGCTCGGCTATGAACAGTGCTCGGCCTCTTCCTCTCGGCCATGAACAGTGCTCAGCCATGAACAGTGCTCGGCATCTTCCCCCTCGGCCATGAACCGTGCTCAGCCATGAGCAGTGCTCGGCCTCTTCCCCCTCGGCCATGAACCGTGTTCGGCCATGAGCAGTGCTCGGCCTCTTTTCCCTCGACCATGAATAGTGCTTGGCCTCTACCCCTCGGCCATGAACAGTGCTCGGCCATAAACAATGCTCGGTCTCTTCCTCTCGGCCATGAACAATGCTCGGCCTCTTCCCCTTTGGCCATGAACAGTGCTCGGCCTCTTCCTTTCGGCCATAAACAGTGCTCGGCCTCTTCCCCCTCGGCTATGAACAATGCTCGACCTCTTTTCCTCGGCCATGAACAATGCTCGGTCTCTTCTCCTCGGCCATGAACAGTGCCATACAAGTGTTCACCTACGGCCTTTTATGGAGCTCATCTAAGGGCATGAATAATGCCATGCACGTACTCTATAATCAATGCTCTACGAGGGACAGAGCCGACTTTAACTCCAAGCTTCATCTTCTGCATTAGCAGCTACACTGTGGGGCCCACGTGCCTGACTTTATCGTCCATCACTGTCCGCACAAGGCAACAAAAGTGTGGCATAGGGAACACATTTGGCAAACACTGTAACGATCGACCGTGCCCTGCAGCAGATTGCAACAGCTATCCAAACCAAGCAGTACCTATCAACTATGCAGCCACTCACATTTGACGGGATATGGCCTGCACTTCTGACATGCCACTAAAAAGCAAGTCCTGCCATTGCTGCCACCATCATAAATGCTCTGATAAGTGATCATGTCTCAAGTCTCATAGACTCCAAGCATCAATAAAATGGATAAGAGGAACCCTCGACGAGGTAACTGATAACTTACCACACTTTTAAATGCTCATTCTTGCTCACAGAGAGCTCTAAGCTTCTCTCTCTTTTTTTTGAGCTTTCTCAAGCTCACGGCTGTTGCCCAGAGCACTGACTTGAGCGTCAGAGGGTTCCCGCCAAAATTTCGATCTTCGAAACTTATTTGCAGGCTTTTAAGTGCAAGAAGCTTGCTGAAGGATTTCGGGCTCGCTGAAGGTGATCGGATGCTCGCAGACGCTCAAGGACGATGATTTGATGTCAACATAACCCTTTGCTCTCATCTCATCCAAAAGCTTCATCGCGTCTGACGCTGCTGTCTTTGCACGTAGCCTCGATTAAAATGGTGCAAGTGAAGACATCAGGAGTGCAGCCTCTCTGAAGCATACTGTCAAGCAGCTCAAGCGCTTTCTTGAGCTTCCCCCTCTCGCATAAGCTCTGGAAGATGGTGTTATAAGTGACGACATCAGGGGTGACGCTCATCCGGTTGAGAAGCCTAAGGGCGTTGTCGGTCTCCCCGGACTTGCAGTACCCGCCGATCCTGACATTGTAGGTGATGACGTCGAGGGCGGCGCCAGAGTTCTCGACGACGGCAAGCACCCGGGCGGCCTTCTTGGTCTTGCCGGCGCGGCAGAAGCCGCGGATGAGGCTGGTGCAGGGGATGACGTCGAGTACGACGGCCCGGCCCGCCATTCTCTCGAGAAAGGCGAGGCCTTTCTCCAATTCGCCACTCCGGACGAGGCGGCGGAGCTCGTCGTTGCTCTCGAAGGCTTCGAATTCATCGGTAGCTTCGGCGTTGGTGAAGCGGTCGTAGGGGGTTCTGGGGCGGGCGGCGTCGGCGCCAGAGACGGCTCGAATTCCTAGTTTTTTTCTTGCTGGGGCGGGTGACGTCAGGGCGGGATTCGAAGCTGAGAAAGGAATTGAGGGAGGTGATGGAGGGGAATGGGATGGGATTGGGGAGAACCCTAGCCCTAGAATTTGGTGGGATGGGGGGCGCCACAAGATTCATTTTCTTCAGGGGACTGTTCTACTTTCTAGCGGTGGAGGTTATGTTAATGGGAGTAGCCTCGGATAACGTTGGATACGAGAGGGGGAGAGGAAAAGAGAGAGACAAAGGTGGGTTTTAGGGTTTTGGCCTGACAGGCGATGATTGGGCGGCGAGGAAACAAAGGAATGGTCTTTTTTTTTTTATTTTTTTTTTTTTTTTTTACAAACGAACATCACACAATTCTAGTATAAATTAATCTAAAAATATCAGAATACAATATTTGATTAAAAACAGCTGAACAGAGATCATCCTGCACCTATACCCTATAGCATGCATATTGAGCAACCGCCGCGCTACCCAGTTTGCTGCAGCATTGGCTTCGCGATAGACATGTCGGATTTGTACACTGACAGCGTCCCACAAAATGGCTCAAATGTCAAGGAGCAAGGAATTGACTGGAGCTTGACAACAGTTGTCCTTTTGAATCCTAACTGATAGGGAATCTCCCTCGATAATCAGGTAACGAGCATGCAGGGTCCTACTAGCATATAGAACTCCAGCCCATGCGGCATAAAGCTCGGCCAATGGGACCGAGGAAAGACTGCCAAAACCTCCAGCCGCCAACAGCTCGCCACCATGCCCTCTGATCACAAAAGCAGAGCCAGCAAGCCTACCTCGGACACTCCCATCAAAATTAATTTTAACAAACCATGGAGGGGGCTCCTAAGAGATGAAGACATATGTCGATCCGCTGCCATAGCAGCAGGGGATCCCCAGTGGCCAGGGCTGCCAATCATAGGAAGATTACGAAGACGAGAGAAGTCAGCCGACAATAGCCTGGCTTTCCGAACAATACTGAAAGAAGATATGGCCTCATTAGTAAAGATGAGGAGGTTCGAGATAACCATATATGATAAGCAGTCGTAGCCCATGGACCAATCTGCTGCTGTCTACCCTGCCGAAGAATGTGCAAGAATTCGGATAGCATAGAGTCCACCGTATCAGGTCTACATACATAGCCCACACTCTGCAGGTCCGCCTGACTCTGGGGCAATTAAATAACATATGATCAGTAGTTTCATCCTTTGACCACACAAATGAGCATATAGTCTGAATATGGAGGCCCCTACCAGAGAGTTTGGAACAGGTCGGAATGCAATCCCACAAAAGCTTCCAAACAAAAAGCTGAATCCTGGGAGGAATAGGGAGTTTCCACACCCATTCTGCAGCCACCACATGATGCGGAGGAGGTCTATAGATACTCATTAAGTCCCTGGAAGGAGCCCTAGCCATGCAGGAACGGTGCCATAATTTGACATTAGAAACGTTCCCCTGCATAAGCGGAATAGCAAGGATCCGTTGAGCTAGCTCCTCTCCAAAGAGCCTGGTAACTGTAGGGACGTGCCAACCAGAGAAATCATGGGAGATCAGATCCTTCACCCTAATACTACTAGGGATATCAATACTAGTGAATGTGCGCCAGCGAAGAGGGGAAGGTCAGCAATCCACCTGTCATGGATAACATCAACAATAGAGCCATCACCTATCATCCATGAGGTGCTAGACATGATAATCGGAGCACGACAATAGACCTCCTTCCAAAAGGGAGAATGCACACGTGAGGTCTGATAGTCCATAGAGAGGTTCCAATCTCCGTATCTAGCCCACATGAAGGAGCTCCAGAAACAGTGTGGGTCAAGTAGAAATCGAGAAGCGTGACGAGCAAGCAGAGCTCTCTTCGGACAGTTAGAGACTGAATGCCGAGGCCACCTTCATTAATAGGCATACAAACACTATCCCAAGCTAGCAAATGAGTACCATGACCATCCTGCATAGAAGCCCACAAAAAATCCCGAAAGCATCTCTCGATCCTCAAACAAGTCAACGGCATAGCAGTATTGGAGAGAGATGCAACGGAAGAGAAGTCAGAACTGATCGTATAAGGATAATCCTCGCCATCATAGATAACGAAGTGACATGCAAACCATCGATGCGATCATGAACCCGCCGAATGATATCACCATAATCACTGATGCGGGGATGCCTTCCCGTAATAGGAATGCCAAGGTACTGAAGATGATCAGCCTGAGTAAATATGCCCAGTGTCTGCAGAATGGCTTCCTTAGTATTCCTTCTGGACTTTAGGCTAAAACATATCATAGACTTGTGAAGATTAACCTTTTGATCAGAAGCATGGCAATAACACTGAACAATAGAGGCAAAAATGGACGCATTCCGAGCAGTAGCCTGCCCCAGCAAAATACAGTCATCAGCATACAAAAGATGCGAAACCGAGGGACCCTTGGGACCTGACATGAAGGGGACAATGCGACCATCATACTCTGCCTGATGTAGCGCTCGAGAGATGTCATCGGCCGCCAATATGAACAAAAAAGAGATAATGGGCACCCCTGCCGAAGTCCCACAGAAGACTGAAAGAAATCAGAATGACTACCATTGATTATCAGCGAGAAGGATGGCGACCGAATGCAAGCCATAATCCAAGCTATTAATAGACTATCAAATCCAAATTCAAGGAGAGTGCGATGCAGAAAAATCCAGCTCATCCTATCATAAGTCCGCTCCATATCAAGCTTGATAGCCATAAGGCACTGTCTAGCAGGGGCTTTCTGAAGATCATACATGAATTCTTAGGCAATAATGACATTATCTGAGATACTACGCCCTTTAATAAAAGCCCCTTGCTCATCAAAAATAAGACGGGGAATCAATCCCCTCAGACGGTTAACTAATATACGTGTACAAACCTTGTACAAGGTAGTATACAAACTGATGGACCGATAGTGTTGGGGGATAGAAGCGTCAGAACGCTTGGGCACAAGAGTGATGAAAGTCCTATTCCAATCAGCAGGCATGGACTTAGTATGAAAAAACAGTCTGAATAGCCTGAACCACCTCAGAAGCAACAATGGTCCAATAGTGCTGAAGAAAAAAGGCGGAAAACCATCAGGCCCCGGATTCTTATCAGGCCCAAGATCCCAAAGAGCCTGTTGAATCTCCTCCTCTCTAATCGCCCTGACAAGAAAATCATTCTCCTGGGCAGTAACCTTCTTCGAAGAGGAAACCTGCTGGACCAGAGCACTAATACTAGACTGCTCAGTCCACCTCGACTGAAAGAACTGAAACAGCCGATCACAAATGACTTGGATATCCTCCAGAGATCTCCCTTCATCATCTACCAGATGCTGAATCTGATTCGCTGCACGACGCTTCAAGGTAGACTGATAAAAAAATCTGGTGTTACGGTCCCCTTCTCGAATCCACTGGACCCTAGATCGCTGTCTCCAATAGGTCTCCTACTGCTGAAGGAGGGTGTGATGAATAGCAAGCTTAGCTCGAAGAGTAGAGAGATCCCCATCAGAAAGAGAACCATCCTAAGCTTCCTTGGCCTAAAGATAAACAATATCCGCTTCCACCCCCTCAACTTGCCTCAGGATATGCCCGACCTCCTCTTTGTTCCACCTAGACAGTCTGCGCCTAAGTAATTCCAACCACCTAGATAACTTGTAGATAGCATTGCCTCTAACCGGTAGATGCCAAACCTGAGCAATAATAGTCCGAGCCGAGGAATAAGAAGACCATAACTGCTCGAACCGGAACTGCATCTGAACCTGAGAGATAACCTCAGTGGAAACCAGGATGGGGCAGTGGTCTGAGGCAATCCTGGGAAGATGTGTAACAGTAGTAGATGGAAACTTAAGAAGCCATTGGAAAGAGGCCATAGCCCTATCCAATCTCTCCCAGACTCGAGCTGAGCCTTGACAATTATTGCATCATGTAAACTGGGGTCCCGAGAATCCCAAATCAAACAATCCAGCAGAAGAGATGAAAGATCTGAACTCAGAGATCTCAACCGAGCCTCCAACCTGTCTTCCACCTCTCTTCTCGTTTGCCCCCAGTGATGTAGTTAAAATCACCAGCAACTAAGGCAGAAAGACCATGCGCAAGAAGGGAAAGAAGTTCATCCCATAAAACTCTCCTTTCTCGGAAGTCGGTACTAGCATAAACTCAGACAGAAGCATGGGGTCAGAATTTCCCTCAGAGACAACAAAGACACATGTTGAATGCAGTGATAAAAAGCATCAACTCTGATAGAGGAATTGCACCAAATAGCTAAAATTCCTCCAGAGAGGCCCACCGACTCCACCGCATAAGAAGACCAAGATCGATCAATCTGTCTCCTAAAAGAAACCAAGCTGTCCCCGATAGTCGGGTTTCCAGAAGAACATAAATATCAAATTGATAAAGCTGAACCAATCTTAGAAAAGTGGCTCGAAATGATGGTTTCCGAGCTCCTCTGACATTCCATAAGAGAATCTTCATTTAGACATAGTTGGGGACTGGGACATTGACGAATCCTCCGCCAAACTACCATTAGCATGAGCCCCAAAGGATAGGGAGCTGCCACTTGGCTCCAAAGCATTTGTCTCCATTACCCTCTCAGCCTCAATCAGCGGACCGTTAATTGAGAGCGAGGAGTCCGTACCCTGACCCAAAATAGCCATCTTTAGAGTGGATACAACAGTCTCATGACTACGGCCCGCGAAAGACACCAACCGGGCCGCATTGCTTGATCAACTTCCTAACCCTCCAGTGGCTGGCAAGTCGAACAGGCAGAGGCCCAGAGTCCAAGGCAGCTGATTGCTTGACTGGAAGATTAACTTTACCCAAAGTAGACTTCCCCTTTCGTTTGAAAGGTTTCAGGATAGCCCGATGGGTTAAAGACTCTTCCGGTCTAGCTCTCTTCATAGGACCCGAGTTAACATCCCGACAGTCCGAAGGGGATCCGAGCAAAGTATCAGAGTCTAAAATGGCAAATGGGTTGGAAGTCTGAACATTCTGAGACCTTTGACATTGTCTGATCAACAGACAGAGGACCTTTGGACTGTCCAACATAACTAGCTAAACTGGCACAGTCCATTTGCTTCCCCTTTTCACTAGCAGCTGTATCAGAAAAACCGGCACGCTTGCCATCCAGTAACATTGTATCATCCATGGGGGTTCCATCAATCTCCCCATCACCACATTGAATCAGTGGAGAGATTTGAACCTTACTAGCTTTTGAAGGCTGCCGGTGGGCAATTTTCATAGGGACGGACCAGTCCACCTGTCTGCCCCGATCCATGAGCAGAGTACGCTGCATCCGATGCCTCACCTGGAACAGAGGGATTCAGGACTAAGTCAATCGAAGCAGGAGCAACCGGAGAAGGAGGAGCAGCAGAGGATGCAGCAGACTTCTTCTTCCCACCAGGCAGGGACCCTAGAGAATCCTTCCGTTGCTGGACTGCCACCAGCCAAGGCCCAAAACAGGGGAGAGCCGGGGACGAAGATGAAGCTGCGTGCGGCTGAAGATTGCAGTGGCCTCGGAGGTGCAAGGTTCCACAGTTACAACATAACCCCTCCAACTGTTCGTAGATGAACAGTTGCCAAAAGGGAGCATTGGACCCCCTCACACGGACACCCGGCCGCAGGTGAGCGTAGCAGGTCAACTCTGACACAGACCCTCACATAACCCCCTCTGCTACGAGCCACAGTAGGAGGATCGAAGAAGACGAAGCTGCTGGCCGGAGCAAGAATGGAAGAAAGGGTTGCATCCGACCAATACTCCAAAGGCAGGTTTGGCAGCCGAATCCAAATGAGAGACGACGCAACAACGTCTTCAGCCGGAATGAAGTCTGCTCTCCAGCTCTCCATTGCCATAGGCTGTCCATTAACCAGCCAGGGCTTACCAAGCGCCAAACCCTTTGCACAAGGATCCGAGAATTTGACGATGTGGCACCGGAAGGCCAGACCGACTATCTGGATTTCCCTTGGAATGCTGGCGCACCGGAACTCTCGGATGAAAGCTTCGGGGGACCCAGCGGTGGAAAGTGCGGACGATGACAGCCATCTTCTCCCAGCTATCAATCTCATCTTCCAGGTCCGAAGCCAGAATATGGACAATGTCGAGAAAGCAGGCCTCCAGGTTAGCAACCTTCGCCAGAGATGGAAACAATGAAACCCACTCGAAGGTCGACTCCACCCCCATCCTCCTTGCTGTCGACGGTCCTTAGCAGCATCAGGCGCCATAAGACAGAAGGGGACAATGTAATGGTCTATTTGAAAAGTTGTGGTTATGGTTGCCCTGGCAACGCATAGATTTAGCAAGAGGCTACTCTTGGAGGCCACGTGGATTCCGTAATTTTGCCCTGTTTGATTGCAGCATCATTTTATTACATTTATTTGAAGAAAAAAATTAAATGCAAAATAAAAAATTCAAATATAAAATTTAAATTCAATATTTTAAATTAGAAAACTACTTGTAATAAAAAAATACTACTAAATCATCTAATTCAAATTTAAATTTAAAATTTAAAATACCAAATTTTCAAAATTTTTAAAGTTTGAATCTTAAATTTTAAATTTGAAATTTAACTTCACACTGATATTAAAGCAGAAAATAAATTCAAAACTTTTTAGTTTTTCTTTTCTAATAACAACACAGTAATTAAAGCTTGGAAAAAATAATTTTTAGCTAAAAGAATTTGCACGAATTTTAAAGCAATAAAAATTGAAATCAAAGAAAACATAATTTTTTTGCATAGTTTTCTGAGCTCTAAACTTTCAAACTTTTAGAAATATTTTATTTTAATTTTTCTTTAATACTAAAAGCTTTTTTAAAAAAAATATTTTTAGGATGTACTTCTGCATAGATTTAAAAGCAGTAAAAATCTCTTCATTTTAAATAGATTTTGTAAACCAATTTTCTGTAATAAATTTAGAACTATTTTTTTAATTAACTAGCTTTGCATGGACTTTAATGCCATGAAAAACTTTTTGATTTTTTCTTTCAAAAATAGAATTTTTTAAATATATATATATAACTATTATTATTATTTAAAAAATAGAAACTAGCTAATTCTTTTTTTAGAGGAAAATAATTTTAAAAATTATTTCTAGCAATTTTCAGTGAAGGAAACTAATCCATAGCTATTGTAAAAATAAGTTGCCTAGAAATTGCTAGCAATTCAAATTATAATAGACTGAAATATGAATACAAAAAATTAAAGCAAAGAAGTTAAAAACTGAAGCGTGTTTGACACTATCCTAATGACTAATTTTTATCGCTTCGTATAGGTTGTAGGCAATTTATCTTCAAAATACAACGGCTCAAATCGATCCAAATATTTAAATGCTCAAAAATAAAGTTAAAAATGACAAAATACATATAATAATAATAATAAATCAAAAAAATGAGCGAGTTTTTTTTTTTTTTTCTTAGTAGGCTTTTAAGATACAAGTTTTCTTCTCAATACGATTTTAACAAGTTCAAAGCCTCAGCATAATTCAGTGCTGATCGTACCACTGAAACGCCTCCAGTTACTAAAACTAATGGGAGAGGTGGTCGCACCGGACTCGAGAATATGACCGTAAGCGCAGCCCAGGTTGCCAATTATCAAATGAAATCTGTGCACTTGATATTTACCAACGTCAAAATGGTCTTATCCGCGCGTGATGAGATCGCCAGAGAAGCAAAAAGACGAGTGGCTGATTAGCTCGAAAAGAAAATTTCTACCGTAACTCGAGTAAGTCACAAGAGAATCTTGAAACAAAAAAAAAAAAGTCGCTTGAATAAAACCAAATGAAGATGTGAAGCTTACTTGGCAACCAGATCTAGCAAGTTTTCGAATAGAATGGCGCGCTAGTGCTGCTTGGTCTCCACAAGTCCGAGTGATTAATAATATATATGCGAATGAAGTAAGCACTAGCAGTAACTAATACATGGAGTGTCCATGTTAAAATTAACAATCTTCAAGAGAAGATATAAGATGTGTGTGTGTGTGAGAGAGAGAGAGAGAGAGAGAGAGAGAGAGAGATCACATACAATGTTCCGTATTGAGAGAAGATCAAGCCAACAAGGAAATATTCATTAACAAAAGATACGTAACATATTTTGAATTTCTTCTGCCATAAGAAGTCTTCATAGATATTATTTCTGTTGGGATATATTGTAATAACTCATCTTATTAATGGTCCTATTTTATTGACTAAACGTTTCTCCTATTAAAGTGATAACAGCCCCCCTCCCTTAATACCTGAACGCTCGCTTGATGGGGCATGCGGTGAAGGAATTGGGTATAAAAGGGGACCCATCCTAAGGTTTTACAACATGGTTCTCGAGAGAAATCCTAAGGTTTTAGAACATGGTTCTCGAGAGAGATCCTAAGGTTTTAGAACAGGGTTCTCGAGAGAGATCCTAAGATTCTCGAGAGAGAAACCTAAAAGCGGAGGCATTGGAATTGAGTCCCTGATCAAGAGCAATTGGAATTGAGTCCCTGATCAAGAGCAATCCTGAAGGCATATACCATCAGAATGCGAGAGCTCGTTGATTAGAAGACCGATCCATCGAGAAGAGAAAGGGAAGATCAATCGAGATCCCTAAAGAAAGGAAGATCTCCCGTGCAGTCCAAAGGAAAATCATGATCAAGAGCAATCCTGAAGGTATATACCATCAGAATGCAAGAGCTCGTTGATTAGAAGACCGATCCATCGAGAAGAGAAAGAGAAGATCAATCGAGATCCGGAAGATCTCCCGTGCAGTCCAAAGGAAAATCAGGAAGATCGGATTCCTTACCACCATTAAATAATAATGGCCGGAGGTAATTATGTTTAAGCAAATTAAGTCTTACATTTGGTATCAGAGCGAGGTTAAAACCTCTGCCTTATTTTGCAAAGATTTCTATCCAAGTTTCTCTTTTCAAGCAATTTATGCCGCATGTTTTCCGTTTTCAATTTTTCGGATCTCAGGTTGGTTTCGATCAGTTCTTATCTTTGTTCACGGAATTGACAGAAACCCTATTTCAGATTCCGATTTTGCGGAAACAAAACGTGGCTTCTTTCTTTTCTATTAAAGATTTCTTTCTAGCATTAAAGGTTTCCCGGATTTCTTTTTTATGGTATTAAAGAGATAGCATTAAAGAAAGAAAAAGAAAAGAAACGTAGCATTAAAGAAAAGAAAAACTAAAGAAGAGAAATGCAGCGGAAACGTGGCTTCAATAACCATCGGTGAAATATTAAAAAGGAAGAGAAAACTTTCGGTTTTCGTTTTTCTCGCTTATGTCTTTCCGTTCTCTCACGGGATTTAAAATCTGGATTGGTTGGATTTTAAATGCATTTATTATCTGTTTAATGTTTTATTAAATCATGTAACATGATTTATTTTTATCATTTGTTTCTTGAGTTTAAATTTTTGTATTAAAATACGCCTCCTGAGTCTCTATGCCTACGGTGTTTTGCATAGACTGGCCCAAGGGAATAATGAGCTACGGCCGGACGTGTTTTAATTAACAAAAATTTTTCTTAAGATGATAATTTTAAAATTCATTAAATAGATATTGAAATGTTATCTTCTGTTCTGCATATTAGATTTTATTCTATGCATGAATTTGGTGGTAGTGTAAAAATCACAGTGCAAATCCTTTCAAGGTCTGATTGGTCAGTTGGTGTCTAGAAAGGTAAAGAGATTGTGGTTACTTAATTGGTTCCGTTGACTGACCTAAGGAAAGCAACGGGGGACCCCCACTTCTCTTTCACTGGCCTGGCCAATTTGACTAACTCGGATCTTGATTTGGAAATGTTACGTTGATTAAGATCACTACCTAATAATCATGCTAAATTGGTTAATCTATATGCATATAATGTCATGTGATCAATATGATGTTGATTAATTGAGGAGTAGCCACAGCATCTTTGATTAATCAAAATTATATATTAAGTTGCAAAGATCACATAAGGTTAGATGACATTAATTGTGACTAATTATATTAATGTAATGAATCTTATCCCACAGGAATTTTTGTTGCACTAATATAATTAATTAGGATGCGATAACAAATTATTTTCTTAATTACCCACAGGAATTAAGAAAGGAATATAATTTGTTAGTCACATCATTAAGCTAATGAGTCTATTTGAGTATAATAACTTAGCCCACAGGTAGTTATTGTATGTTATTGATTCATGTTATTGCATGTTTACATTGGTAAAACATGACATCAAGTTATATGCCTCAAATTCAATTACATGAACATGATTTTATTTTTATGCAGCTATTTTGCCTGTTAATATTTCTGATATGAAATGTGACATTCCCGATTTAAGTGGTGATAATTATAAATTATGGAAGGAGAGAATTCTTCTTCAATTAGGGTGCATGGATATTGACTATGCTATCAGGAAGGATGAACCACATTCAGTTACATCTACTAGCACTCAGGCTGAGATTGCTGCGTATGAACGATGGGAACGGTCCAATCGCCTCAGTATGATGTTCATACGTACTAAAATTTCTGCTAGTATACGTGGTTCAATTCCTGAGTGCAAAAATGTCAAGGAACTTCTGAAGGCTATTGATGCACAATTTGAGTCTTCAGATAAGGCAATGGCTAGCACCCTAATGACAAAATTATCATCAATGAAGCTCACTTCGGTTGGAGGTGTGCGTGAGCACATCATGAAGATGAGGGACATTGCGGCTCAGTTGAAATCCCTAGAGGTTGAGATGTCAGAATCTTTCTTGGTGCACTTTATTTTGAGCTCACTCCCACAGCAATATAGTCCCTTCAAAATATCTTACAATACACATAAGGACAAATGGTCAATTAATGAACTTCTGACCATGTGTGTTCAAGAGGAAGGGAGGCTGATTTTAGAAATGGGAGAAAGTGCACATTTAGTCACTCACAGAAAGACTAAAGCTCCCAAAGCCAAACGCAAAGGAAAGGGTAAAGTATCCATCCATACAGAAGACAAGAAGGAGTCCAAGTGCTTCTTTTGCAAGAAGAAAGGGACATATAAAGAAAGATTGTCTCAAATTCAAAGCTTGGCTTGACAAGAAAGGTACTCTAACCTCATTCGTATGTCATGAATCTAATTTGGTTATATGTCATAACACATGGTGGATTGATTCTGGTTCTACAATCCATGTTTCAAATACCTTGCAGGGTTTTCTAAATCAAAGGAAACCATTGGGAAGTGAACAAAGCATCTATTCAGGAAACAAGATGGGTTCACATGTGGAAGCAATTGGAACGTGCAGACTTATTTTACATTCTGGTTTTGTTTTGGATTTGGAAAAGACATTTTATATTCCAAGTTTCTCTAGAAATTTAATTTCAGTGTCAAGGCTTGTACCAGCAGGATATTCCTTTAATTTTAATAAAAGCTCTGTTGATTTATTTTATAAATCTAAGCTTATTGGGAATGGTACATTGTCAGACAATCTTTTCCAAATCAATTTGAAAAATAATACCACCTATAATGTGATGCACGCCCAAACTGGTATGAAAAGATGTGTTATAAATGAGAATTCCTCTATTTTGTGGCATCGAAGATTAGGTCATATCTCCATTGAGAGAATTAAAAGATTAGTAAAAGATGGAGTACTTGATACTCTTGATTTTACTGATTTTGACACTTGTGTGGACTGCATAAAGGGAAAGCAAACCAACAAGTCCAAGAAAAATGCCAAGAGAAGTTCGAAAATACTGAGAGATCATACACACGGATATCTGTAGCCCAGATATGGATTCGTATGGTCAGAGATACTTCATCTCATTTATTGATGACTATTCACGATATATGTATCTCTACCTACTTCATAATAAGAACGAAGCATTAGATGCCTTTAAGGTATTTAAGGCAGAAGTAGAGAAACAATGCGGCAAGCAAATTAAAATCGTGAGGTCAGATAGAGGTGGAGAATATTATGGTAGATACACTGAGAATGGACAAGCACCTGGTCCGTTTGCTCGGTTTCTTGAAGAAAATGGAATTGTTGCACAATACACCATGCCAGGGTCTCCTGACCAAAATGGTGTAGCTGAAAGGAGAAACCGAACATTATTGGACATGGTAAGGAGCATGATTGTCAGCTCTAAGTTACCTAAATCCTTGTGGACTGAAGCTCTTAAAACTGCTGCGTATATATTGAATCGGGTTCCAACCAAGGCTGTTTCCAAAATGCCATTTGAGTTATTTAAAGGTTGGAAACCAAGTTGCAACATATACGTGTTTGGGGATGCCCATCTGAAGTAAGAGTCTATAATCCACAAGAAAAGAAACTAGACCCAAGGACTATTAGTGGATATTTTATTGGATATGCTGAGAAGTCCAAGGGTTATAGATTTTATTGTCCATCTCACAGCACTAGGATTGTGGAATCAAGAAATGCAAAATTTCTTGAGAATGACTTGATCAGTGGGAGTGATCAATCTCAGTATTTGGCTTCTTCTGAGAAAGATCATTCAGTTATTCCAGCTTCCACTTCAAGTGAGGGATTGGTTGTTATTTATAGCACTCCTCAAACTCAATTAAGTGCCCAACAACCAGTCATTGAGATTTCACAAGCTGATGGTAATCTAGAAGATCGTGTTGTTCATCAACAATCAGTTGTGCAAGATACTCCTCAAGAGGTCATTGACACAACATTAAGAAGATCAACTAGAATAAAGAAATCAGCAATTCCTAGTGATTATATTGTGTATCTACATGAATCTGACTATAACATTGGAGCCGAAAATGATCCTGAAACGTTTTCACAAGCCATGAGTTCTAAGGAATCAAACTTGTGGTATCAATGCCATGAAAGATGAGATGGAATCTATGGCATCTAATCGAGTCTGGGATCTTGTTGAGTTGCCTGATGGTGTAAAAGCCATTGGATGTAGATGGATCTTAAAATAAAGAAAGACTCACAAGGCAACATTGAGAGATATAAAGCAAGACTCGTTGCCAAAGGATTCACTCAGAGGGAAGGAATCGACTACACGGAGACATTTTCTCCTGTATCCAAGAAAGATTCTCTCCGAATAATTATGGCATTGGTAGCTCATTTTGATTTTGAGTTACATCAAATGGATGTGAAGAACTGCATTCCTTAATGGAGATCTAGAGGAAGAGGTTTACATGAAACAGCCTGAAGGATTTTCCTCTAGTGATGGTGAGCATTTGGTTTGCAAGCTTAAGAAATCCATATATGGATTGAAACAAGCCTCACGTCAGTGGTATTTAAAATTTCATGATGTGATCTCTTCCTTTGGTTTTGAAGAGAACATCATGGATCAATATATACCAGAAGGTTAGTGGGAGCAAAATTTATTTCTTGGTCCTATATGTGGATGACATTCTACTTGCAACCAATGATAAAGGGTTGCTACATGAGGTGAAACAATTTCTCTCTAAAATTTTGATATGAAAGATATGAGTGAGGCATCTTATGTCATTGGCATTAAGATCCATAGAGAAAGATCTCGAGGCATTTTAGGATTGTCTCAAGAAACTTATATCAATAAAGTCTTGGAGAGATTTCGGATGAAAAATTGTTCACCAAGTGTTGCACCTATAGTGAAGGGTGACAAGTTCGCTTTGAACCAGTGCCCTAAAAATGAACTTGAACGGGAACAGATGCACAACATTCCATATGCTTCAGCTGTTGGAAGCCTAATGTATGCTCAGGTTTGCACAAGACCTGACATTGCATTTGCAGTAGGAATGTTGGGAAGATATCAGAGTAATCCAGGTTTAGACCACTGGAGAGCTGCTAAAAAGGTCATGAGGTATCTTCAAGGGACCAAGGACTACATGCTCATGTATAGACAAACTGATCATTTGGAGATAGAGGGCTACTCAGATTCGGACTTTGCTGGCTGCGTTGATTCTCGGAAATCAACATCAGGATTTATATTTATGTTAGCTGGTGGAGCCATATCATGGAGGAGTGCAAAGCAGACTTGACTGCTACCTCTACTATGGAAGCGGAGTTCGTTGCTTGTTTTGAGGCTACATCGCAAGGTGTATGGTTGAAGAGTTTCATCTCAGGGCTTAGAATTGTTGACTCTATTGCTAGGCCAATTAAATGTACTGTGACAATTCAGCTGCTGTATTTTTGGCTAAAAACCATAAGAGTGGTAGTCGAAGTAAACATATCGACATTAAGTATTTAGCCATAAGAGAACGTGTTAAAGAAAACAAAGTGGTCATAGAACACGTTAGCACTGAATTGATGATAGCTGATCCTTTGACTAAAGGCATGCCAATTAAGAATTTTAAGGATCATGTGATACGAATGGGAGTTGGTTCCATGATATAATTTATTGATAACAATTTGTACAAAGAAACTCTTATTTCAATGTTTGTTTATTTCTCATTCAGGTGTACACATTATTGACTTTTGAGAAATGACAAACTTTTCTTTTGGACTCTGAATAAACATATGGTTTATTCATTATGTTATGTTGTCACATTTGGAATAGTGGTAAAGAAATTGAATGCATTGTAATACATAGAAGATAATACTCAATTATAGAGGACCTATCGCTATGATTCATGTATTTGTTTCTTGTTCAGTGTTGATAAAATATACGGACCAAGTGGGAGAATGTAATAACCCGTCTTATTAATGGTCCTATTTTATTGACTAAACGTTTCTCCTATTAAAGTGATAACAGCCCCCCTCCCTTAATACCTGAACGCTCGCTTGATGGGGCATGCGGTGAAGGAATTAGGTATAAAAGGGCCCATCCTAAGGTTTTACAACATGGTTCTCGAGAGACCTAAGGTTTTAGAATGGTTCTCGAGAGAGATCCTAAGGTTTAAGGGTTTCGAGAGAGATCCTAAGATTCTCGAGAGAGAAACCTAAAAGTGGAGGCATTGAAATTGAGTCCCTGATCAAGAGCAATCCTGAAGGCATACACCATCAGAATGCGAGAGCTCGTTGATTAGAAGACCGATCCATCGAGAAGAGAAAGGGAAGATCAATCGAGATCCCTAAAGAAAGGAAGATCTCCCGTGCAGTCCAAAGAAAACCAGGAAGATCGGATTCCTTACCACCATTAAATAATAATGGCTGGAGGTAATTATGTTTAAGCAAATTAAGTCTTACATATATGCCCATAAACAAATGACATTTATTATTTTACTGAATTAAGAAATTTTTCAATATTATACTTGCATGCATGTTTTGATGCTTTATAAATATCAAAAATCCTTGGATTATTTAAATGTGATTTTAAATATTGTATATAAGTGTTATATATAGAGGATAATATTTAAAGTAAAATAATCTAAATTTATCCGTAATTATAAATTAAATTTGCAATCAGGATCTTTAATTTAAAATTACTAGCGCGATTCATTACATTTTGAATGAACGATCTTATCCGGATTGTTGATAATGAGATTATTGGAATGAAAGCACTTTATATAATTTGATTATATAGGACCGAAACACGATTAATTATGAATCTTGTTAAAATAGAGCATTCAAAATTAATCAATGATGGTCATATATGAATCGATCTTAATTATGAGTAATTAATAGACTCATATTTATTGTATTATATTTTTTGACATACCGGGTAATGACATAGAAATATAGTGTAAAATTCTTGGTATTTTGAAAATATAATAACATAAGTAGTAGCCGGAAAATATTAATACAAGAGAAATCTATTCCTTCGTAAAAAGTCAAATGGACGGTTCCATAAGTATTGATTTAGGGCTTGAATAATAAGAGCCCTCAATTTATAATTGGATCATAAATATATTGTTCATTATAGAATCAATGGTACTTATGGATAAAAATATAATTAAAGAGGTTAAAGGAAAATGCTTAGCTTTAATCATGAACCGTTTATGGAGGATTGATTTATATGTAGTGACTGGACAATTCAAATCCTTTTGAATATAATTAATTTTATAATTTTAAGAGTGCAGTTCTAAATTTTAGTGGAGTAATTTGGAATTAATAATTTTGATATTTTAATTAAGGTGTTAATTGAATGTCAAATTATTGAAGCTTAAAATTATAATATCCATAGTTCCTCTGAACGGCTCCATTAAACTATGTGAACTTTATTATATGTTGGGTTGAGTTATTAATTTGGAATTGAGATTTCTAAATTAATTTTCATATGGATTAATTTTTATTTTAAATAATATGATTATTTAAAAATAAATTTAAAATTACTTTAAAATTAAGAATATACGGTGTTCTAAGGAACACATCGTAGGCATGTGTTTGTGGAAGTTATTTTATTGTTGAAGAAATATACCTCCTATTTCATCCCATAATAAATATATCAAACAAACTAACAATTGATTGTTGGATAGATATACATTAAAGTAATTCCAAGAGTTGAAAGTTATCTTTAAATTTTAATTAATTAATTAATTAATTAAAAAGGTTGGTATTGGATAGATATACGTTAAAGTAATTCCAGAAGTTATCTTTAAATTTTAATTAATTGATTAATTAATTAAATACAAAGAGGAAAAAATAAAAGAGGAGGAAGATGATCAGAGAGTTTTCTCTTTGAACTTCACTTTATCTCATGAGTTGAGAATACAAAGTAAATAAAAAAATACAAAGTGAATAAAAAACTTAATTGTGTTATCTTAACCCAAATCAAAAGGAACACCACTCGTTCGTATTCATCTTAATTTGAACGTTTGGAAAGATCCATGATGATCAAAAGGATTTGATGATTCCAAGCTTCTCTTGGTAAAGTTTAAGACATTCGACAAAAGGTCAATTTCTTAATCTCCTTATTATTCTTATTATTAAATTAATATGAGTAGATCACAAAATAAATTTTTTAAGATATGTGATTTGATCCTGTTGCCGCCGGGATCCGTCCTCCGACTCGGACGCGGTCGATCCTCAGGGAGTGGGGTGCGGCGGACCTGCAAAAGGAAGCCCACACGCGGAAGGACGCCGGGGGTGGTCCTCCGCGGAAGGCCCTCCGACGCTCAAGTCAGTGAGGAAGGAATCGGCGATCAACCAGACAATGAGGAGGTGGATCTCTCCGGGAGACCTCTCCAGGGGGCGGCCAATCGGAGGCTCTGGTAAGGGCAGAGCACCGACGAGCTGCCGGAGAGAGAGGAGACCCAGAGTTTTGTGCGTCAAGGGTCGCGTACCTGAGGGAATCTGCCAATCTGATATTTATAGACTGTCACCTGGGGACTTGAGCATCTTCTGGAAGGTACTGAGGTTGTTACGATACGGGGGTAGACAGAATCAGGCCGTTGTGGGGCCGTTAGAATCCACGCCTTGTCTGTTAAGGGATCGACGGCTGGGAGAGCTCCTTGATGTCTTGGGATCTGGGTGAGTAGACCTGGGGCGGTTACAATAGGTCTTAGGCCACGTCTTAATATGATTCCCTGCCTAAGGTGCTGCTCGGGTAAGCTTGAGCTCTCCCGCGTCAGGTTCCGCGGAGGTAGACGTCGGGCGTGGATCGCTAGGTAGTAGCGGGCTACGGAAGCCCGGAAGAGGCCGAGCTAGGGAAGCCCGGAAGAGGCCGAGCTACGGAGGCCCGGAGGAGGCCGAGCTAGGGAAGCCCGGAAGAGGCCGAGCTAGGGAAGCCCGGAAGAGGCCGAGCTACGGAAGCCCGGAAGAGGCCGAGCTACGGAGGCCCGGAAGGAGGCCGAGCTAGGGAAGCCCGGAAGAGGCCGAGCTAGGGAAGCCCGGAAGAGGCCGAGCTACGGAGGCCCGGAAGCC
>UESW01001798.1:26193-104724 GCA_900491605.1 Calamus simplicifolius | reverse complement strand
GTGGCGCGTCCTGGATGGGACGTCTTGGCCTAACAGTTCATGCAATGATGCCCTAATTAATGCGATAGGGCCATCGTACCTTCGGAGGTAAGGTTCCTCCACTAGCGACGGTTGAGATTGTGCCGTGCCGTGAATCCCGATCGATATGGAGGTTTGTCGAGGCGATTCCGGACGCCTCGAATGAGACGTCCCGCCTCCCCAGGGCGGTTCCTTGGCGGAGAAGCGAAGTGACAGCCGCCCTATATATATACATGCTTATGCACATGTGCGCATGTTCGCGGCGTCTTCTCACCTTGTTTTCAGAAGAGCATTGGTCTCTCATCCTCTCCAGCGTTCATCGTTTTCGCCCAGGATTTCCCTCAATGGCGATGAGCCCTGAAGATGTGGCCTCAGAAATCGTTGCTGAGGATTTGGGGAGGATTCACCAGAGGTATGGTCTGCCCCTGGATGTAGTTTTGCGGGTGCCGGAACCCGAAGATAGGGTTACTCGGGGATTAGAGTCTGGAGTCTTTATCTATGAGGATAGTTTTAAGGCGGGTCTTCGTTTTCCTCTCCATCCCTTGGTGAAGGAGATCATGACCCACTACAACATCTGTCCATCGATGGTGGCTCCAAATAGTTGGCGGAATATCGTCGGATTCATTTCGATGTGTCACCAGATCCAAATCGTTGCGACTCTCCCCCTTTTCCGCACCTGTTACCACTTGACTCCCGGGAGGAAATCGGAGTGGACCTCCATCGGGCCCCGGAGGTCTTTTAATGTCATCGCGGATAAGCCTTCTTCCATCAAGGGGTGGAAGAGCCGATTTGTGATTGCGGAGGGGAACATCGGTTCCGATTTCCCTCGACGATGGGGGGAAGTTGCGAGGGATGCGGAGACGCATCCGGCCTTATCGGCGCAGGAGGAGAGGGACCTGGATGTCCTTCGTAATGGACAGGTATTTTCGGCTAACGACCTGTTATCGGAGGGGGCCCTCTTCGCAGCCGGGCTCAGCCCTCTGGATCCACAAGGTGAGTCCCTTTTTGCGCTGTGTATTTTCTCGATTACCGCGCTTGGTCTGAGAATGTAAATTCCGGTTTGACAGCCACGAGGTTGGCGTTGTCGAGCCTCTCCAAGAGGAAGAGGGGGAAGCGCCCAGGGGAAGGTAGCGGCGCGGACAGCGGCCGGCCCGAGAAAAGGGCCCATACCTCTGCCAAAAGCCCGCCGGACGTCGGAGCAGTCCCCTAGGGCCGCTGGGGCGAAGGAGGATCCGGGGAGGATGGCCACGGCACCTGGCGCCCCCGTACTGGAGATTATCGGACAGTTCGGATGAAGCTCCGCTGGCTCGTCCGACCGCGTCCCCCTTGAAAGAGGAACCTGCGACGGGTCCAGCGGAGGCGGTCGTAGCAGAGGGGTCCATTGTCCCCGCGGGATTACCACTGGCTCCAGCGGGAGAGGGGGAGGAGATAGCCGCAGCGGAGGAAGTTCAGGGGGAGCCCCTACTTGGTCTGTCCGCCGGGGAGTCTGGTAGCAGTGAGGTCGGGCCGCCCTCATGGGTCAAGAGGCGGGTCAGACCGAGAGCCTCGGGGGAGCCCGCGGAGGAGACGCAGGTGGTGGCGACTGGAAGGATGCATCGGTGGAGGGAGCACAACAAAGTGGGGGTCCCACGATCGGGGCCCCCTCGAAGAAGATTTTGGGGAGCTGGCGCTTGGGCTGGCCGAGCTATCTGAAGAGGCCCAAGCCAGGGCCCTGATGGAGGAGGCTGGGAGGTTGAAGGCTTCTCAGCTGGGGATCGTCCAGGCCGGTCCCTCAGGCGGGGCCGGTCAACCCAGCAGCTCGGAGGCTAGCATTGATGAGGCGTTTTCCGCCATGATAGGTCGGTCCTGCATCCGGGTGCGGATCCATCGACGGACAAGTTTGCCGACCTGGGATTGGTCGATGCTGCGTTCGGGCAGCAAGGTGTAGCTGAGAGAGTATCCATCTCCTTCCGCCATTGATAACACGACTTTGATAAGGATGACCCGGGACTACGCTTCGCGGGTGAGTTACTTTTTCCTGCGTGACAGATGTTTCCCGATGGATCCCGTCGTGGGCGCTTATTTAGTTTTTGCCTTTGCAGAGTGTTTTGCTTTCCCGGGCGATTTGCTGGCGTCTGAGTTTGGCGACGGGGGCCAGCGTCCAGGCTCGGAGGGAGAATATCGAGCTCCAGTCGCGGCTGAAGGTGTCTGAGCAGTTCGAAGAGCTCATGGACACAATGGACAGGAACTCGAGGGCGGCTAGGGTGGCACATCAGGCTGCCGTGGACGAGGTGTCCAAGAAGAAACGCAGGGTGGAGGAGTTACAGGGACTCCTAGCGAAGAACGATGACGCATGCCGGGAGCTGGCCAGGATCGAATCAAAACACTCCGCGGAGGTGGCGGCGATGCGGCGGGAACACGGCGAGAGCTTGAGCCGGTTGAGGAGAGAGGCCGACGATGAAAGAAGGCGCCTGGCCAGAATGCTGGACGAAGTGGAGGAGAAATTGAAACGCGTGATGGTGAAATTGCCGACTTGAAGGAGAATGCTAGGTGGCATCAAGGGATGATGACTCGAGTGAGTGACGAGTTGTTATTGTATCTTATCCGTCGTTCCTTAATAAAAGAACTTTCTGTTTGGACTTAAGTGTTGTCCTGGTTTGGCCTCATCGTCGCCCAGTCTCGCCATGAGCGGTCTGCGGCTCGCTGGCGATCTTGGGTTATCTTTATTCAAGACTAGGCAAACGCGTTAGCTCTGATAGGCGAAATAGGTGACCAGGGCCGACAGATAAAATGGGTCGGCTGGGGCCGACGGACGAAAATAGGTCAGCGTGGGCCGACGGGAGAAATAGGTTGGCTAGGGCCGACAAGCAAAAATAGGTTAGCTGGGGCCGACGGATAAATGGGTCGGCTGGGGCCGACGGACGAAAATAGGTCAGTGTGGGTCGACGGGAGAAATAGGTCGGTTAGAGCCGATAGAAGAGATAGGTCGGCCAGGGCCGACAGGCAAAAATAGGTCGGCCGGGGCCGACAGGCAAAAATAGGTCGGCCGGGGCCGACAGGTAAAAATAGGTCGGCTGTGGCCGATGAAAAATGGGTCGGCTGGGGCCGATGGACGAAAATAGGTCGGCATGGGCCGATGGGAGAAATAGGTCGGCTAGGGCCGACAGGCAAAAATAGGTCGGCTGTGGCCGACGGAAAAATGGGTCGGCTAGGGCCGACGGACGAAAATAGGTCGGCGTGGGCCGACGAGAGAAATAGGTCGGCTAGGGCCGACAGGCAAAAATAGGTCGGCTGGGGCCGACGGATAAAATGGGTCGGCTGGGGCCGACGGACGAAAAATAGGTCGGCGTGGGCCGATAGGAGAAATAGGTCGGCTAGGGCCGACGGAAGAAATAGGTCGGCTAGAGCCGATAGAAGAGATAGGTCGGCTAGGGCCGACAGGCAAAAATAGGTCGGCTGGGGCCGACGGATGAAATGGGTCTTCGCGTTTTCTTCCATCTTGCCAGTGCCCTGCTGTTCCGCAGGCAATTCCATTTTTACTTTACTAGAAGCAGTGATACGGCACAGTGGGGGGTATAAAGCTGCATCAGAGCTTTCCGGAAGGTGCTCTTTTCCCATGCAGGTTACCTCGTCGTGCACGCACGCAACCGTCCACTATTGGACAGTATTTTTTCAAAGGACGATTTTCTGAGCCCGCCGATTTTCGAAGCGTCAGCGGACGATTTCCTGCATTTAATGCCTGATTCGGGATCAGGAAAGGGATCTCCGTACACGTCCTGGTTCAGGCGGTGGGTTGGCGCGCAGTGGGGCGCTGCGTTTATCCTGAGGGGCCATGTGGAGGTGTGGGACAGGTGTTTGAATCTCGGGACTCTCAGTTCTGATGGCTCATCCCGAGTCTTTCCTGCCTATAAAAAGGAAGAGGGGGGTCTCATCTGGTTATCCCCAAAGTTTCTTTCTTGTTGGAACTTTTACCACGCTCATTTCTCTGTTGCTACGAGTGGGAGGATCGACTTTTCCTTTCATGGGCTCCTTGCCGCCGGATAGCTGGGGCGACCGGGGAGCAGCTGAAGGATGGCTCATCTTAGGGGACGAGTCTCGGAGATCATATGGAGAGCGCACATGGAGGGGGCAGAGATCATACGGAGAGCGCACATATGCGCTTCCGTTGTGGTTTCTGCGGTTCCTGCTCGGAGACGCCGGGTAGGAGGTGTATGGACACCTCCGTAGCACGCGCAGGCTCCCCCCTTTTCACTGGCTTGGGTTTCCGTCTCTTTTCTGAGGGGAATCCTTGCCACGGAGGGAAAATATGGGAGCAACCGGGGTCGGATGGTCCCCGATTTCTCTGGCTGGGCGGCGACATGCGATCCAGCACCCCCTCCTAGGGGAGCGGGCTGGATCATCCGGATCCTCAGAATCAGCATCCGCGGGCCATGCCTCCTTTTGGATCTTTTAATTCATCCTGCCCAGGCGGATTTGGCTGTTTCTTGGTTTGCATGATTTGTCGATCCGGGTGTTGGAGCGTCGCAGTTGTCTAGGCTTGCTTGGAGCAGTTGCCGAGTTTTGTATTTGCCTTTATTTTATGCATTTCAATGCTTTTGTAACGCCTGTGAGGCATTTGTAATTGATCATGATTGGCAATAAAGAGAGTTATATTTTGTTTTCAACCTCTATCTTTTCTTGTGCCGAGCCCACTGTTATTTGTTGTTTGTGGGGCATAAAGCGTCCGCTCGCCCTTAGACGAGGATCTTATGTGCCCGAACTAATCGAGGTTCGTATGCGGCGGTGCAGAGATCGTTCGGCGAAATACGCTCCTTGCTTAGGTCAGGAGTCTGGTATTTTGTGCTCCGCTTTTATGGAGCTCGGAGTATCGTGAGTCGGACTTTGGCCGAAGCTCAGGGAACTCACACCCCTTCTCGTCATGGTTTAAGGAACCAGTCACTCGAGATAGTCGAGTTTCGGGGAACGTCTTACTTGGCCTTGCCAAGGTTCGAAGGATTTTGTAACTCGGCCCTGCCGAGGTTTGGAGAAAATTTCACTTGGCCCTACCAAGGTTCAGAGAATTGGTAGCTCGGCCCTGCCGAGGTTCGGAGAATGGTAGCTCGGCCCTGCCGAGGTTCGGAGAAAATCTCGGCCCTGCCAAGGTTCGGAGAACATTGTAGCTCGGCCCTGCCGAGGTTCGGAGAACATTTACTTGGCCCTGCCAAGGCTCGGAGAATTGGTAGCTCGGCCCTGCCGAGGTTCGGAGAATTGGTAGCTCGGCCCTGCCGAGGTTCGAAGAATTGTAGCTCGGAGGGAGCGAATCAGTCGCCGTTGCAGGCTACGGCGTTAGGTCCTCGTGACGTTTAATACAGGGGGCGCTCGAGCGGAATGGGCGGCGTGTTGTCATGCTTTATTGGCGATGCTGCTCTTTCCGAGGGGGCAATTTATCGGCCGAGCAACGGACTTCCACATTTTTCGAGGAAGAGGGGCGTATTAAGCAGCCTGGGGAAGCGCCAAATGTATTTAATGCAGGGGGCGACAGATTGGAAAGTGTTTTCCTGGGGAACCTCCGAACAATCTGTTCGCGCTTATCGATCTTACTCGGGATAGGGCGCGACTCTTTGGATTCCTCACGCATTAGAATGTCGACACGTGGCAAACTCTCGTGGGTCGGCGCTTGCGGCGCGGCCGATCGGGATACCTGCCTGGCGGGTATAAATATGACCGAGGGGATTGGTTTCGGCCATCCCTCGGTCTGAGCTCGAAAAGAATGGCCTCTCCAGCGCGATCGTCAAGCGACTCGCATTCCTCGGTTAGCAGCCCGCCGTACTCGGAGGGGAGGAGTACCTCCGTTACCGTCGATGGGCTGACCCTCGCGTCGGGCCTTGCAATCAATGAGCGGCTTGCGAGGACCGCCGAAGAGCTCTTGGATGTCTCGGTCAGGGAGGCGGAAACCTTACGCCGGATAATAGACCGGCAAGAGGAGGAGATCGTGTCTCTCCGTCAGCAGGTGGCCGACCTGGCGGGGCGTCTGGAGGAGCTACTGGCCTCTGGGGGCTACTGACTTCCAGGGCCTCTGCCCGCTCCCGTTTTTGCTTTTGTTTTTCTGTGTCTTTTGTGCCTCGCAGTAGCTCCTTCTTATTTAAATGGAAAATAGACCCGTTTTCAGGAATTTCTTTCTTCATTGAGAATGATTACTTTGATACGCTCGACGGACTTGGGTGTCGGTCTGGTCCCATCGCCCTGCGTATAATCGTAGATATTTCGAATGACGAGTTACAGGGGGGTCGCCCAAAGGTTTTCTACTACTAGGGAGGACTTTCCGGCTCAGCCTGGGGCCCTTGGCCGGTTGCGTGAGGCTTTATAGCCTCTTAGGGGAATTCTGCCGATGGTGGCATTTTCTCGTATGCCGATGGTTTTCGTTTAGTGCCCATTTTCGAACCGGATGAAGTCCTTCGGGGACTATTTGAGGGCCGTTCGGCTTTGGTCGAGGCTTGTAGGTTTAGACCTTTCGCTGGGGTCTTAGCCCGAATGGTTTTTACCTTTGCCTTGTCATGGCTCGGGGGATTTTCACTCGGCCCCGCCAAGGTTCGGGGAAACATTTTACTTGGCCCTGCCAAGGTTTGAAGATTTGCTGCTCGGCCCTGCCGAGGTTCAGAGATTTGTTTTACTTGGCCCTGCCAAGGTTCGGAGATTTGTTTTACTTGGCCCTGCCAAGGTTCGGAGATTTGTTGCTCGGCCCTGCCGAGGTTCGGAGATTTGTTTTACTTGGCCCTGCCAAGGTTCGGAGATTTGTTGCTCGGCCCAGCCGAGGTTCGGAGATTTGTTTTACTTGGCCCTGCCAAGGTTCGGAGACTTTGTTTTACTTGGCCCTGCCAAGGTTCGGAGATTTGTTGCTCGGCCCTGCCGAGGTTCGGAGACTTTGTTTTACTTGGCCCTGCCAAGGTTCGGAGATTTGTTTTACTTGGCCCTGCCAAGGTTCGGAGATTTGTTTTACTTGGCCCTGCCAAGGTTCGGAGACTTTGTTTTACTTGGCCCTGCCAAGGTTCGGAGATTTTGTTTTACTTGGCCCTGCCAAGGTTCGGAGATTTCCTGTCCAGGCAGATAACTCGGTTGTACCGAGGATTGGTAAGCAGCATCTATTTCCTTTTACGATTTATGGCAATATGGTGCATAATCGATTCACACACAAGTTGCGGGAAAATAGATAACTGGCGAAGCATAAAGGACATACCCTATTGATAGTATTTGCGGAGGTTGTCCGAGTTCCACGTTCGGGGGACGGATTTCCCATCGAGATCCTGCAGCTTGTAGGTTCCCGGCCCAATGATCTCCGTGATTTGGTACGGGCCTTCCCAGTTCGGCGCCAGCTTTCCTTGCTCCAGCGGTTTGGATACAGAAGCTTTCCGGAGGACGAGGTCGCCGGGTAGGAAGGTTTTCCCCTTGACCCTGGAGGCATGGTACCGAGCCACCCTCTGTTGATAGGCGGCCGTCCTGATTCGGGCCTTCTCTCTGACTTCCTCTACCAAGTCGAGGTTGGTGCGGAGTTGCTCGTTGCTGGCTTCCTCGAATAACTCTCCACCCGCAAAGATGGGAGGCCTATTTCCACAGGGATGACGGCCTCCGTACCAAAAGCCATTCGGAATGGAGTCTCGCCCGTCGGGATTCTCGGGGTGGTGCGATAGGCCCATAAGACATGGTGCAGCTCATCCGCCCACCTGCCTTGGGCTCTAGAGAGGCGAGCTTTGATTCCTTGGAGGAGAGTCCTGTTGGTTACTCGGCCGCTCCGTTGGCTTGTGGGTGCCCGACCGAAGTAAGGTGGTGGTGGATTCCGTGTTCCTCGCAGAATTGGCGGAACTTGGAATTGTCGAACTGCTTACCGTTATCGGTGATTATGGTGTGGGGGAGGCCGAACCGGCAGACGATGGACCTCCACACAAAGTCTCTGGCCCGTGCTTCGGTGATTTGGGCAACTGCTTCCGCTTCAACCCACTTGGTGAAGTAGTCAATGGCGACAAATAAGAATTTTCGCTGTCCCGTCGCCAGCGGGAATGGGCCGAGGATGTCCATCCCCCACTTGGCAAAGGGCCAGGCGGAGGATATAGAAACTAGCTCGGCGGAAGGGAGCCTCTGGATGCTTGAATGTCTCTGGCAGGCGTCACAGGCTCGGACTAGATCGTCCGCGTCTTTCTGCATGGTCGGCCAGTAATAGCCTTGCCGTAGCACCTTGTGGCATAGGGACCGGCCTCCCAGATGGTTGCCGCAAATCCCTTCATGTACCTCTCGTAGAGCATAGTTCGCCTCGGATGGGCGGAGGCATCTGAGCAGCGGCATAGAAAAAGACCGCTTGTAAAGCTGGCTGTCAATCAATACATAGTGGGTCGCCTGCAGCTTCAATTTCCTGGCCTCTCTTCGGTCGGATGGGAGCGACCCTTCTTTGAGATAGTTGAGGATAGGGTCGAACCAGGATGGTTCGGTCTCGATTTGCATCACCCGATCGGCTTCCATGATACTCGGCTTTTCCAGAGTCTCCAGATGGAATTTTTGTTCAGCATCCATCGTCTCCGCGGTTGCCAATCGGGAGAGTAGGTCGGCACGGGCGTTTTCCGATCTAGGAATTTGAATAATTTCAAACTCGGAAAAGTGGGGAAGTAGGCCGCGCACCTCTTGGAGATATCGGATCATGTTGGGTTCTCGGGCTTCAAACTCTCCCCGCACATGGCCGGCCACCAGCTGAGAGTCGGTGAAGGCGCTAAGCTTTTCCACCTTCAGGTTGCGGGCGATCCGGAGACCAGCTAACAGGGCCTCGTACTCGGCTTCGTTGTTGGAAGCCGGGAAGGAGAATCGGACGCCATATTCGAAGATCATTCCCTCTGGGCTGGTGAGGACTAGACCCGCACCGGAGTGATGGGCATTGGACGACCCATCGACGTGAAGGAGCCACCGAGCTTCAGGCTTTGGTCCTTCGGGATTTTCTGGGGTAGAGCCGTCTCTGGGATGGTACACTCGAGGAGGAAATCGGCCAGCACTTGGGCTTTGATGGCCGGGCGAGGTTGAAAATGTATGTCATGCTCGCTTAGTTCGACGGCCCATTTGGTCATCCTCCCCGATGTTTCTGGACGGTGGACCACCGCCTTGATGGGTTGATCGGTGAGGACCGTCACTGAATGTGCTTGAAAATAAGGCCGTAGCTTCCGGACCGAGGTGATCAAAGCCAGCACTATTTTCTCAATCCTGGTGTACCTCGTCTCCGCATCGCGGAGCAGCCTACTCACATAGTAGATCGGCCTCTGGATTTTGCTTTCTTCTTTGACTAGCACCGAGCAAACTGCGCCCTCGAAACGGCCAGGTACAGAAATAGAGTCTCCCCCGGGATCGGACTACTAAGAAGTGGAGGCGAGCCGAGGTACTTCTTGAGATCTTGAAATGATTTCTGGCACTCAGGAGTCCACTGGAAATTCTTGGCCGATCGGAGAGTTTTGAAGAAGGGGAGGCATCTCTCGGCTGACCGAGCCACGAAGCGGTTAAGGGCCGCTATCCTCCCGGTTAAGCGCTGGACCTCCTTAATAGACGCTGGGGGCGCCATTTGTTGGAGAGCTTGAATCTTCTGAGGGTTAGCCTCGATACCCCGCTGGGAGACCATGAAGCCGAGGAATTTCCCGGAATTGACGCCGAAGGCACACTTGGTTGGGTTGAGCTTCATTCCATATTTGCGCAGCGTGGCAAAGCTCTCCGCGAGGTCCTCAACATGCCGCAGCGCTTCCTTGCTTTGACCAGCATATCATCCACGTACACCTCCATGTTCCGGCCGATTTGCTCCTTGAACACCTTGTTGACCAGCCGCTGGTAGGTCGCTCCTGCATTTTTAAGACCGAAAGGCATAACTCGGTAACAGTAGGTACCTCGGTCGGTTATGAAGGCGGTCTTTTCTTCATCTTCGGGGGCCATCCGGATCTGATTGTAGCCCGAATAGGCATCCATGAATGACAGCATTTGGTGGCCTGAGGTGGCGTCCACGAGCTGGTCGATCCGAGGGAGGGGGAAGCTATCCTTCGGGCATGCCTTGTTGAGGTCGGTGAAGTCGATGCAGATCCTCCATTTGCCATTCGACTTCTTCACCATGACGACATTTGACAACCAACTTGGTAATTCACCTCTCGGACAAAATTGGCTTTGATGAGTTTGTCGACCTCCTCTTCAATGGCTTTTTGCCGTTCTGGGGCGAAGCTTCTCTTCTTCTGCTTAACAGGCCTGTGCATCTCGTCCACATTGAGGCGATGGACGAGGACCTCGGGGTTAATCCCTGGCATGTCGGAGGCGGTCCAGGCGAAGATGTCCGCATTGCTTTGGAGGAATCTGATCAGCTCGCGACGAGGCTCTCCTCGAGTAGCGACCCGATCCTTATGGTTCGGTCGGGCCGAGCTTCGTCTAGCGGTACTTCTTCCAGTTCTTCCGCCGGTTCCCCCGTTGTTCGGCGAAGTCCTCACGAGCGTCTAGCCCGTCAACCTCGGGAATTCTGGACTGAAGGCTCGTGACAAAACATTGCCGAGCCATGGCCTGACTTCCCCGAACCACTCCAACTCCTTGCTCGGTGGGGAACTTCATTGACAGATGCGGGATAGAGACAACCGCCTTAAGGGACATCAAGCCGGGCCTGCCGAATATGGCGTTGTATGGGGACCTGAGGTCGGTCACTAGGAAGTCGGTCTGTACAATGGTTACGAGGGGCCAGGTTCCTGCGCGGACCGTCAGGGTGACGATTCCTTCTGGGATGATGACGTCGCCGGTGAATCCCATCAGGGTGGAATCCACGGCTCGAAGGTTTTCCATGAGCAATTTCATCCTGGCAAAACACACCGAGGTACAAAACGTTTACCGAGCTTCCACTATCGACCAGGATTCGGCTTACATCATAATTGTTCAAGTTAAGGGATACAACAAGTGCGTCATCATGGGGAAGCTGTATCCCAAGAAGATCATCATCAGAAAAGGAAAGTTCGCCTGTGCGCGCCTTCTTCGGCACGGTGCATCACCGTCGCCCCTGGAGCTCGATCCGCCGGCCTCTTCAATCATGTTGATACGGCCAACCACGGGCGGATTTGGTGGAGGAGGGAGTTGTGGGAGCTCGGGCTGGCGATCACCTCCTTGTGGCGGCTCAGGTGCTCTTCTGAACTGGTCCAACCGTCCCCGCCGAATCAGTCTCTCGATCTCATTCTTCAGCTGCCAGCATTCTTCAGTGTCATGACCATGCTCCCTGTGGTAGCGGCAGTACTTGGCAGGATCTCTTCGGGTTGGGTTCCCTCGGAGAGGTACTGGTCGGGGAAGCTGGCGCTCTATCTCCATGAGGATTTGCGCCCGGGGCACAGTCAGCGGAGTGTAGCGATCGAATCGCCTGGGGGGACTCCGGGAGCGATTCCTGGCGGCAGCGGAGGGACTCTTTGGCGGCGAGGTGGACTTGGCCGACGGGCAGGGCGGTGTCTGTCGGGAGCTTTGGGCTCTTGTTTCTTCCTTCGCCTGCTCAGCGCGGGCCACCCTCCGCGATTCCTCGACCCGAGCGTATTTGTCCGCAAGGGCCATCATATCAGACAGACATGGGGGGTAGCTGACCTCCATTGCCAAATAGAAGTCGCTCTCCTTTGAAACTCCCCCCGCTAGGGCGGACATAGCCACCTCATGATTAAGGTGGTCCACCTCCAACATGGCCTTGTTGAAACGGCCAAGATAATTTCTCAAGGACTCCCCCTCTCTCTGCTTGACTTCGGAGAGGGAGTCGGATCTCCGTCGGTGGCGGCGGCTGCTGACGAACTGGCCAATAAAAAGGTGGCTCAGCTCGTCGAATGAATCAATGGAACCTGGTTTCAAGGCGTTGAACCAGGTTCGGGCGGATCCTCTGAGGGTGGATGGGAAGGCTCGGCAGAGGATCGCATCAGATGCTCCATGGAACATCATTATTGACCGGAAGCTGCTGAGATGGTCGTCCGGATCAGTGGAGCCGTGATAGGGCTCGACGGTTGGCAGCTTAACGTGGGAGGGAATCACTTCCTCCATGATTCCTTAGAGAAAGGGATGCCCTGCTCTGCTTTGGGCTGGGGCAGATGGATCTGCTTGGCGGCGTCCAGCTCCTGACGCATTTCTTGGATCTGACGGCGGATCTCCTCCTCACCGGCTAGAGGAGGGGCTGGGCGCGAGAACCGCAAGGATGGCGTCGAATCATGGTGAGACGTCGTCGGAGAGAGGGAGCGGGCTCGCCGAGATCTGGGAGGATCTCTATCGTAACCGGTTCGAGGGACCGGTTTGTCCCCCCTGGGGCGATGTGGGGGATCCGCTGATTCATGCGGATCAGAGGAGGAGGTTGCCGGCGAAGAAGAAGTCGCCGTTTCTTTCTGGGGATGTGAAGCAGGAGGAGGTGCAAGACGCTCCTGGACCAGGTGGGTAAGAGCCTGGACTTGCTGGACCAGCGTAGCAAACTGGTCCTGGGTCACCGGAATGGCAGGCGGTGACGGAGTCTCGACAGGCGGGGGTTGTGGCGCTGTGGCGCCAGTCGGATCAGGCCTCTGGGAGGCGACCTGATCTTGGGCATCAGAGGTTGCTCCCTTCCGGTTGGCCATCAGAGAGGTTCTTCTCCGGATTAAGATCCTTGTCTCCTTTTTCAAGTTTTGATGGGACTTGAGGCCCTTCCTCTAGCGCCAATCTGTTGCCGCCGGGATCCGTCCTCCGACTCGGGCGCGGTCGATCCTCAGGGAGTGGGGTGCGGCGGACCTGCAAAAAAGGAAGCCCACACGCGGAGGGACGCCGGGGGTGGTCCTCCGCGGAAGGCCCTCCGACGCTCAAGTCAGTGAGGAAGGAATCGGCGATCAACCAGACAATGGGGAGGTGGATCTCTCCGGGAGACCTCTCCAGGGCGGCCAATCGGAAGCTCTAGGAGGGGCAGAGCACCGACGAGCTGCCGGAAGAGAGGGATGACTCCAGAGTTTTTTTCGTGCGTTCAGAGTCGCGTACCTGAGGGAATCTGCCAATCTGATACTTATAGACTGTCACCTGGGGACTTGAGCATCTTCTGGAAGGCTCTGAGGTTGTTACGATACGGGGGTAGACAGAATCAGGCCGTTGTGGGCCGTTAGAATCCACGCCTTGTTTGTTAAGGGATCGACGGCTGAGAGAGCTCCTTGATGTCTTGGGATCTTGGTGAGTAGACCTGGGGCGGTTACAATAGGTCTTAGGCCACGTTTTAACATGATTCCCTGCCTAAGGTGCTGCTCGGGTAAGCTTGAGCTCTCCCGCGTCAGGTTCCGCAGAGGTAGACGTCAGGGCGTGGATCGCTAGGTAGTAGCGGGCTACGGAAGCCCGGAAGAGGCCGAGCTAGGGAAGCCCGGAAGAGGCCGAGCTACGGAGGCCCGGAGGAGGCCGAGCTAGGGAAGCCCGGAAGAGGCCGAGCTACGGAAGCCCGGAAGAGGCCGAGCTACGGAGGCCCGGAGGAGGCCGAGCTAGGGAAGCCCGGAAGAGGCCGAGCTAGGGAAGCCCGGAAGAGGCCGAGCTACGGAAGCCCGGAAGAGGCCGAGCTACGGAGGCCCGGAGGAGGCCGAGCTAGGGAAGCCCGGAAGAGGCCGAGCTAGGGAAGCCCGGAAGAGGCCTAGCTACGGAAGCCCGGAGGAGGCCGAGCTAGGGAAGCCCGGAAGAGGCCGAGCTACGGAAGCCCGGAAGAGGCCGAGCTACGGAGGCCCGGAGGAGGCCGAGCTAGGGAAGCCCGGAAGAGGCCGAGCTACGGAAGCCCGGAAGAGGCCGAGCTACGGAGGCCCGGAGGAGGCCGAGCTAGGGAAGCCCGGAAGAGTCCGAGCTAGGGAAGCCCGGAAGAGGCCGAGCTACGGAGGCCCGGAGGAGGCCGAGCTAGGGAAGCCCGGAAGGAAACGGCGGGAGGAGGTCAGCCTTAGCCGCCTCGCACGGATATCAATGCAATGACGATTTTACCCCCCAACAGATCCTTATCTCGCTTCCGCAAACATCTCAAAATCGTTTTGCTCTATCAAAAACCAGTATCAAGCAATTTTGGTAGCATACATAATAAAGGGAAATTATCTTTTGCCTTCATCTGAAATTCAATATCTGCAACATACCGGATGTTTTAAATTTAAAAGGAATCAAACTAATCAAAGCTATTTGAGAGGATAAAAACAGTGCAATGTTGTAATTTGCAAAACGGTGCTGGAGAGCAAAACGTGATAGTTGCGAATTGAGACATTGTCACATTGCAGGCCCTCTAGAAAACATAACCTTATATCAGCTGTCAAATTTTGACGAAACATAGTAGCTGTCCAAGAGCAACACTAGTAAATTTCATAGAATTCCATATTAGAATAGACCTGGATATGGATCAATATAGAACACTCACAAATCACCAAATCTGTCAGCTGAAAGGGAGCTTTAATTAATCACCATGGCACAGCTGCAAGCTAGTTCATCAAACCCCAAATTGGCACAAGCATTACCAAAGTTAGGCTTAAGAAAGGAAATAAAAGGTCGCACCGTGACACATCCCAATGTAGTCATAAAAAGATCACCACTCTCACCCATAATTGTTCAACATTTATGTGTGTGTTGAATAGCTCAAAACAGTTTGATTTCAAACTTCACCCATTTAAGTTTACCTCAAATTGCTTTACATTCCTTATAAGAAAAATGACCATCAAGCAACAAAGTTAATTCTGTCATTTCTTATAGTAAGTCCAAAGTTACTTCCCAGAATGTTAGGCCATTGCATTATATTAATATAAATGAAGGCCAAAATGATCTATCAGAGAGATTTTAGGATCAATCTTCATTGTCTCATCCTGTCCTATTTCAATCACAATATATTATAGTGTAAATTTTAAATAGTTTTAATTTATCATTAAGTTATAACTTTTTAAGTTTAAATACATTTAAAAATTTTAAATAGTTCTTAAATATTTTTTTAAGGAAAAAAAAAGCATCCCACAAAGATATTAAGGCGTTTGACTGGATCGAGATGGAGACGATACAAGACATAGGGCATCTCGTTCGCTCATAAGATTTAAAACCTTAAAATATTTACCAAAGTTGCAATGCAACCGACCGCAGAAAGTACGGCCTAACTTTGCTTGCAGCCCTGATTTTGCTTACGCTCCCTTGAGATATTTCCGCGCAATTGCGTCCCCCATCCTACATGCACCAGCACCCATCTCCCTCTCGCCCTTCAACACCTCGCAGTCCTATCGCTAACCTCTCACGAGTCAAGTCCAATAAACTGAAAAATAAAATTTACTGAAGAGCAATAGGGCTCCAAATTTAAAGCACCAAAGTTGCAATGCAACCGGCCGCAGAAAGTATGGGCCCGTCTTTGCTTGCGGCCCTTACTTTGCTTCCGCTTAAGATATTTCCGCATGTGCCGATGAACGCAGTCGCATCCCCCATCCTACATACACCAGCCCCCATCTCCCTCTCGCCCTGCAACACCTCGCCATCCTATCGCTAACCTCTCGCCCTTCATCTCCCTCTCACCATGCAACACCTCGCCGTCCTATCTCTAACCTCTCGCCCTTCATCTCCCTCTCGCCATGCAACACCTCGCCGTCCTATCGCTAACCATGAACGGCCACTACGATCCCAATGGTGATGTACAACTACGCCACCTTGACTCCCCTCATCCACCCCTAGATATTACAGCATTTCTGTCCTCACTCCCCAATAGCAATATTGAGCTAATTTTCGACCGACTAGCTGCTCCAGTGCAGGACAACCTGCCGCTTTCGAACGTCGACTTTTTAAGGTCCTTGATCCGGAATTTGCCTTTTCCTACACAGTGAGATGGGAACCCACAGTCATCATCGAGACTTAACCCTGCAGCAGGGCAGCAGGCCTTGACGCCAATCCAGCAGGATCAGCTAGGAGAAATGAACTACTGTATATTCGGTACATTACAGGATAGTAGTGTTAGTTGTCGTTGCTGTTGTTGTGATGCTGTTATTATTACTCTTCTTCTTGTTGATGTAGGTGTTGGGGTTTAGCCCTTGATGAACAGTAATAGGATCAACCTCAACTGGAAAAATACCTCTAGGCTTTCATCCTTTATTGCCAATGATCAGATTTCTCCCCCTAGGCTTTCACCCTTTGTTGCCAATGATCAAATTGACGTACGGTGTCTTACCTCGTCCCTTAAACCCCCAAGTTGTCAAATCGACGTGAGGCCTCCTCTCCTTTTTCCCTTCAAGAAGTCAAGCATTGGCAACTTCAAGCTTGACTTCTTGGCGCCAGCACTTCTTGGCGCCAGCACTTCTTGGCACCAGCGGGTACTTCCTCTTTCTTCTTCTTTCCATGAAGACTTCATGGTCTTCCTGCTTTTGGAATCACCACCGGATCCCACATCCGGTTCTTGAGAGTTCCGTGAGTCTTCAAGTCTCAAGCTTCTCCACACGAAACCGCTCCACGTGCTGCCCACGAAATCTAGAAAAACTCATGCACCTCCATGAAGCACCAGGAGGTCCACGCACGAAACTGTTTCTCCCACGATCGGGAAGCCTCCCTTTTACGTTGTTTTCCTCACGTGAACTCCTCCACATCTACAAACGTCTTCAATGGATTTTAATGCACGCTCCTCCATGGAATCAATGCACCTCCTATGGAATCAATGCACCTCTTCACCTTAGCCACAATAAGTCAACGGATTAGAGGTTCCGCTCACGGAAGCCGTGAGCTCCCTGGAATTCTCGGATGAAGACTCCATGTCAACACACTAGAAATCCACATATGCCTAACGAAGCCACGAGATGTATTCCACGGAAACCTTGGGATTTATCCTCCCTCCCACCATGAAACCTGGGATTTATCCTCCCTCCCACCGTGCTCCCTGGAACACCAGAATGGTAGGAAGGGAGAAGACGAAGAGATAGGGCTGCCGCCATGCGATGAGAAAGGATTTATGGGAGAAAAGAATATGTTCTCTATTCCTTCCAAACCCTAAAGACTAAAGTTTAAATACATCCACAAAGCCCAAACTCAACAAAAACTTCCATGGACTAACCCAATGAGATTAAACTAATGCACAAGCCCATGTACATCCGTGACTTGATTTAATTTCAACCATTGGACTTAAATCCAACCCAATACAAGTTAGCCCCCCTGGGCCTTGATAGCACCACACCAGGCCTAACAATCTCAACCTTGGTACTTTCAAGGCCTCGGCACGTTTGCCATGTCCATCAGCTGCAATTCCTACGAAAGCTATTTCGTGAAAGAACCTTGGTCAGTGCATTGCTGGATTCTCCTTGGTGTATACCTTCACTAGCTCCACTCTACCTTTTACCAGCTCTTTGTAGTCGAAGCCTTCCATCCGAAAGTATTCTCTGGCCACTAGTCCCACCTTGTACCTGATACCTCTTTACTCTGAAGACTCTTTCTTGCACTGATAAATCCAATTGCAACCAATGGGTTTCTTCCCTTGTGGCAACTGGACCACCTGTCACATGCCAATCCTGTAGAGAAACTACATCTCCTCTGTCATAGCCTACATCTCCTGCCATAGCCTGAACCCACCTATCTCTGTCCTGCCTCTCCATAGCCTTCTGATAGGTATAAGGGTCTTCATTCACTCTCACTAGGGCATATGACACTGAATCCTCGAAGCCGTATCGAACTGGTGGTCACACATTTCTCCTAGGCCTGTGCAGTGCAATCCCAATCAGTCCCCTGCCCAGCTGCATCCTTCTGAGTCCTCTGCTCAGTTGCATCCTGCTGAACTTTCTGACTTCTGATCCCTCTGCTAGTCCTCTTCACCTGAATCTTAAATCTTCCTGGTCCACTAGCAAATGGCATGACTGTATAGGAGGTCATTTGACTAGTGTTACCATGTTCCACCTCTTGTAGTCCCTGCTGTGCATCTATACCGTCTATGCTATGAAGAATCGAGCTCTCATCGAATGTCATATCTCTGCTGATGAAAACCTTCTTCTCTAAGGGGTCCCATAGCCAATACCCCTTGATTCCATGCGGGTAGCCCAGGAACACCATTTTCTTAGACCTGGCGTCCAACTTACTCCGCTTTCCAACACCAGCATGCATATATGCCGTGCATCCAAACACCCTCAGATGGTTCATGTTTGTCTTCCATTTAGACCATATCTCCTCTAGAATACCTTCATCCAATCTGGTGTATGGTGACCGATTGACCAAGTAGCTGGCTACATCTACTGCATCAATCCAGAACATCTTTGAAAGCCCTGCCTGTAGCCTCAAGCACCTTGCTTTTTTCAACAGTGTTCTATTCATTCTCTTAGCCATCCCTTCCTGTTAAGAAGTTTCCATTACCGAGAAGTGCCTTTTGATGCCCCACTCCTCATAAAATCTCTGGAACTCCTTATTGGTAATTCCTCGCCACTGTTTGACCTCAAACACTTCACACTCCTATCCTACTCTCTCTCCACCACAGCCTTCTAGATTCTGAACTTGATGAAGACCTCTGATTTCTCCTTCATGAAGTAGATCCACTGCTTTCCTGAAAAAATTATTTATTAGGGTAAAGAAGTATCTGGCCCCATTTCTTACAGAAACTGGGGCTGGTCCCTAGACATCTATGTGTACTAACTCTAGAAGTTCTGTACTCCTAGCTGTGCTGACCAAGAACTGTACTCTCCTTTGCTTCCCCATCTAACATGGCTCACAGATCTCCATAACTCCATCACTCAGGTCCGAAAGTAGTTCTCTTTGCTCAGTTCTTTCATCCCCTCGTCTCCTATGTGGCCTAGGCGGTAATGCCACATCCTGTACACATCCCAAGAATCTTGTTCCACAGCTACTGCCTCAAATTTTTTAGTCACCATAGAGCCCTCCAATATGTATAAGTTGTTCTCCAGCCTTCTTCTCATCACCACCATAGCTCCATTGGAAATGTTCAGAACTCCACTCATGGCATGACTGCTGAAGCTGTATCCTGTCTGCTCCAGGTACCCCAGTGACACCAAATTTTTTTTGAGTTCTGGAATATGCTTCACACTAGTAAAAGTGCGCACCATGCCATCAAACCTCCTCACCCTCACTGTACCAATCCCTGCCACCTTGCAAGGGTGATCATCTCCAAGAGTCATACATCCCTCATCAACCTCTGTGTAAATGCTAAACCACGACCGGTTGGGAGTGTAATGATGAGAACAGGCTGAATTTAAGGTCCACATCTCTGTACTGTGCTTAGGGTCCACATCTCTGTACTGTGCCTATGACCATCTGATACCATCAAGAGATCATCCTTCACCTCTTAGCCTGCAGCTGTACTCACAGATTCAGATACTCCCTTTCTCCCTTTTTGTCACTTAAGACAATCTCTTTTAAAATGTCCTATCTCACAACACTTGTAGCACTTAGCCTTCCTGGACTGTAACCGTCCCTAGGCCTGCTCCTATCCCTGCCTCTGATCGCTGAACATGCTTTCTTCTCCAATGACATCCACTGCTTATCTGTCATACCATCTAACCTTTTTCTCCAAAGCCAGATCTAAACCCTGTTGCACAAGAAAGTCCTCTACCGAACTTTCCACATGGAGCAACTTTCCTTCCCATCAAACTTTTTAAAATATATTTTCAAAATATCTCAACCAAAAATAGCACAAAATATTTCAGAAAATAAAGAGTACCTTGATGAGGCTTTGCTAAAATTTTTCATCCCTTGAGGATCCCCAAACAACTTCTTCATGTTCCTGAACTACAATTGTTAGGGTTTAGTCCTCGATGAATAGCAATAGGATCAACCTCGCTGGAGAAATACCCTGGGCTTTCATCCTTTGTTGCTAATGATCGGATTGACGTAGCAGTATCTTACCTCGTCCCTTAACCCCCAAGTTGCTAGATCGACATGAGGCCTCCTCTCCTTTTCCCTTCAAGAAGTCAAGCTTGAAGTCAATGCTTGACTTCTTGGCGCCAGCACTTCTTGGCACCAGCACATACTTCCTCTTTCTTCTTGTTTCCATGAAGAGGGTCTTCCTGCTTCTTGGAATCACCACTGGATCCCACCTTCGGTTCTTGAGAGTTCCATGAGTGTTCAAGTCTCAAGCTTCTCCACACAAAGCCGCTCCACGCGCTACCTACAGAATCTGAAAAAACACACGCACGTTCACGAAGCACTAGGAGGTCCATGCATGAAGCCGTTTCTCCCACGACCGGGAAGCCTCCCTTTCACGTTGTTTTCCCCACGTAAACTCCTCCACATCTACAAACATCTTCAATGGATTTTAATGCCATGGAATCAATACACCTCTTCAGCTCAGGTACCCAGCCACAATAAGTCAATGGATCAGAGGTTCCGTTCTTCTTCCGTGAGTACGTGAGAACTCACGTCACCGCTCATGAAGCCGTGAGCTCCCTGGAATTCCCGGACGAAGACTCCACGTCAACACACTGAAATCCACAATGCCTGACGAAGACACGGAGATGTCTTCCACGAAAACCTAGGATTTATCCTCCCTCCCACCGTGGTTTATCCTCCCTCCCACCGTGCTCCCTGGAACACTAGAATGGCGGGAGGTGAGAAGATGAAGAGATAGGACTGCTGCCCTATGATGAGAAAGGATTTATAGAAGAAAAGAATCTGTTCTCTATTCCTTCCAAATCCTAGAGACTAGAGTTTAAATACATCCACGAAGTAGGCCAGGCCTAGACTCAACAAAAACTTTCATGGACTAACCCAATAAGATTAAACTAATCCACAACCTGTGTATACTCGTGACTTGATTTAATCTCAAGTCTTGGACTCAAATCCAGCCCAATATAAGTTAGCCTTCCTGGGCCTTGATAGCACCACACCAGGTGTAGGAGAGAGCTGTAAACCCCCGGTAAATTAATGGTGGGGAGGATAACTCTCGGTATTTAGTTGGGGTCACTTGGCACCTAGAGTTATTCTGACATTTAAGTTCCCTGCATGATGCTTGGATTCCCGAGCCTATGCGTGTATGATGGGTTTCCGAGTCCCTAGACTGAAGTGTTGCGTAGGGGATTATTTATATGATGAAGGAGGACTCCCTCCATCATCCTGGCGTCCGTTTCCATCAGATAATCCTCTTAATGCCAGAGAGAGAGAGAGAGAGAGAGAGCCTGAGAGAGAAATAGCCGGGAAGAGAGAGAGAGAAAGAGAGCCAGAGAGAGAGAAAGAGAACCAAAGAGAGAGAGAGAGACAGAGAGGGAGACAGAGAGAGCGCATGAGGCAGAGAGATGAAATAGAGACCAGCCGATCCCTTGGTTCAGGCCCAGCGGCGTGCTCGCCGCCTCGCCGGGCCTGAGGGTGGTGGTGGAGAGAGAGAAGAGAGAGAGGGCCAATTGGCCCTTCTCTCGCGCGGTGGCGGAAGCCAGTTGCCGGTTGGTTCGGGCCGGCGGCGTGCTCGCCGCCTCGCCGGGCCTGAGCTTCGACCTGTCGCCTCCACCGGCGCCGAGCGTGCATCCGGTGAAGGTCCGGCCGGCCAAGGTGGCCGGCCGTGCCGCCGGCATAGCATCGTGCCGCGCGGATGTGAGAGAGGAAAAGAAAGAAATTAAGGGAGAGAGGGGGAGTTTGGCGGCCGGCTGCGACGGCGGCCTGGCCCGGCCACCGGCGGCCGGGCCGCCCTCAATTTGGCCGGCGGCGGCCTAGCCGCCGGCTAGGTCCCGGTCCCCTGTTCGGTGAAATAGGGGATCGGGATGGCTTGGCTGAACCGGGCCGGCTGGGCCGGCCGGTTCAGGGCTTTTGGGCCGTGCAGCAATAAAAGTTTGGGCTAATTTTTGGACCCCGTAACGGATCGGATTAGCAAAAGATTTATATGGCTAGAATCTAGGTAAATTCTAGTTTCTGGGGGTATTTTACTTCCCCAATTGGGTGTGTATAGTGGGAGATATTCGAGCTAAAAGTTGGGCCCATGAACTAGTTTGGGTAGAAATTCTAAGGGCCATTTTAATATTCTTTATTAATAAATTAATTATGTAAAATGATCCTGTAGGTGCTCAGACATCTGACTAGCTGATATATATACCTGTTGGATTGCGTACTGAGGTAAGTAAGCCAGTTATCAGTATTTAATAAATTATTCATTATATGAATGTTTAAATTATGAATTTGACATGAAGAATTGTTATTGGCTAAATTGTAAGTAAATGAATATTATGAATACGTGGTTGTTTATGTGCTATGATTTCATATGTGGATGCTATGCATGAGAGGTGCAGTTATTATTACATTGATGTGATATATTATATGCAATTGTTGAGTAAGTATAATCCACTGTTTATGCAAATAGAGATGTTATTGATATGTTTGTGCATGATGTGAGGTGCTGTTATGTGTCGCCGCGGTTCTCCTTTATCATGTCATACCACACACACATCTAGAGGATGTGTTCTGCTTGTTTATACTATTCACACGTCTAGAGGATGTGTTCTACTTGGGTTCGAGATGACATCACGCATCTAGAGGATGTGTTCTGAGTTACTATGAGGTGGCATCACACGTCTAGAGGATGTGTTCTGCTTGGTTCGAGGTGGCATCACACATATAGAGTATGTGTTCTGATGGATTATGATATGGAGTGGCACTGGTATCTGGACCCTTTCAGTAGGGGATGCTTGTTGGTACATATTGAGATATTGCAGGGCCGTGGGTCACATTTAAGCTACCATTGAGAGTATAAACAGTGGGTTTACTTACATTGCATGTTTGAGTATTTGTGAATGTTTAAGCATGCAAATCACTTATGTGCTTATTGATTGCTATGCTATGATTTGACTGTATAACGTGGCTTACTTATTGAGTGTAAGCTCATAAAAATCTTACAATGTTTTTGTTAGAGCCACGAGATTGAAGATGGATGGTTGGGGTGATGGATCTTCTAAATCAAGACCCATTATTTTGTTGTAACCCCAGTATTGCTTATGTGTAGGGCTTGATGCCCAAACTTTATTATTGTGGTGTGTAAGGGTTTGTAACTCAAAACTTTTAGTATTCAGTGATGAATTTGGCTTGATTATATATATTTTGTTATGTATAAAAAATTTGTGATGCCTTGCGTGCCCGGCACGCGGCGGGTTGTCACCCTAGCCCAATATTTGGGTCTGGGGTATGACAGCTTTAGTGGTATCAGAGCCTAGGTTTTGACTTTAGGGACACATGCGTGATGACACTCTAGGCAAAATACTAGGATGATATGGAGACATTATGACTTTCAAGGAATTTCATGAATTATGCTTTGGAAGCTTGAAATTTAAAGTTTATCAAGATATTAATTGAATTACAAATTTGATAGGAATTGAGAATGAACCATCGCAAGCCAATGATATTATGTGGGCTCCCAGGCTGGTGACCTTGATCAGTGGGGAGGTCAAGGGGCTTCTAGAGGTTTTCAGACCTTTAAATAATATGGGAGATGAAATTTTAATTGGATATGCAATAAAAGATAGATGAATATATGGAATAAACATAGTAGTGAAAATTGCAATTGATGACTAATATGACTAAGATAACATCATTATGTTCATATTGCAATTGAGTTGATATATGGATTTTGAGTTATTAAATCTGAATTTGAATGTGGATAAAATGAATTTTATTTGTAGAACTTACATTGTTGATATTGTAAGTTTAAGATTATGAGCTAATCTGCTGGTTATATGATTAATATTGATGATATTTTGGGAATGAAATAGTTAACTACATATTTTGATCAATTGCAATTGAGTACTTTCTGAATTTGAGTCTGGATGGATAAGTATATTTAGTGAATTTTACTAAGAGAACTTTTATTATGGATATTGCATGTTCAAAACTGATTGTTACTTTGCTAGATATGCAGATGGTTGATACTGATGTTAATGAAATAGTTGACTGCATATTATATCTTGATGGACCATTTATGAAGAATATAAAATTTTAAATTCTGAGACAATTACTGTTTAAGTTTTTGAGAGCAGTAGACTCTATTAATCTTTAGAACTGATTTTGGCTATAAATGATCAAATATTTTGATGGTAGAAAGTGAAAGATTTTAGCTAGAATGAGAATAAGATAAACTCCACTGATAAAGAATTTCATGGGAATTTTCATCTGTTAATAGATTTCTAAATCAAGATATCTGTTCATTAATTTATCGTGCATACTTATTGTACCTTTCTTCATAGTTCCTAAGTAGATATCTTTCTCCAGGATGGATAATTTATCAATCAGCCATAAGTGGCATAATTATTAAGAAAATAGGAGGGAGATGATTTTATTTTTGACTATTATCAGTTATGGATTATGGTTAAGGGTACATCTATTATCACTTTCAAGTCATAGAGAGATTACTATAATTTCTCAATTATGTCTTTAGATGGTAAGTGCATTTTAATCTTTATTGACCTTATAAGTCATGTATCCATCTGAGCTAGATTAGTGAGGTCACTTTGAGATATTCAAAGGGTTTAAATTAGTTGGCCATGATATGGCATTGCATAATCTATAGGTGATTTTGATAGTCATTGGTAACAAATAATTGATTCAAGGATTTGAATCATTTAAATTACAATATTTATTGAGAATATACTGACATATTCAAGAGAAATTGATTGGTTGTAGTGGTAATTACTGATAAATATAAAGAAGATAAAATAATTATATTGGTGATTAATGATGGCACTATTATTCAAAGAAAATAAATTAGTTAATTATGATAATTATGAAAGATATCCTAAATAATTGCATAATGTTCATTGATGTTAGCTTGAAGTATTCAAGAGTGAAACCTAGTATGTTATGATGATTGAAATAAGTGTCGTAATGATTAATGGCACATTCAACTATTTATGAGTTGAGAGAGCATTGAAGAAAACTATCTTATATCTAAGTCATAAGAATTTAGAACTGTCTTATCGAGGAATTAGAGTACCTAATGTTTTACTAACCTTAAGAATGGATGACATAATACATGTGATGGACTCTATGATATTTATGATGATTGTGTTGTGAGAAGTTAAGGTATTAAAAAAAAAAGGGGACAGAAAGAAATACTTCTTAAGGAATTTAATTTTATTTGGTAGAAAGATTAAATTAATTTTGAAAGTTGGACATGTCATTTGGGTACTTGGGAATGAAATAAAAGTTTGCTAGTGAGTATCTTTAATGGTACAAAATTTGTTTAATTTCGAGGATGAAATTTTAGTGGGATAAAATGTTAATATTGTTTCTGGTTTAGTAGTAAACTGAGTAAATTGAGTCTGAACCCAATTGTCTCACTCTTTTAATTGATGATGTCCTCATAAAGCTTAGTGGATTAAGCTGAATTTATGCCAGCCTTCCACCCTCAAATAGATGGACAATCTGCATGAACCAATTAGATTTTTATGATATACTGCGAGCCTGTGTGATGGATTTAGAAAGTGCTTGGTATAGCTTCTTACCCTTAGTGAAATTGCTTATTTTAATGATTACCAAGCCAACATTCAAATGGATTCATTTCAATTGTCTATGATATAAGGTGTAATTTTTTTTTTTGAGATGAAGTGTGAGAGAGAAAATTTTGGATACTGAACTGGTTTAGCAAATATGAGAAAGTATCATTAATTAAAGCAGCTTCATGTAGCTCAGAGTTAATAGAAAAGTTATGTTGATGTTAAACAGAAAGATTTGAAATTTCAGGTTGAAGATCATTTGGAAATTTTACTAACTAATGACGTGATGAGATTTGTGTTTAGAGGTGAATTGAGTCCTCAATTTATTGGGCTATTTGAGATGTTGATCAAGGAATAGGAGGTGGCTTATAGCTTAGCACTGTCTTCATTACTCTTTGGGGTGTTCAATGTGTTTCATACCTTTATGACTGAGAAGGTATATTTCAAACCCCGTTATGTGTTAGAACTTGAACCAATTTAGCTTAAGAAAGAATTGACTTATGAAGATCATCTTGTGTACATCGTGGACCGCAAGGATCTAAGTTTTGAGAAGGTGTAGTATTCCTTATGTCAAAGTTCAGCGGAGTAATTATTCTGAGAGGGAGATTATCTGGGAGTCTAAGGAGAAAATGAAAAAGAAACATCCCAATTATTTGTATCTTATTACAGATCAACGATGTATCGATAACGGTGACTTTTGAATGAAATTTAGCTGATTATGAGATAGAAAATTTGGATTGGTATTCTATTGGATATATCAAATTTCGAGGCCGAAATTTTTATAAGGAGGGGAGAATGTAAACCCTCGGTAAATTAATGGTGGGGAGGATAACTCTCGGTATTTAGTTGGGGTCACTTGGCACCTAGAGTTATTCTGACATTTAAGTTCCCTTCATGATGCTTGGATTTCCGAGTCTATGCGTGTCTGATGGGTTTCCGAGTCCCTAGACTGAAGCATTGCGTAGGGGATTTTTATATGATGGAGGGGGACTCCTCCATCATCCTGACATCCGTTTCCATCAGGTAATCCTCTTAATGCCAGAGAGAGAGAGAGAGAGAGAGCCTGAGAGAGAAATAGCCAGGAAGAGAGAGAGAGAAAGAGAGCTAGAGAGAGAGAGAAAGAGAACCAGAGAGAGAGAGAGAGAGGGAGACAGAGAGAGCGCGTGAGGCAGAGAGATGAAATAGGAGACCAGCCGATCCCTTGGTTTAGGCCCGGCGGCATGCTCCCACCTCGCCGGGCCTGAGCTTCGGCCGGAGACCCCGCCGGCACCGGGAGAGGTGTCCGGCGGGGTGGTGGTGGAGAGAGAGAGAGAGAGAGGGCCAATCGGCCCTTCTCTCGCACGGTGGCGGGAAGCCGAATTCGGCTTCCGCCGGTTGGTTCGGGCCCGGCGGCGTGCTCACCGCCTCGCCGGGCCTGAGCTTCGGCCTGTCGCCTCCACCAGCACCGGGCGTGCGTCCGGTGGAGGTCCGGCCGGCCAAGGTGGCCGGCCGTGCCGCCGGCACAGCATCGTGCCGTGCGGATGTGAGAGAGGAAAATAAAGAAATTGAGGGAGAGAGGGGGAGTTTGGCGTCGCGGCCGGCTCTGGCCCGGCCACCGGTGGCCGGGCTGCCCTTAATTTGGCCGGCGGTGGCCCTAGCTGCCGGCTAGGTCCCCGTCCCCTGTTCGGTGAAACAGGGGATCGGGATGGCTTGGCTGAACCGGGCCGGCTGGGCCGGCCGATTCAGGGCATTTGGGCCATGCAGCAATAAAAGTTTGGGCTGATTTTTGGGCCCCGTAATGGGCCGGGATTAGCAAAATATTTATATGGATAGAATCTAGGTGAATTCTAGTTTCTGGGGGTATTTTCACTTCCCCAATTGGGTGTGTATAGTGGGAGATATTCGAGCTCAAAGTTGGGCCCGTGAACTAGTTTGGGTAGAAATTCTAAGGGCCATTTTAATATTCTTTATTAATAAATTAATTGTGTAAAATGATCCTGTAGGTGCTCAGACATCTGACTAGCTGATATATATACCTGTTGGATTGCGTACTAAGGTAAGTAAGCCAGTTATCAGTATTTAATAAATTATTCATTATATGAATGTTTAAATTGTGAATTGTGACATGAAGAATTGTTATTGGCTAAATTGTAAGTAGATGAATATTATGAATATGTGGTTGTTTATGTGCTATGATTTCATATGTGGATGCTATGCATGAGAGGTGCAGTTATTATTACATTGATGTGATATATTACATGCAATTGTTGAGTAAGTATAATCCACTGTTTATGCAAATAGAGATGTTATTGATATGTTTGTGCATGATGTGAGGTGCTGTTATGTGTCGCCGCGGTTCTCCTTTATCATGTCATACCACACACACATCTAGAGGATGTGTTCTGCTTGTTTATGCCATTCACACATCTAGAGGATGTGTTCTACTTGGGTTCGAGATGACATCACGCATCTAGAGGATGTGTTCTGAGTTACTATGAGGTGGCATCATTATATATGATATGGAGTGGCACTGGTATCTGGATCCTTTCAGTAGGGGGATGCTTGTTGGTACACTATTGAGATATTGCAGGGTCGTGGGTCACATTTACAGCTACCATTGAGAGTATAAACAGTGGGTTTACTTACATTGCATGTTTGAGTATTTGTGGAATGTTTAAGCATGCAAATCACTTATGTGCTTATTGATTGCTATGCTATGATTTGACTGTATAACGTGGCTTACTTATTGAGTGTAAGCTCATAAAAATCTTATAATGTTTTTGTCAGAGCCACGAGATTGAAGATGGATGGTTGGGGTGATGGATCTTCTAAATCAAGACCCATTATTTTGTTGTAACCCCAGTATTGCTTATGTGTAGGGCTTGATGCCCAAACTTTATTATTGTGGTGTGTAAGGGTTTGTAACCCAAAACTTTTAGGATTCAGTGATGAATTTGGCTTGATTATATATATATTTGTGTTATGTGTAAAAAATTTGTGATGCCTTGCGTGCCCGGCACGCGGCGGGTTGTCACCCTAGCCCGATATTTGGGTCTTGGGCGTGACAGGAGCACTTTGAAGTATACGGATCCCCCGACATCTTCCATCATGCTTTGATATACTTTCAAAGTCATCACAAAGGCGATTGTCCATCAAAGGAAAAGGAGTTCAAATTTATCGAGTAAGGAATGTTATATATATCTATATGGTTTTATTTAATTTATGAGTTTGTTATCATTATCTAATATCAAAGGGCAATGTTATCATTGGTTGCTTGGTGTCTGCCACCTTGCGACCTTACTGTTACCGCAAGAGAATGATCCCAACCTTTCGTAGACCTTACTGTTACCGCAAGAGAATGATCCCAACCTTTCGTAGTGTTACAAAATTGGGATCTTCTATCAATCGAGAAAAAACTACGAGAAGGTAGAAGATCTTCAATCGAGAAAAAACTACGAGAAGGTAGAAGATCTTTCATAAATCAAACACACAAATGTCAGGAATATTTGATTCAAAAGTATATCTAATAGAATGTTATATATAAATGATTATGAAGATTTTGGGTTTCAATTTCTATCAATTGGTATCAGAGCCAACCATGAATCCTTTAATTTTGGTTTTCATAAATGTTAGAATGGAATTTTGATTGATATAATATTTATATTACTGATTCATATAACTTGAATCTGTTATGGATATGTTTTATTTTAAAATAATTAGATAAGATAAACCTCTCCCCTTCCCTCGCAATAAACAAAAGAAAGGCAGGAAACTTTGATTGTTCCCTCCTTTACGTTAAGATATTTTTTCTATCCTACTTTACGTTAAGATATTTTTTCTATCCTACTTGCTTGCCATTGATATTCAAGTATGCTATATTTTATCTTATCAGATAATTATGGATTATCAGATAAAAGTTAAATTATGCATAAGATCTCATCAAAACAAAAGGCTTTAATTTGGGATTCCACCGAGAGTTGGGAGAGTTGGGATATTGTGGTCGCTTGGATTTCCATGTTTTGTGGGATAACATAGTGGGGCCATCGATATTATGGGGGCGTTAAGGGGAGATGAGAGGCCTCCCAGGTTCTGGCGTTAGAATTCTTCCATATTCCGCTGGGAATAACTGCTTCCTTTCACAATGATGGATTTAATGCACAATCGGTATAACTTCCTTATTAAAGGCTCTTGAGTAATACCGAGGTGTTCCCTCCTTAACCTGATCTTTCGTTCCACCATGTTGACCTGGTCAATGAGAATGGATGAACGAAATATCATCCGCTATACAGTCCGCTATCACTACAATAAAATAGCATAATTGTGACAAAAATTTTCATCACTATTCTATACAAATTGGGTTTAGTGATATGGATTAATGACGAAAATCTTATCGTCACAATTTTGCCGTCACTAAATTTAGTGATGGAAAGAGGTCCATCACAAAATAATAGTGACGGATTTGTGATGGAACATATTTTCCGTCACTAAATTATGACGGATTAGTGACAATCACGTATTATTCCATCATTATTCCATCACAAATATTTCATCACTATTCATCATAATTTAGTGATGGATTGTTGACAAAAATTTAGTCACTAAAACTTTCGTCACTAGTCCGTCACTAATAGCTCCATCACTATGCCACGACAGATTAGTGATGAAAGAATCCATTAGTCATTCATTATTGTTCCATCACTAATCAATCACTAATATTTTCGTCAATAATTCATCACTATTATTTCTATCAAAAATCCATCACTAATCCATCATTAACCTAATAAAATTTCATCAAATTTTTATTCTTATAAATTTAAAATTATTTTTAAATTACAATATATTTAATGCATTCTAATGAAATTTATAGATAAAATTTAAATTTAAGAATAAAAATATATTTCATAAAATATGATAAATATATATGTATACATCAACAATACTAATGTTTTATATAATTGACATCAAATTATTAAGTTTAAGATAAGTAAAAGAGAGAACTTGTAATAATCAAACTATTAACGCTGGCATGGGCCATGTCACAACTTGGGTGGATTCTCTTCTCCTTTATCACCTTCTACACCTCCAGTCTCCTTATTTTTGCTGTTGCAACGCAGCTCCCTGAAACATAAATTTTAAAGACTATTGTCTTTGCATGCAGGTGGAGCACAGTTTAGGTTTTGCGGACTCCGTCAATATGTCAACTTATTTGGAGTTGCCATTGGCTACACCATCACAACATCCATAAGTGCAGCGTAAGCTCTTGCACCTTCTTCTTCACCAAGGTCACAACGTTCTAAAGCCTTCCCAAGATGCATCCTTATGAAGAAAAAGCTAAACTTGGTTCCTCCTCCGACAGTACAAAATGCTAAAACAATGCTTGGATTAAACAACAAAAAGAAATTTACTAACTGGGCAGAAGTTTTCCTTCCCCTGGTATCCATAGCTCAATTAGTAGCCATATCCTGGTTGGAAACCGAAAACAGGACCATTAGTGTGCTTGTCTAATAACAAATGAACCGGGATAACAAAGAGAATAAGAAGAATACCACAAGGTAGAAACTGAATTGTCCATTGGATTCTCAGCAGGCACTGGCTCTGGCTCTTTGATGTCCACCACCACCACATCTGAAGGAATGTTCTTGCAACTGAAGTTGCATGCTCCAGGCAGCACCTAACCACCTGATTTGATCAAAGAAAGATGGGTTTAGCATTTCACATCTTGCTAGACGGGTTCTATAATATATAATACATTGCTGCGAGAGATCTATCAACCAGTGGTTGCCAGATGAGGAAACTAAACTTCATATCCAAAACATCTGTCATTTTGCTGCTATTAAAATTATCATCACTGGTCTGACCCAAAGATTGATGAAAAACTTGAAGACCCATCAGGCTGGTGGAATCACCATATTCGACAGCAGAAAAGCCAGAAAGCATAAAAACTGTAGCTAAAAGTAGGACCATAATGAGGACTGAAGATGAAGTTTCTGCTTAGAGTTGCTATAGGAAAACTAAACAGTTAGAAACGTGAGCACAATTAAGGATTTATATCAACCTCAGTTACATCTAAAGGAAGTGTTATAGCAAATAAGTTATGTTATAGAGTACACGGATACAGTGCAAAACAACTTAAAACAACTCAAGGTTCCAACGACAATGAAATTTCCCACGAAATATGCCTTCTAACTTCAAAACATGGAACTATCAAGAACGCCCATGAAAGTAGCTTCCCCAAACATGCAAGATTATTAGGTGCTATTTGGATGCCTACAACCAGGTGCCAGCGAACCCAGTTGCAGTAGGTGACCCTTCTCCAATGTTTGGGTATATGGCATTTTTGTTGGAATATTAAACTTGTTTTAATGCACTCTTGAAAGACCAAAGACTCCATGGGAGAAAGGAAGAGTCACTCTTGAAAAGACCAAAGGCTTCATAGGGAAAGAAAGAGTCATTTTGAAAAGATAAGATGGTTCAGAAATTTAAAATTGACTCTTAGTATTTTGTAATTGACTCTTAATTTTCTGCAAATGTCTTTTAGTTTTTCTATGCATGTATTAAATAGTGGTATATGAAAGGACATCTAGATGTTTATAAATATGGAGGTGTTTGCCCATGAAATGTAGAAGAAGAAGAAGAAGATGATGATGAAAAATAGAGAGACCCAAAAGATGTATTCCCTCTAACATCTCCATAATAAGAGAGTGTTATTTTTCGTATTGAAAGTATTCTCCACTTCCATCAATCTGGTATCAAAGCTCCTTATGTGCCCACCTTGTTTCCAACAAGTGGTATCAGAGCCTTTTTTTTTTTTGAGAGGACCAAACTTGAGGGAGATGGCCAACGATGGTGTGCATATTCAAGTTCCCAATTAAGCTTACTAAGGAGAACTATGGGAATTGGTGTATCCAAATGAAGTCCTTATTTGGCTCATAAGATCTATGAAAATTGTTCAAGATGGCTACACCGAGCCTACAGTAGAGCAAGAAAGAGGGTACAATCAAGCATAAAAAGATACTTTAAGGGGCTTAAGTAGAAGAGACAAAAAAGCTTTGTTTCAATTATATCAAGCTTTAGATGAGGTGACATTTGAGAGAATTGATGAAGCAAACTCTGCAAATCAAGCTTGGGATACTCTTTCTACTATCTTTAAAGGAGAAGAAAAGGTGAAGCGAATCCGGCTTCAACAATTGCGGGGAGAATTTGAAGTCACTACCATGAGGGAAACAGAAAACATCTTTGACTACTTCTCTCGGATATTGGTTATTGTAAACCAATTGAAAAGAAATAGAGAGAAGGTAGAATATGTTCGAGTGGTGGAGAAGATACTTCGGTTTTTGACACCGAGGTTTAAGCATATTGTTATTGCCATTGAAGAAGCTAATGATGTTGATACACTCTCCATCAATGCGTTGATGGGCAAACTTCAAATTCATGAACAAAAGATACTAAAGAAAAATGAAGCACATAATACGGAGTAAATACTTCAATCTAAGGTAGAGGCAAAAGACCAAAAAGAGAAAGATCAAGGGCTTCAATTGGCCTATAGTAATAAAAGAGATGACGGCAACAACTATCGTGGTGGCCGTGGTGGCAGAAGCAACTACCGTGATCGTGGTCGAAGCCATGGCCATGGTCAAAGAAGCTATAATGATGGAGGAGGCCAAAGCTCAAATTTCAACAATGAAAGAGGTGGCAGAAGAGATGGACGTGGACGAGGTAGAAGATCAATTGGAGGTCGTAACCAATCAAGATTCAATGTTCAATGCTATAATTGTCAAAAATATGGACACTATAGCTATGAGTGTTGGAATAATAAGCAAAGCAACAACATTGAATCCAACAACCAAGAAGGAGAACCGACACTTCTTTTGTCATGCCAAGAAGATGGAGACTTGAAGAATATATGGTTTTTTGACTCAGGAGCCTCAAACCATATGTGTGGAAGAAAAGAGTTATTTATGGAATTGCAAGAAGGGGAGTTTTGTGATGTGAAGTTTGGGGATCTCTCCAAAGCTCCTATCAAAGGAAGAGGTAAAATCATGATTTGGCAGAAGAATGGTAAACCTGATTTCATTTCCAATGTTTATTATGTGCCAAGTTTGAAGAGTAATATTCTAAGTATTGGCCAACTGTTAGAGAAGGGTTATGCAATTTATATGGAAGGACTATCTCTAACTCTAAAAGATTGGAATGGAAAGCTGATTACTCGTGTCCAGATGGCGAAGAATAGGATGTTTCCTCTTATCTTAAAGACGGAAGCATAAAATTGCTTGTAAGTGGATATCAAGGACCCTTCCTGGCTTTGGCATCTCAGGTTTGGACATTTAAATTTTGGAAGTTTGAAATTAGTATCTAATAAGGGAATGGTGAAATGACTTCCACACATAAATTATCCAAATGATGTTTGTCAGAAGTGCACACTAGCTAAGCATGCAAGAGCTCCCTTCAAAAGTAGAAAACCTTGGAAAGCAACAAGACCATTACAACTAGTGCATACTGATATATGTGGACCTCTTCCAGAATCTTGTGGTGGTAATAAATATTTTATAACATTTGTTGATGACTTTAGTAGAAAGTTGTGGGTTTATTTTCTTAAAGACAAGTCGGCTGCACTCTTTATGTTTAAATATTTCAAATCTTTGGTTGAAAAAGAAAGTAACAATAAAGTGCAGATTTTGAGATCCGATAAAGGCGAAGAATATATGTCAAATGCTTTTAGAAGCTATTATGATGAAGAAGGAGTTCGACATCAATTCACCGCTCGTACTCTCCACAATAAAATGGAGTGGCCAAGAGGAAGAACCGGACCATTCTTGACATGACTAGAAGCATGTTGAAAGAGAAGAACCTTTCTGAGTATTTTTGGGCTGAAGGGGTGGCATGTGCAGCATATCTTATCAACCGAAGTCCAACAAAAGCCATCAAAGGTATGACACCAGAAGAAGCTTGGAGTGGCTACAAACTAGGAATAAGCCATATGAAGATTTTTGGGTATATTGCCTATGCCCAAGTACCACAAGAGAAGAGGAAGAAGCTTGATGATCGAAGCCAAAAATGCATCTTCATAGGATATAGTGAGCAATTCAAAGCCTACAAATTGTACAATCCAATGACAAATAAGGTCATCATCAGTCGGGATGTGATTTTAATGAAGATGGAGTATGGGATTGGAATGACAAAGATTCTCATACCAAATATATAACACCTTATAATGAAGCTGAGGGGAATACAAATGAGGAAGCTACTCAACCAATCTTGTCACCAGCAAGATCATCTTCATCACCACAAGTTACACCAACTTCCTCAAGAAGTTCTATAAGCCCTGGAGAGTCAACAAGAAAGTTTAGAAGTATTAGTGATCTTTATGATGAAACAGAAGAAGTTGAACAAGTTGATTTATATTGTTTATTTGCTGATATTGAACCTCTAACATTTGATGAAGCTATGCAGAAAGTTGAATGGAGAAAAGCAATGGAGGAGGAGATTCTTGCCATAGAAAAGAATAATACTTGGGAGTTGACTTCACTTCCAAAAGGACAAAAGGCGATAGGCGTCAAATGGGTGTATAAAGTGAAGCGCACTGCTAATGGAGAGGTAGAAAAATACAAAGCTCGTTTGGTTGCCAAAGGCTACAAGCACAAGAAAGGGCTCGACTATGATGAAGTTTCGCGCCTATAGCCCATTTTGATTCAATAAAGCTCATTTTCTCACTTGCATCTCATCACAAGTGGAAAATATATCAAATGGATATAAAGTCGGCATTTCTCAATGGCTACCTTGAAGAAGAAGTCTATATTGAGCAACCTGAGGGCTATATCCATAAAGGGCTATATCCATAAAGGCATGGAAGATAAAGTATACAAGTTACACAAAGCTTTGTATGGATTAAAGCAAGCACCGAGAGATTTATATCTTCAAGATTGTGGTTTCAACAAATGCTCCTACGAACATGCTATTTATGTAAAGAAAAAAGGAGATGACATTTTAATTATATGTCTATTTGTGGATGACTTACTTGTGACAGGTAATTGCATGGAAATGATATATGGGTTCAAAGAAAACATGAGCAAGGAGTTCGAAATGATGGGAGGACACTTGATGTCTTATTTTCTTGGCATTGAAGTAAGGCAAAGTGAAGATGGCATCTTCATTTCTCAAGAAAGTTATGGTAAAAACATTCTACAAAAATTCAAAATGGAGTGCTGCAAAGAAGTAAACACCCCAGTTGCTTATGGAGCCAAGCTTAGTAAAGAAGGAGAAGGAAAGGAGGTGAACTCATCTCTCTTCAAAAGCCTTGTTGGAAGTCTTCGTTATCTTACTATAAGCCGACCTGATATTGTCTATGGAGTTGGTTTGATTAGTAGATATATGGAACATCCAAAGGAGTCACACTGGATGGCAGCAAAAAGGATTCTAAGATACCTCAAAGGAACTCTTGATCATGGTATGTTTTATACTCATTCCAATGATACAAGTTTAATTGGTTTTTCTAATAGTGATTGGGGAGGAGATCTTGATGAACGGAAAAGCACTTCTGGTTATATATTTTATTTTGGTGCTAATGCTTTTTCTTGGAGCTCAAAGAAACAATCCATTGTTGCATTATCTATATGTGAAGCAGAGTATGTTGCAGCAGCATCAAGTGCTTGTGAGGCCATATGGTTGCGCAACTTATTGAAAGAATTAAGTCATTCACAAAGGAGTCTGTGAAGATATATGTTGATAATAAGTCTGCTATTGAACTAGCTAAGAATCCAGTTCAACATGGAAGAAGCAAACACATTGACACAAGATTTCATTTTCTTCGTGATCAAGTTAAGAAAGGTATTGTGAAGGTTGTGTACTGTAAATCAAATGAACAAATTGCTGATATATTTACAAAATTACTCAAAGGTGAAGATTTTCAAAAGCTGAGAAAGATGCTTGGAGTCATGGCACCAAGAAAAAATAAGTTTACGGGAGAAATGTTGGAATATTAAACTTATTTTAATGCACTTTTGAAAGACCAAAGACTTCATGGAAGAAAGGAAGAATCACTCTTGAAAAGACCAAAGGCTTCTTGGAGAAAGGAAGAGTCATTTTGAAAAGATAAGATGGTTCAGAAATTTAAAATTGACCCTTAATATTTTGTAATTGACTCTTAATTTTTTGCAAATGTCTTTTAGTTTTTCTATGCATGTATTAAATAGTGGTATATGAAAGACATCTAGATGTTTATAAATATGGGAGGTGTTTGCCCATGAAATGTAGAAGAAGAAGAAGATGATGATGATGAAAAATAGAGAGAGACCCAAAAGATGTATTCCCTCTACATCTCCATAATAAGAGAGTGTTATTTTTCTTATTGAAAGTATTCTCCACTTCCATCAATCTGGTATCAAAGCTCCTTGTGCCCACCTTGTTTCCAATAATTTTATGCAGGTCCCATGCATTTTAAGTTACACCTGGGCCTCAATTGTGTCATCTCATCCTATGGCTGAATCATCCATAGGACAAACCGCAGCAAGTGAGGTGCCCATGTAACTTCCACCCATCAGGTCAGTTGTGTGTTGTTAACGCACCTGCAGCTTCCAATTAAAGCAAGCAGGTTGCTGCGACTGCAGTCCCTGCAAAACAAGCACTAGATTTTGTAACTTTATTTTAGTATATTAATACAAGTATATGCTGTGTCCGTATTCAGTTCATGTAAATTTTATTTTAGTAAGAGATAAAAATCTGAAGCTGGTATGCAAGACATTAATTGTCATCCTGGGGCTAGCCTTTTGGCATCATACCAGGCCTTGCCTAGCTTAAATCAAGGCAACCCTGTCAAGCTAAAGGGAAGACCCGGCCACTGGCAGCCTCAACCCAACTTAAAATTATCCTATTCCAGCATCCCTTGCTAAACATTAACATTTATAAAATAACATTAAAATTGAATATTAGCTGCAGTATTTTAATAGTCAAATGACCATCATCATAGCCAGAGAAGATATAAAATTGCAAACAAAAGAGGATAATTTATGGAAAGGCATCACTTGATCATATGCAAACAAGAAAGCAAAGCCACCGTATAGTGCACAGGAGTTCAAGCAAACCATAATACTCCATGAAATACTATTGACAATAACACTCATCATGCAGTACCGGTGCTCTTTTTGCAATCCACTCAGTCATGCGCCATAACAAGGCCAAACAAACCAGAATAGAATATCTGTAAAATTTCCATATGGTCACACTACATATGTATAGGAAGGAAGAGAGAGCACTTGCACATGCATGATTGTTATCCACATTCAATTTCACAAGAATGCATATTCTTTTGAAAATGTGTGCCATGTGGAAGAAAAATTGATTGTTTCAATGGAATACGGTTTCATGGAGTGCCAAGTCATGTGCAACAAACATGCTACCCCAAGAACCAAAAGAATAAATTTGCTCACCCGACTAGATCAGCTGCAAGAACAGATCTCAATAGCTCTGAGCGAGATGACAAGGTCTTGTGAATTTCTGAGGATGGGAATGGTGTCCGAAGAAACCAGCCAACTTTCATCTTGCTGTTGTACTCCTTAAGGCATTTAGGAAGGAACATTAAATGGTAATCATGGCACCAAACAACATCTCCCTCTTTATAATGCTGGTTCACAACATCAGCAAACATCTGGTTCACCCTTTTGTATGCATCAAACTGGGAGTGAAAGCTGCTCGAGTTGTTGCAAGCCGATCTTCTTGTGGAAGCCCGAGGTAGTGAAAGAGTGGCCACAATATATTGTTGCAGTATCCATTATAGTACTGATGTACTATCTCTTCATCAAGAAATACTGGAATGCATCTCTGCTACAAATAAAATATAGCATTACACAAGGTAATTGAAAAGGCAAAAGCATGCATTAAGAAATTACCAGGAAGTCTACCAGGCCACAAGGCACCTTCAGAAATATAAACAAATAGATAAACAAATAAATATATGCAAGCAAGCGGACCTTCTCTGCCAAGGCCCTTGTAAGTGCCCTTTGTCCCACTTCATCTGGCACATTTACACCAGCCCATCCAATCCATCTGGCATCGACATCCTTCACACCTGCAATAGCAAAGAAATTAACAAACTAAGCATTCATTTCCAACAGACATCTCGCTGCATAGAGTTACAATTGAAACGATTCCCGTTCTTGTGATGCATGAATAAAAAATATGTGCAGATATAATGGACAATTTCTCTGTCACGGAATCTGAAGTAGAATCTCAAAATTTTGAACAAATATTTTATAAATGTTAATGTTCAGCTTATTAATACTAAGAAGGTTTATGTCGTCTTATGATTCTGATCCAACTTAAAATTCCTTTCATATTTCAAATACAAAAATTATTTTATGAGCCAAACTGGAGCCCAGCTATACCTTATTTTATGATATTGTCTTCAGGGTGGAAAGCATAATTTAAGTATTAGAACTTATGATTCAGTCAACAAGAGGAGACTGAGGGCTGAAGTTGGCAGGCTTGTAGGGCAACTGCACATAAAATTCAAGTGCTGGGATACCACAAATTACCAATTAAATGGAGTAGGGTATTCTCATATATGGATGAGCTAAAGTCTCCAACTCAAACTCAATAACCATAAAGATATCCTCTCCAACATAACAGTTAGTGCATATTTCTCATCTAAATTAGGTATACACAAATACCTCTGAATCCTTTTCAGGATCCGGTTCAATGCTATGTTACCATTGATATAGCAACAGAGTATCAGCTATCATTCACTCTGCTCCATTGTTTTGCTCAATCTGACAGTAGATTCATTCTGCCTCAATTTTCTAACTTGTGCCGGTTAATCTTTTGACAAGACAATACAAAGAACTCCCTAACTACTGCATGAGCAAAGCACTGGATCTATATACCTGCATGTACAAAGTAAGTTTAGTGTTGATCAATACTAAAAGCTTGAGGTGATAAGTTATAATACGTTATGCATTCGAAGATAAACATATAATATCTTTATATTTTGGACTGCTCTATTATTTTGAAGAAACACAAAATATACTTATAATATCACTATATTATGAAGAAACACAAAAAACATGCATGTAAATATCACGGAACTTCAAATAAAAAATAATATATTTATCGCCAATAGATTCTTTGGTGATTGCTTATGATTATTGTGCAAGGGAAAGTGGTTCTAAGAACTTCACAACCTTCAATGCAGCAAAAATGAAAGACCACCTACAATCAAACAACAGATAAAATTAGAATTGGATGTTGAAATGAATAATGTACATGACAATTTTGGATCTGCATCAACTTGATACAAAATCAGAATGATACAAATATTTTAATTGTTGATGCACTTAAGTCCGATAAAGACACATGGCTAGCAATACTGCTTGATTAATGTGATAAGATTGATACCTAAGCAAAAGATAGTTAAAGGTCTCACAGAAATCCCCTAACCTATCATCAACATAGCATACCTTGTACAACAACAAGGAACTAATACAAACCAGTATATATTACAAAATAAACTAACATTTCTTCATATGAAATAAAAAGAAAAACAAAATTGCTTGCAACAGCCAAGCATGCATAAATTCATAGCAACAAAATACATATGTGCCAACTGTACTCCAATCTCCATCATTAGATGGAATCACTTTCCCTTTGTTGTGACCCATAAATGGAAATCTCGCTACAATAAATATAAACATAAACAAGACTTGGTGCTCTAAAGAAGTTGCATAAATTTCAACTGAGTGATCATCTTCACTATATTTTTAATATGCAAGCTTCTTGTGCTCATGGTGATGGTGGCTAACATTATTGATATGCTATTATCAAAATTTATTTGGCAATAGATGGGAGAAACATATAGTAGAATAACAAGATAAAAGTAAATTCAAGAATAAGTTTTCTATAACTCGAAAGGTATGATTATACTGATGCTTGGAACTTTGTTCCAAATGTGGCACAAGATAGTCTGCTTGCTTCTCTTCGAGTGAATAACACCTTTTTTGATCTTCCAGTGAAATAACAATTTATCTTAGTGTCCTAACAAAAAATATAGAAGCAACATGACAATTAGGATGAACATAATAATTAGCAAGAAGGCCACTGAACACAAACATGGCAACATTTTCTGGCTAATATATTGCATTTATGAGTTTTGAGAGAGTTGTTTGCTATTGATAATACTGCCTAGAAGCTTCCAATAAAGCCAGTAGGTGACCCACGGCGATCCTCAAATAGCTCAAGAAAATACTAGAAACTCCTGTTGCTTGAAAGTGAGATTCGGGTGAGTTGCAACTAATGGAAACAAATAACACAACTGGAAATTCATATAAATTGCACAATATGCACATGTTCAAGCAAACCGCTTAAAAAGTTAACTTAAATTTGTACGCATTCTTCGGTTTGTTGACAAGTTGACTGACTAGCTAAGAAAATTGGTTCACAAAGGAATGCACCTTTAGACCAATGATCTAATTTAACTAAATAAAAAAATTATAAATAACTGTTGATAGACTCAAAGTTGTGATGATAGATGCAAAACCATCCAATCATGCACAAGCCCTGAGATTTCCTCGTACTTAATATTGAAGATTTTATACTCAATTACCTATCAACTTCATCGAAATCAAAAAGCACCTTGGCATCATTTTCATACCATCTTTAATCATAGAACAACCACATTTACTTGAAATATATTTCAACACCAAAAAAGTGTTTGGCAATAGTCGGTACACCTTATTAAGTGACCACTTTCATGTGGTGATCCTTTCATCCTCATCCAATTATGTATGTATACTACAAATTTGATAAACATAACCTTTAATGATTGACTAAGTATTATAAAGAATCGCCATGTTGAGGGGGAAAAAAGGAGAAAAAATGTAATTTTTTTTGTGATGTTTGCTCATCATCGCTAATGTTGTTCTCCTAAGAGAAAATTATACATACCAATCAAATGGGACATAGCAAGAACACCAAATACACGGTATCCATTCCATTGTATGACCTTGCCTTCCTCTGCTTCAATCCTCGCATACTCATCTTCTCTGTTCGGCTGAAGAATTAAAGAAACAATCAATTTCTTGCAGAATTTTCATCTTTTTGACACAAACTAGAGGGGGAAATACACACACTACCAAAACAACAAGCACATGCCTTACTTTATGATCCTCCGAAAGAGGCACAGGCTGTTTGCCTCGACAAAGGACAGCCCTCGAATCCCCACAGTTTGCAATGATGATATGTGAAGAACAGATAACAGCAACCACAGCTGTTGATCCAATGGTCTCCGTTCCGGTGGTGCATCAGTAGCAACTCCTACATTCTGTCAGCTTACTTTGCCTCCCACCTCATCATCAACTTTCTGAAGCAATCAACAAACAACCTCTCCCACTGCTGCTTCCAAGCACCTCCACCCGCTCCTCCCATACCTTGGGCTACATTTCTCAGCGCTTCTACCAAAGCGAGATGAACTCCATCACGACAGTAATTAGCAACCTAAGAGATATAGAGGAAAGCTTCAAACCAAGCAATCCCATATGACATGAACAAATAGAACCCAAGAAGTAAAGGAAAGAGGAATTGGATCACCTGGGCGCCGCCATGACCATCATAGACTCCGAAGAAGTGGGCAGGCAAGGTAATCAAACTCGGATCCATCCCATCCACAAAACAATCACTGGTTAGCCTCCGGAGAGGGATTTCGTAGAAGCAAGGCACCGCCACCACAGCATCTTCCATCTCCGGCCTCCGCCCGCAAATGGACACATGGCCCCAGAGTGGCACATTACTCGTCAAGAACACGCTGCGCCCACCACCACTTCTTGAACTGGCCCGGCTTCCCTAAACCTCTGGTTCAGCGACGGTCGGCGGCACACCCACACTCAAAGTCAAAGCAGGCCTTGCCACGGAGCTTGGAGTCCCGGTCTCAGAATACGCGTCAAAGCTCGAGAACTCGTCGGTGGCACTGGCGATGCTGCTGCTATCGCTGATCGAGCTTGCAACCGATGCTCCGGTCCGACGGACAATGTATCCTCCTCTTCACTCCCCAGTATTGTCCGGTCCCCAAGCCCGTCAAGGAGGTTGTTGATGGCCCACCCGAGCGCCCTCTTGCTGTTCTTATAGAAGTCCATTGCCATCCCGACCTTCCGATCTCCTCCCATCTCTTCCTCCCCCACTTTCCCTCGGTTGCTTTGATGGAAAAGTCTAGGACAGAGCGGAGATCGTGAGAGCCTCGCTGCGTTCACATGGAAGGGGTCAGTGATGGAATAATAATTTCGTCACTAATTAGTGACGGAATTCTTCGTCACTGAATTAGACACACCAAAATAATAATTTCATCATAATTTTTTTAAAAAAATTAAAAATATATATTTAGATAGATAATCCGTCACTAATTCATCACTAATTTAGTGACGGATTACTCTTTCATCACTAATTTAGTGATCCGTCAGTAATTTAGTAACGGATTAGTAACGAAAGAGCAATCTATCACCAATTTAGAGATGCGCACGCAGTCAAGTACAGTCATGCACAGGCACGTTCATGAGCAAATACGACACTGGGCACGCGCAGACACGGTGCAAGGGGCACCGAACACAGGCAAGGTTGTGCGGCTGAAGAGATAGGCCGATTGATGCAAATGCGCGCGGGCTATGGCAGGCGCGCGCGCAAGCCGAGTAGCAGATGTGTATGACGCGCGCCGGGAGGCAGACACATGGCTGAAACATTCATGAAAGGTGGCGCACGTAACTGACATATGTGGACGCACCTTTTTCGTCACAATTTTTTTAAAAAAATTAGAGTAAATATTTAGATAGGCAATCCGTCACTAATTCGTCACTAATTTAGTGACGGATTACTCTTCTGTCACTAATTTGTGATAGATTAGTGATGGAAGGCAATTCATCACTAATTTAGTGATGAATTACCCCATTCGTCACTAATTTGTGACTGATTAGTGACGGAAGAGAAATCCATCACTAATTTAATGACAAATTGCTCTTCCATCACTAATTTGTGACGGATTAGTGATGGAAGGCAATCCGTCACTAAATTAGTGACGGATTACCCCATCCGTCACTAATTTTATGATGGATTAGTGACGAAAGCGCAATTCATCACTAAATTAGGGATGCGCATGCAGCCAAGTGCAGTCATGCATAGGCGCATGCACGCGCAGACACGGCACTGGGCACGCACAAACACGGCGCAAGGGCCACCGAACATAGGCAAGGTTGTGCAGCCGAAGAGACTGGCCGATTGATGCAAACGCGCGCTGGCCATGACAGGCACGCATGCAAGCTGAGTAGCAGATGTGTATGGCATGCGCCGAGAGGCAGACATGTGGCTGGGACGTGCATGGGAGGTGGCGCACGTAACTGGCATATGCGGACACGACTTTTTTCATCACAAATTTTTTTTAAAAAAATTAGAGTAAATATTTAGATAGGTAATCTATCACTAATTCGTCACTAATTTAGTGATGGATTACTCTTTCGTTACTAATTTATGATGGATTAGTGATGGATGGGATCATCCGTCACTAATTTAGTGATGGATTGCCCCATCCATCACTAATTTATGATGAATTAGTGACGAAAGGGAATTTCATCACTAATCTGTTACTAATTTAGTGATGGATTACTCTTCCATCGCTAATTTGTGATGGATCAGCGATGGAAGGGCAATCCGTCACTAAATTAGTGATGGATTGCTCCATTCGTCACTAATTTAGTGATGGTTTAGTGACGGATAGACTAATCCATCACTAATTTTAATTTTCGTCACTATTTTGTTACTAAACCGTCACAATTTAGTGACAAAAATTTTTATCACTAATTTTTATCACTATTTTAACATTTTCTTGTAGTGTATACATGCCGTTAATTGGACGGAAGTGAATAAGAGGAGGGGTGTTCTAACTTTATGTTGATAGTATATATATATATATCTTTTTCATTTGTATTAATTGATAGTTTGTGGGGAAATAAATCATCATAATCCAAGGCACCAATATTATTAAATTATATTGATTAATGTTCACCAAATGACTTAATTGATTAAATTTTAATAATAATGGAGTTAGTGTTTAGAGAGATAAACAATGGTCAAGACTAGTGGGAGACTAACATATATATAGTTTGTCTCAAAGGATAAATTATTGTATGTGATGTTGATTCCATTCAGAATTAATTGTTATGAGGTATGTTGATTAATTCTAAAAATTTAGTTGACTTCTCCATCAATTAAATTGTTTAATTATGTGGCCTTATTATTATTGTATGTGATGCTTATTCATGATGTTATTTTCTTTTTAGTTGGTTCATTACCGTGTGCGAAGGCCTTGACTGGGTCTAATTTCTCAGACTGAAAAGATGAAGTATTGATTAACCTAGGGGTAGAAGACTTGGACTTAGCCTTTCGAATGGATGAGCCACCTCGACACACCGTCACTAGTGGTCCAGAGGTGAAAAAGAATAGAAACGGTAGGAGAGATCTAACCGTTTAAGCATAATGTACATAAAGAATAATATTTCTAAATACATTAGGGAAGCCATTCCTGATGCACCATTGGCTAATGAGCTAATGACACAATTAGTGACTATAACCTACGATGGACATAGTGGGGTGAGAGACCATATCATGAAAATGACTAATATTGCAAGTAAATTAAAGAATATGGATATGGAAGTTAATGACTCATTTTTAATCCACTTCATTATAAACTCTCTTGCTATACATTTTGATGTTTTCAAAATTACCTATAATGCACAAAAGGAGAAGTGGAAGCTGACAGAATTAATTGGCATGTGTGCTAAGAGGAAGATCGACTTAAGTCGAGTAAGCTCGAAGAAGCACATTATGTGAGTAGAAATCAGTTACTAATAAGAACAAGAATAAAAAATATAACAAAATTGGGTATGACACCAAGACCAATACTAATTCTGGATCCAGTCGAGTACACATGCCAAAAGGAAAAAAGCGAGTACAGTGTTACTTTTGCAAGAAACAAGGCCATCTCAAGAAAGACTGCAATAGTTACAAGAATTGGTTACCAAAGAAAGGTAGTACCCATTGTCTAGTATGTTCAGAATCTAATTTAGCCACTGTTCCACCAAATACCTGGTGGATTGATTCAGGAGCCACTATTCATATTTTCAATTCTATGCAGGCATTCATAAGGAGTCAGAAGGTCAAACCAAACCAAAGGATGCTTGATGAGGGGTAAAATCATCATTGCATTGTTGATCGCTCACATCGGCGATGGGGTCATGCCCAGTCCAAATGCCCTGCTTGCCAGCTGGCCTGTTGGCGCGACATTCTAGCAACAAGAGTCTCCTCATAATAAAAAAAGAGAACAAGAGGGAAAAAAGGGCCACATCATGTGCGTGGGTTCCGGTAGTCAAATCAATAAGCTGGAGCATTTAATGGTGCAGAAATGGTCATAATGACTTGGCCAGCAATTAATGGAATAAAAAGAAAGGAGATATCTTGGCCAACATAGCTCAGCTAGCATAGCTCGGCCAACATACCTCGGCCAGCCTCAACCAGCTTCAGCATAGCTGGCCAACATAGCTCGGCCAGCGTAGCTCGGCCAACATAGCTCAACCTCCATAGCTCAGACAGCCTCAGCCTCGGCCAGCTTCGGCATAGCTCGGCCAACATACCTCGGCCTCCGCAACCATGCTATGTCTTTTGCATCAAGGCATTTATGACCTCATAAAGGCCACGTATATCCACTTGCTTTAAGGCATTCAATGCCTTATTTTCTTCCATGCATTAAGGCATTTATGGCTGCCACGTTGGCCCCTTGTGCCTCGGAACCTACCTCCACCGAGCCTCCGCAGCCATGATGATTGAACCACAGCGTTCAAATACCTCTACGGAATCTGGGCGGGGAGTTCAAATTCACTGTAACAGAATAAGATTCCAAACAAGGAATCATGCCAAAACGTGGCCTAGGACTTACAATAGTGGCCTAGGGACCATGCAGCCACTGAGTCTCGAGCCATCGGCCAGCTCTCCCCGCCTCCTAGCCGTCGATCATCTAACTAACCATATATGGATCCTACCGGCCCTGTAACAACCTGATTCGAATCTGATTCGAATCCCAACAACTTTCAGACCTCATCCAGAGCACGTCCAAGAAGTCAGGTGACCGCCTATAAATACTACCACCCTCAAGCCTCTCAGGTACGGCTATTCTACGCCCATTTTTCATTCACGGTTCTCACACTCCGTCATAAAAGCTCCCACGAGAGCTTGGAGGAACTCTTCCTCATGGATCCTTCTCCCTATATTTGTTGATTGCTGGTCTCCACTGACTTGGGCATCGGAGGGTCTTCCGCAGAGGGCCACCCCCAACGCCTCTCGCGTGAGGACTGTCTTGCAGGTCCGCCCAGGAGGGAGCCCACGCTGCATCCTAATCGCGCCCAAGCCGGAGGATAGATTTTAGCAGCAACAGAATGGCGCTAGAGGAAGGGCCTCAAGTCCTATTAAACTTGAAGAAAGGAGACAAGGATCTCGATCTGGAAGAGAACATCTCCAATGGCTAATCGGAGAAGGGCAACTCTGAAGCCCAGGACCAGGTCGCCTCCCAGAGACCCGATCCGATGAGTATCGTGGCACCGCCGCCACCACCAGCTGAGACTCCGTCGCCACCAGCTGAGACTCCGTCGCCACCAGCTGTTCCAGTGACCCAGGACCAGTTCGCCACCCTGGTCCAGCAGGTCCAAGCCTTGACCATCTGGTTCAAGAGCGCCTTACAGCTCCCATCCAGTCATAGCTGCCCTACTCCATGCCTCCCCAAAGCGGCCGCAGCTCCTCTTTCTCCGGCTACTTCTTCTTCTGTCCGCATGGAGTCGCGGACCCCCCACATCGACCTAAGGAGGCCAACCAGTCCCGCAAGGGGCTGCGACAAGGATCTCCCCAGATCGGCGGGCCTGATCCCTCTCTCCGGTGTCCTCTCGCCACGACTCGATGCCGCTCCACCTTCTCCCTGCCTTGGCACAAAGATCGGCTTCCATAGCCGTGCTATGCGCACCAAAGCATTTATGGCCTCATAAAGGCCATGTGCATCCACCTACTTTAAGGCATTTAATGCCTTATCTCCTTCCATCATTAAGGCATTTATGGCTGTCACGTTGTCCCCACCTTTTGCGTGAGGAAGGATGACGTTATAAAGCCAAGACAAGGAGTTCTTGACTCCATGCTTCACAGAAGTCCAACAGCCAGCTTTAGCCTCGGCCAATGGGCCCACTGCACCACCCAGAGAGTTCCTACATGCGGGACCCCATTCCGGATGGCCTTCGGCGTAGAAGACATCCCCGTGGAGATAGGACCCCCTATCCGCGGATGCTATCATGCCTCCAGAGTCAAAGGGAGATCTTTCTCGCCCGGCGATCTTGTCCTCCGGAAAGCATCCGTCTCCAAACCACTAGAGCAAGGAAAGCTAGCTCCAAATTGGGAAGGCCCCTACCAAATGGCGGAAGTCGTCGGATCCAGCGCCTACAAGCTGCAAGATCTAAGCAGAAGATCCATCCCTTGGACGTGGAATTGGACAACCTCCACAAATATCATCAATAGGGTATGCCTTCTACAGGCCCACCTTCTTAAATTTTGTCGGCATATTGTTTTCATGATTCATGGCATGACCACCACAATTATATCACCAAAAATCGTGAAGAAAACAGATGCTGCTTACCAATCCTCGGCACGACCGAGCTATCTATTTAAGCAGGGAATCTCCGAACCTCGGCTGGGCCGAGCAACAAATCTCTGAACTTCGGCTGGGCCGAGCAACAAATCCGAACCTCGGCTGGGCCGAGCAACCATTCTCCGAACCTCGGTTGGGCCAAGCAACCATTCTCCGAACCTCGGCTGGGCCGAGCAATAAATCTCCGAACCTCGCTGGGCCGAGCAACAAATCTCCAAACCTCGGCTGGGCCGAGCAATAAATCTCTGAACCTCGGCTAGGCCGAGCAATAAATCTTCAAACCTCGGCTGGGCCGAGTAATAAATCTTCGAACCTTGGCTAGGCCGAGCAATGATCTTCGAAGCCCCGGCCAGAGCCGGAGTGCATCTCTCATTATCGGAAACCCCGGCCAGAGCCGAAGTGCATCTCTTATTACCGGAAGCCCCGGCGAGAGCCGGAGTGCATCTCTCATTATCGGAAGGCCCGACCAGAGCCGGAGTGCATCTCTTATTACTGGAAGCCCCAGCCAGAGCCGGAGTGCATCTCCTATTTATCTAAAACCTCGGCCAAGACCGAGTGACATATCAGAACCCTCAGCTAAAAGCTGAGGAAGTTTGTTGTTAATCTTGAAGGCTCGGCTACAACGAGTAACGGTCTTCGAACCTTGGCAGCGCTAAGTAAAATATAATCTTGGAAGGCTCGGCAACACTGAGTAATTTATTATTGAAGGCTCGGCAACACCAGTAATTTATTTGAAGCCTCGGTTACAACCGAGTAACAATTAATATTTGGAAGCCTCGGTTACAACGAGTAGCATCTTGGGAAAGCTCGGCAACACTGAGTAATTTATTATTTGAAACCTCGGTTACAATCGAGTAGCACCTTGGAAGGCTCGGCAACACAAAGTAATTTATTATTTGAAGCCTCGGTTACAACCGAGTAGCATCTTGGAAGGCTCGATAACACCGAGTAATTTATTATTTGAAGCCTCGGTCACAACCAAGTAGCAATTAATATTTGAAAGCCTCGGTTACAACCGAGTAGCACCTTGGAAGGCTCGGCAACACCGAGTAATTTATTATTTGAAAGGCTCGGCTACAACCGAGTAACGGTCTCCGAACCTTGGCAGCGCCAAGTAAAATATAATCTTGGAAGGCTCGGGTAATTTATTTGAAGACTCGATCACAACCGAGTAGCAATTAATATTTGGAAGCCTCGGTTACAACCGAGTAGCATCTTGGAAGGTTCAGCAACACCGAGTAATTTATTATTTGAAGCCTAGGTTACAACCGAGTAGCAATTAATATTTGAAAGCCTAGGTTACAACCGAGTAATATATTTCTAAAGGCTCGGCAACAACCGAGTAATAAATTTCGAGAGCATCGGCCAAAGACCGAGTGATATATTTTGAAGGCTCGGCAACAACCGAGTAATAAATTCATCCATAAAAGTACGCTCTTTCTAGACCCATTTTTATTCATTGAATTAAGTTTAGTTTTTAAAAGGCTACAAAATTTTTATAACTCTCCTTGAAAGTTACAATGAGAAGCAGGTCATAAAAAGCTCCGGCCAGAGCCGGAGTGCATCTCTTATTATAAAAGCCGGCCAGAGCCGGAGTGCATCTCATCAAAAGCCCCGGTCAGAGCCGGAGTGCATCTCTTATTATCAAAAGCCCCGGCCAGAGCTGGAGTGCATCTCTTATTATTAAAAGCCCCGGCCAGAGCCGGAGTGCATCTCTTATCATCAAAAGCCCCGGCCAGAGCCGGAGTGCATCTCTTATTATCAAAAGCCTCGGCCAGAGCCGGAGTGCATCTCTTATTATCAAAAGCCTCGGCCGAAGACTGAGTGATATATTTCTGCAGCCTCGGCCAATCCGAGCAATACAGCACTAAAGCTTCGTCCCAGCTGGATAATTTCTCGGACACTCTAGTGCAACTAAAGCACCTTATTTTATTCAGCAAGAGGCCACCCAGGCCTTTCTCTAACCTACACAGAGATAAACACTTTCTCTACAGAGGATCGAATGACACGTCCCCTAAATAAGATTGCTCCAGAATTCTACTCCCTATATCCGAAATTACACTTCGGACTAGGGAGTGGGGGGCATGTGATGAGGGGTAAAATCATCATTGCATTGTTGACCGCTCACATCGGTAATGGGGTCACGCCAGTCCAAATGCCTTGCTTGCCAGCTGGCATGCTGGCACGACATTCTAGCAACAATAGTCTCCTCATAATAAAGAAAGAGAACAAGAGGGAAAAAAGGGCCACGTCATATGCGTGGGTTCTCCCAAGGCCCCCTCATTAATATCCGTCAGTCAAATCAATAAGCTAGAGCATTTAATGGTACAGAAACGGTCATAATGACTTGGCCAGTATTTAATGGAATAAAAAGAAAGAGAAAGCATACCTCGGCCAGCATAGCTCGGCCAACATACCTCGGCCAGCATAGCTTGGCCAGCCTCAGCCTCAGCCAGCTTCAGCATAGCTCGGCCAACATAGCTCAGCCTCCATAGCTCGGACAGCCTCAGCCTCGGCCAGCTTCGGCATAGCTTAGCCAACATACCTCGGCCGCAACCACGCTATGTCTTTTCCATCAAGGCATTTATGACCTCATAAAGGCCACGTATATCCACCTACTTTAAGGCATTCAATGCCTTATTTTCTTCTATGCATTAAGGCATTTATGGCTGCCACGTTGGCCCCTTATGCCTCGACACCTACCTCTGCCGAGCCTTCGCCAGCCATGATGATTGAACCACAGCATTCAAAACACCTCTGCGGAAGGGAGAGTTTAAATTCACTGTAACAGAATAAGATTCCAAATAAGGAATCATGTCAAGACATGGCCTAGGACTTACAATAGTGACCTAGGGACCACGCAGCCACTGAGTCTCGAGCCATCGGCCAGCTCTCCCCGCCTTCCAGCCGTCGATCCTCTAACTAACCATATATGGATCCTACCGGCCCTGTAACAACCTGATTCGAATCTGTTTTGAATCCCAACAACTTTCAGACCTTATCCAGAGCATGTCCAAGAAGTCAGGTGACCGCCTATAAATACTACCACCCTTAAGCCTCTTAGGTATGGCTATTCTACGCTCATTTTTTATTCACGGTTCTCACACTCCGCCATAAAAGCTCCCACAAGAGCTCGGAGGAACTCTTCCTCAGGGATCCTTCTCTCCATATTTGTTGATTGCTGGTCTCCACTGACTTGGACGTCGGAGGGTCTTCCGCAGAGGGCCACCCCAACCTCTCGCGTGAGGACTGTCTTGCAGGTCCACCCAGGAGGGAGCCCACGCTGCATCCCAATCGCGCTCGAGCCGAAGGACAGATTTCAGCAGCAACAATGCTCATAATGGGTAATGGAGTTGAAGCTCTTATTCGAGCTGTTGGTGTGGTTCACCTAGTCCTTGATAGTGGTTTTATCCTTATTTTAGATGATGTACTCTTTGTTCCTTCTATGTCTAGAAATCTCATTTCTATATCAAAACTTGACAAGTTAAACTATGAATCTCATTTATGTAATGGTACTCTTTCCTTGTTTTATAATTCTAAGTTTGTTGGTTGGGATCCTTGAGTGATGATCTTTACATGTTGAACATTGATCTATTGTTTTCTCAATCTCTTTTATCTTTGAATGTGAGTACCAAGCGTAGTCTTGTTAACATTCATTCTTCAATGTTGTGGTATAAACGTTTAGGCCATATTTCTAGAGCAAGACTGGAAAGGTTGGTCAAGGAGGGAGTGCTGAACACATTAGATTTTTGGACTTTGGCTTTTGTAATCATTGTGCTAAAGGTAAGATGACCAAGTCTAGAAATAAGAGTACTACTAGAAGTAATGAGCTTTTAGCTCTTATTCATACTGATATTTGTGGCCCATTTCATACCACTACCATTAGTGGTAAGAAGTATTTCATAATATTTATTGATGATTACTCTTGCTATGGCTGTGTATTTGATTGGTGAAAAGGCAGAGGCATTAGATGTATTTAAAATTTATAAAATAGAAGTTAAGTGTCAGCTTGACAAAAAAAAAAAAAATTAAGGTTGTACGATCTAATCATGATGGTGAATACTACGGAAGGTAGATCAAACAGATCATAATCCAAGGCCATTTGCTAGATATCTACAAGAGTGTGGTATAATTGCTCAATATACTATGCTAGGTACACCTGAGCAACATGATGTATTTGAAGAAAGAAATTGTACTCTTTTGGATATGGTAAGGTCTATAATGAGTTATTCTGACTTACCAAAATACTTGTGGGGTGAAGCTTTAAAGACTACTACATATATTTTGAATAGAGTGCCTTCTAAGGCAGTTTCCAAGACACATTTTGAATTATGGACAGGTAGAAAGCCTAGTCTTAATCATTTGTGTGTTTGGGGTTGTGCAGCAGAAGCTAGACTATATAGTCCACATGAAAGAAAACTTGATCCCATAGTAGTATATTGTTCATTTGTTGGATATCCAGAAAGGTCCAAAGGTTATAGATTTTATTGCCCATCTAAGAGTACCAAATTGATTGAAACCTTAAATGCTAGGTTCATTGAGAATGATTCCCATAGCGTTGGTATGGAGTCCAGACACGTGAAACTTGAGGAGGACCATAATAAGGATTCACCTCCTCAAAATAATATTCATTTTCCAACAATTGCCATGCAAGAAAGTGATGAAAGTCACCAAGAGTCTGATGAATATGTACCTCACATGGAGATTGAAATAAATTCCGTCTCAATAGAACTAATAATTAATTTGCCATTAAGAAGATCATAAAGAGAAAGGAAGCATGCTATACCAGATGACTATGTAGTTTATCTACAACAATATAATTTTGATATAGGTGAAGAAGGTGATCCAATGTTATTTTCTGAAGCCAAAGATAGTATTCATGCTTCTAAATGATTTGATGCAATTAAAATTGAGTTGACCTCTATGTATAAAAATGAAGTTTGGGATCTAGTTGACTTACCTGAAGGAGTCAAACCCATTGGTTGCAAGTGGGTATTTAAAACTAAAAGAGACTCCAAAGGTAAAGTTGAAAGATATAAGGCTAGATTAGTTGCTAAAGGTTTTACTCAATAAAAAGGCATTGACTATGAAGAAACATTTTGTTTTGTATCAAAGAAAGATTCCTTCAGGATTATAATGGCATTGGTAGCTTACTTTAACCTAGAATTGCATCAAATGGATGTTACTACTGCATTTCTAAATGGTTCCTTGTTTGAAGATGTCTATATGGTTCAGCCAGAAGGTTTTAAGACTAAAGGCAAGAAACATTAGTTTGCAAACTTAAGAAGTCCGTTTATGGGTTAAAACAGGCTTCAAGGCAATGGTATTTAAAGTTTGATGAGGTAATAAGATCTTATGGTTTTGAAGAAAATAAAATTAATGAGTGCATTTATCTAAAAGTTAGTGGGACCAACTTTATTTTATTAGTATTGTGTGTTGATGATATAGTACTTGCTAGTAGTGATCTAGGAATGATACATGAGACAAAACAGTTCTTATCTCAAAATTTTGAGATGAAGGATCTTGATGAGGCTTCTTTTGTTCTTGGCATAGAAATTCGCCGAGATAGGTCTCGTGGACTTCTTGGATTATCACAGAGAACCTATATTGATAGAATTCTAAAAACGTTCAATATGCAAAATTGTAAAGGTGGAAATGCACCCATTGTTAAGGGAGATAAATTTGGAAAGTTTCAATGTCCAAGAAATAACCTAGAGCGGAACAAATGAAAGGCATTCCATATGCTTTGGTAGTTGGAAGTCTTATGTATGCTCAGATATGCACACGGACAGATATAGCATTTGCTGTCGGGATGCTAGGCAGATATCAATGTGATCCTGGTTTGATTCATTGGAAAGAGACAAAGAAAGTTTTAATATATATGTAACAGATAAAAATTATATGCTCACATACAAAAGGACCGACACACTTGAAGTGGTGGGTTACATGGATTCTGATTTTGGGTTGTCTAGATAGTAAGAAATCCACTTCATGCTTCATCTTTTTGATGGCTGGAGGAGCGATATCATGGAAATGTATGAAACAAACTTTGACAGCTGGAGGAGCGATATCATGGAAAAGTATGAAACAAACTTTGACAGCTTCGTCAACCATGAAGGCAGAGTTCATTGCTTGTTATGAGGCCACTTCACAAGCACTTTGGTTACAAAATTTCATCTCAGGTCTTCAAGTAGTTAATTATATTTCTCAACCATTGGTGATTTTTATAATAACTCTGCATCAGTTATGTTTTCAAAGAATAACAAGAGTTCAAGAAGGTCAAAGCATATTATATTAAATATCTTGTTGTTAGAGAGAGGATTCATAACCAGCTAGTGTCATTGGAGCACATTGGTACATGACAGATGATTGCCGATCCTATGACTAAAGGTTTGCCGCCTATGTTGCATAATGAGCATGTTGCTCATATGGGTCTTATTATTCATTTGATGTTTTTAGTTAGTAAGAGTTATGGTAATGGCCTAGTTTCTGACACTTTGTATTTGCGATCACATTTTTTTATCCTCTTTTATATAGTATTTTTCATATTGGCGCACATATGTATGGATATTTGTTGTGTCTTATTTGTAAGACATGTGGTGTTCTTAATTGAGACACTGTTGGACCAAAGTATGACATACTTTTCTTTTGCCGGCTAATGTACATGTGTTATTGTCATTTATTTTACTTGGATAAATTATTTATCAATTTATAAAGGCCAAGTGATGTCCTTGTTAAATGATAAACTCATAAAATTAAATAAAACCAAATGGGAGAATGCTATATATATTATATGGTTTTATTTAATTTATGAGTTGTTGTCATTATCTAATATCAAAGGGCAATGTTGTCATTGGTTGTTTGGTGTCGGTTGATGGAATTGTCACCTTGTGGTTATAAGAGAATGGTCCCAACCTTTTGTAGTGTTATAAAATTGGAATCTTCCATTAATCCTGATTGTAGAGGAAAAACTACGAGAAGATGGAAGATCTTTTATAAATTAAGCACACAAATGTTAGGTATGTTTGATTCAAAAGTATATCTAATAGAATGTTATATATAAATGATTACGAGATTTTAGGTTCCAATTTCTATCAAGGAATTCAAATATATACCATGCACTGTTTCTGTCTTTCATGGTTTGCATCCCAAAGTTCATGCATGGTTTGATTTCACGTTAAGTTTCTGTTCACGGGTTGCACTTATGCATTGTATATATCTACCTTGCATGGTTTGCGAACGGGTTGCACCAATGGGCTTTTTCATCTATCAGCTATATCCCCATACAACTAGTGGTGCTCTTCTTTTCGTCAACAAAAAATAATAAAAAAAAAGAGTAGTACTCTTGTTCCCATTTTTTTTTCTTGTACTCAATGTTTATGTTCTGCAGCTTTCGCAACGAGAACTTTGGCTGGGTGAAGAATTACATAGACGATTACAGGATGTCCATGGAGAATCGAGGGCACATACTAGTGACAGACACATTGAGTAACTTGATCATCATGGGTTCCGCGGTAGGGAGCAGCAGCGTCGAATCCTATACTCCTTCGGTAAACTCACGCAAATCGGTTATATATAAGTACATATATGCATGATGACTTATGATTGCCATAAAGATCCTATTTGCCAAGTGTTTTCGCTGGTTATCCTATATATATATATATATATATTCCGTCTAATTCTGTTCTGTTTAATAGTAGGGGAATCCTCACAATTTAGTGCTGCTTCTACTACTTCTGAAACATTCAGAATAAGACACCACTTGCAACCAAGGTAGTCGATTATAAGATGTAATAAAATTTATACACTTGGTATTTACCAACATCGAAAGGGTCTTGTTGAGGGGTAATCGTCATTACATTATTGATCGTTTATTGGCGATGAAGTCGCGCCCAATCCAAATGCCCTATTTGCCATGTATTGAGGGGTAAAATCGTCATACATTATTGATCGCTCACATTGGCGATGAGGTCGCGCCCAATCCAATATTCTAGCAACGAGTGTCTCGTCATAATGAAGAAAGAAACAAGAGGGAATAAGGACCACGTCATGTGCGTAGGTTCTCTCAAGGGCCCTCTCATTAATATCCGGCAGTGCTGGAGCATTTAATGGTGCGAAAATGGTCATAATGACTGGCCAGCATTTAATGGAATAAAAAGAAAGGAGAAAGCATGCCTCAGCACTCAAGCCCCGCTTCATTTAGGCCGAGCCATGCCTTGGCGCTCTCATTCAAGCCAACTCCAACATAGCTCGGCCAGCCTCAAGTCTCAGCCAGCTTCAGCATAGCTCGGCCAACATAGCTCGGCCATCATAGCTCGGCCAGCCTCAGCATCAGCCAGCTTCAGCATAGCTCGGCTAACATAGCTCGGCCAGCCTCAGCCTCAGCCAGCTTCAGTATAGCTCGGCCAACATAGCTCGGCCATCATAACTCGGCCAGCCTCAGCCTCGGCCAGCTTCAGCATAGCTCGGCCAACATGCTCGGCCAACATAGCTCGGCTAGCCTCAGCCTCAGCCAGCTTCAGCATAGCTCGGCCAACATAGCTCGGCCAACATAGCTCGGCTAGCCTCAGCCTCAGCCAGCTTCAGCATAGCTCAGCCAACATAGCTCGGCCAACCTCAGCCTTAGCTAGCTTCAGCATAGCTCGACCAACATGCCTCGGCCAATATACCTTGGCACTCTAGCTCGGTTTCCACAACCGCGCTATGTCCTTCGCACCAACGCAATTATGGCCTCATAAAGGCCATGCGCATCCACCTGCTTTAAGGCATTTAATGCCTTATTTCCTTCCATCATTAAGGCATTTATGGCTGCCACATTGGCCCCCCTTGTCACCTTTTGCAGGGGAAGGATGGCGTCATGAAGCCAAGACAAGGAGTTCTGACTCCATGCTTCACAGAAGTCCAACTCGGCCGACCACATTATACTTCGGCAGATTCAGCCAACCTTATGCCTCGGCAACCCGAGCTATTTCTTATGCTTCTGCCATCAAGGCTAGACTATTCCTTGGCCATCCGATCCGAGCTACTTCAAACCTCTGCGGAATCTGGCGTGGGAGAATTCAATTCATTGTACAGAATAAGATTTCAAACAAGAAATCATGCCAAGATGTGGCCTAGGACCTACAATAGTGGCCTAGGGACCACGCAACGACTGAGTCTCGAGCCATTGACCAACTCTCCCCACCTTCCAGCCGTCGATCCTCTAACTAACCAGATACGGATCCTACTAGCCCTGTAACAACCTGATTCGAATCCGTTTCGAATCCCAACAACTTTCAGACCTCATCCAAAGCATGTCCAAGAAGTCAGGTGACCGCCTATAAATACTACCACCCTCAAGCCTCTCAGGTACGGCTATTCTACGCCCATTTTTTATTTACAGTTCTCACGCTCCACCATAAAAGCTCCCACGAGAGCTCGAAGGAATTCTTCCTCAGGGATCCTTCTCCCCATATTTGTTGATTGCTGGTCTTCACTGACTTGAGCGTTGGAGGGTCTTTCGCAGAGGGCCACCCCAACGCCTCTCGTGTGAGGACTGTCTTGCAGGTCTACCCAGGAGGGAGCCCACGCTGCAGCCCGATCGCGCTCGAGCCGGAGGATAGATTTTAGTAGCAACAGATTGGCGCTAGAGGAAGGGCCTCAAGTCCCATTAAATTGAAGAAAGGAGACAAGGATCTCGATCTGGAAGAGAACCTCTCCAATGGCTAATCGGAGAAGGGCAACTTCTGAAGCCAAGGACCAAGTCGCCTCCCAGAGACCTGATCCGATGAGCAGCGTGGCACTGCCGCCACCACCAGCTGAGACTCCGTCGCCACCAGCTATCCCAGTAACCCAGGACCAGTTCCATACTGGTCCAGCAGGTCCAGGCCCTGACCCGTCTAGTTTAGGAGCACCTTACAGCTTTCCATCCAGTTATGGCTGCCCCTGCTCCATGCCTCCCCGAAGAGACCGCAGCTCCTCTTTCTCCAGCCACTTCTTCTTCTGGTCCGCATGGAGTCGCAGACCCCCTACATCGACCTAAGGAGGCCAGACCAGTCCCGCAAGGGGGCTGCGACAAGGATCTCCCCAGATCTCGACGGGCCCAATCCCTCTCTCCGGTGTCCTCTCACCACAACTCGACGTCGTCTTCACCTTCTCCCTGCCTCGGCAAACAGATCGGCTTCCATAGCCGCGCTATGCGAACCAAGGAATTTATGGCCTCATAAAGGCCATGTGCATCTACTGCTTTAAGGAATTTAATGCCTTATCTCCTTCCATCATTAAGGCATTTATGGCTGCCACGTTGCCCCCTTGGCACCTTTTGCGTGAGGAAGGATGGCGTCATAAATCCAAGACAAGGAGTTCTTGACTCCATGCTTCATAGAAGTCCGACGGCCAGCTTCAGCCTCAGCCAGTGGGCCTACCGCACCACCAGGGAGTTCCCACAGGCGGGACCCCGTTCCGGATGGCCTTCGGTGCGGAAGCTATCATCCCCGTGGAGATAGGACTTCCCTCTCTGCGGGTGCTATCATGCCTCCAGAGTCAAAGAGAAATCTTTCTTGTCTGGTGATCTTGTCCTCCGGAGAGCATCCATCTCCAAACCGCTGGAGCAAAGAAAGCTGGCTCCGAACTGGAAAGGCCCCTATCAAGTGTCAGAAATCATCGGACCTGGCACCTACAAGCTCCAGGATCTGAACGGAAAATCCATTCCTCAGATGTGGAATTCAGACAACCTCCGCAGATATCATCAGTAGGGAATCTCCGAACCTCGGCTGGGCCGAGTTCTGATCTCCGTACCTCGGCAAGGCCGAGTCCTTATCTCCAAACCTCGGCAGGGCCGAGCCTTAATCTCCGAACCTCAGCAGGGCCAAGCCTTTATCTCCGAACCTCGGCTAGGTCGAGTCCCTGATCTCCGAGCCCCGGTCAAAGCCGGAGTGCATCTCTTATTATCATAAGCCCCGGCCAGTGCCGAAGTGCTCTCTTATTATGGAAGCTCCTGCCAGAGCCGGAGTGCATCTCTTATTACCGGAAGCCCCGGCCAGAGCCGAAGTGCATAAGCCCCGGCCAGAGCCGGAGTGCATCTCTTATTATCGAAAGCCTCGGCCAGAGCCGGAGTGCATCTCTTATTACCGGAAGCCCCGGCCAGAGCAGAAGTGCATAAGCCCCGGCCAGAGCCAAAGTGCATAAGCCCCGGCCAGAGCCAGAGTGCATCTCTCATTATCGGAAGCCCCGGCCAGAGCCCGAGTGCATCTCTTATTATCGAAAGCCCCAGCCAGAGCCCGAGTGCATCTCTTATTATCGGAAGCCCCGGCCAGAGCCGAAGTGCATAAGCCCCGGCCAGAGCCGAGTGCATCTCTTATTATCGGAAGCCCCGGCCAGAGCCGGAGTGCATCTCTTATTACCGGAAGCCCCAGCCAGAGAAGAAGTGCATAAGCCTCGGCCAGAGCTAGAGTGCATCTCTTATTATCGGAAGCCCCGGCTAGAGCCGGAGTGCATCTCTTATTATCAGAAGCCCCGGCCAGAGCCGGAGTGCATCTCTTATTACCGGAAGCCTTGGCCAGAGCCGAAGTGCATCTCTTATTACCGGAAGCCCCAGCCATAGCCGGAGTGCATCTCTTATTATTGGAAGCCCCGGCCAGAGTCGGAGTGCATCTCTTATTACCAGAAGCCCCGGCCAGAGCTGAAGTGCATAAGCCCCGGCCAGAGCCGGAGTGCATCTCTTATTATCGGAAGCCTCGGCCAGAGCCGGAGTGCATCTCTTATTTTCGAGAGCCCCGGCCAGAGCCGGAGTGCATCTCTTATTATCAAAAGCCCGGCCAAAGCCGGAGTGCATCTCCTATTTATCTAACCTCGGCCAAGACCGAGTGACATATCAGAACCCTCGGCTAAAAGCCGAAGGAAGTTTGTTATTAATCTTGAAGGCTCGGCAACATCGAGTAATTCATTATTTGAAGGCTTGGCAACACCGCGTAATTTATTATTTGGAAGCCTCAGTTACAACCAAGTGACATGTTTGGAAGCCTTGGTTATAGCCGAGTAGCATCTTGGGAAGGCTCGGTAACAACCAAGTAATATATTTCTAAAGGCTCAGCAACAATCGAGTAATAAATTTCCAGAGCCTCGGCTAAAGACCGAGTGATATATTTCTGAAGGCTCGGCAACAACCGAGTAATAAATTCATCCATAAAAGTATGCTCTTTTTAGACCCATTTTTATTCATTGAATTAAATTCAATTTTTAAAAGGCCTGCGAAATTTTTATAACTCTCCTTAAAAGTTACAAGAAGAAGCAGGTCATATAAATCCTCGGCCGGGCCGAGCGATCTCCGTACCTTGGCAGTGCCAAGTAAAATATAATCTTGAAGGCTCGGCTACAACCGAGTAACGATCTCCGTACCTTGGCAGTGCCAAGTAAAATATAATTTTGAAGGCTCGGCTATAACCGAGTAACGGTCTTCGTACCTTGGCAGCGCCAAGTAAAATATAATCTTGAAGGCTCGGCTACAACCGAGTAACGGTCTCCGTACCTTGGTAGCGCCAAGTAAAATATAATCTTGAAGGCTCGGCTACAATCGAGTAACGATCTCTGTACCTTGGCAGCGCCAAGTAAAATATAATCTTGAAGGCTCGGCTACAACTGAGTAACGGTCTTCGTACCTTGGCAGTGCCAAGTAAAATATAATCTTGAAGGCTCGGCTACAATCAAGTAATGGTCTCCGTACCTTGGTAGCACCAAGTAAAATATAATCTTGAAGGCTCGGCTACAATCGAGTAACGATCCGTACCTTGGCAACGCCAAGTAAATATAATCTTGAAGGCTCGGCTACAACCGAGTAACGATTTCTGTACCTTGGCAGCGCCAAGTAAAATATAATCTTGAAGGCTCGGCGACAACAAGTAACGATCTCCGTTCCTTGGCAGCGCCAAGTAAATATAATCTTGAAGGCTCGGCTACAACCGAGTAACGGTCTCCGTACCTCGGCAACAACCGAGTAATATATTTCTGAAGGCTCGGCATGACCGAGTAATAAATTTTCAGAGCCAGAGTGCATCTCTTACTATCAAAAGCCTCGGCCAGAGCCGGAGTGCATCTTTTACTATCAAAAGCCTTGGCCAATCCGAGTGATACAACACTAAAGCTTCGTCCCAGCCGGATAATCTCTCGGACACTCTAGCACAACTAAAGCGCCTTATTTTACTTCAGCAAGAGGGCCGCCCAGGCCTTTCTCTAACCTACACAGAGATAAACACTTTCTCTACAGAGGATCGAATGATATGTTCCCCAAATAAGATTGCTCCAGAATTCTACTCCCTATATCCAAAGTTACACTTCGGACTAGGGAGTGGGGGGCATGTGTTGAGGGGTAAAATTATCATTACATTATTGATCGCTCACATTGGCGATGAGGTCGCGCCCAATCCAAATGCCCTGTTTGCCAGCTGGCCTGTTGGCGCAACATTCTAGCAACGAGCGTCTCGTCATAATGAAGAAAGAGAACAAAGGGAATAAGGGCCACGTCATGTGCATGGGTTCTCCCAAGGGCCCCCTCATTAATATCCGACAGTCAAGTCAGTAGGCTAGAGCATTTAATGGGCAGAAATGGTCATAATGACTTGGCCAGCATTTAATAGAATAAAAAGAAAGAGAAAGCATGCCTCGACACTCAAGCCCCGCTTCATTTAGGCCGAGCCATGCCTTGGTGCTCTCATTCAAGCCAACTCCAACATAGCTCGGCCAGCCTCAAGCCTCATCCAGCTTCAGCATAGCTCGGCCAACATAGCTCGGCCAGCCTCAGCCTCAGCCAGCTTCAGCATAGCTCGACCAACATGGCTCGGCCATCATAGCTCGGCCAGCCTCGGCCAGCTTCAGCATAGCTCGGCCAACATAGCTCGGCCAACATAGCTCGGCCAGCCTCAGCCTCAGCCAGCTTCAGCATAGCTCAGCCAACAAGCTCGGCCATCATAGCTCGGCTAGCCTCAGCCAGCTTCAGCATAGCTCGGCCAACATGCCTCGGCCAATATACCTCGGCACTCTAGCTCGGTTTCCACAACCGCGCTATATCCTTCGCACCAACGCAATTATGGCCTCATAAAGGCCATATGCATCCACCTGCTTTAAGGCTTTAATGCCTTATTTCTTTTCATCATTAAGGCATTTATGGCTTCCACATTGGCCCCCCTTGGCACCTTTTGCACGGGAAGGATGGCGTCATGAAGCCAAGACAAGGAGTTCTTGACTCCATGCTTCACAGAAGTTCGACTCGGCCGACCACATTATACTTCGGCAGATTCAGCCAACCTCATGCCTCGGCAACCCGAGCTATTCTTATGCTTCTGCCATCAAGGCCAGACCATTCCTCGGCCATCCGATCCGAGCTATTTCAGACCTCTGCGGAATCTGGCGCGGGAGAGTTCAAATTCACTGTAACAGAATAAGATTTCAAACAAGAAATCATGGCAAGATATGGCCTAGGACCTACAATAGTGGCCTAGGGACCACGCAACCACTGAGTCTCGAGCCATCGGCCAGCTCTCCCCACCTCCCAGCCGTCGATCCTCTAACTAACCAGATACGGATCCTACCGGTCCTGTAACAACCTGATTCGAATCCGTTTTTGAATCCCAACAACTTTCAGACCTCATCCAGAGCACGTCCAAGAAGTCAGGTGACCGCCTATAAATACTACCACCATCAAGCCTCTTAGGTACGGCTATTCTACGCTCATTTTTCATTCACAGTTCTCATACTCCACCATAAAGCTCCCACGAGAGCTCGGAGGAACTCTTCCTCAGGGATCCTTCTCCCCATATTTGTTGATTGCTGGTCTCCACTGACTTGAGCATTGGAGAGTCTTCCACAGAGGGCCACCCTCAACGCCTCTTGCGTGAGGACTATCTTGCAGGTTCGCCCAGAAGGGAGCCCACGCTGCAGCCCGATCGCACCCGAGCTGGAGGATAGATTTCAGCAGCAACAGGTCTTATCGGCGATGAGCCGGAGTAGCAACAAGTCAAGTGGCCGCTTAGTTCGAAAAGAAAAATACTAGTTCAAATTATTCACTAGAATCATTAGAAAGAGCCAAAAAAAAAAAATGTCGCTTGAATAAATCACTCGAAGGTGTGGGAGTTTACGTGGCAACCAGATCTAGCTAGTTTTCAACTAGAATGGCCCGCTAGTGCTGCTTGGTCTCCACACTTCCGAGTGAGTCATCTTTGAGATGCTAGTGTTACTCATTAGGGAACCTTCTCTCCTAAATTTTATATATGTTGTGTCATTGTGTGATTTTTTTTGGTGGAGCAGTGAAAGCGGACCAAGAATTTGAGGCTAAGGCTGTGTTTGATATGAAAGATAAGAGAGGAAATTCGGGGGATATTTCTCTTTATTTTCAAAAGCTATAACTAGGAGAAATAATTTTGAAAAAGTTTAACCAGAGAAAATAACACATGTTTAACCATGAGTTATTTCCTAAACTTATTCCCTAAGGACCCCAGAAATAACTAAAATTATTTCTTAACGACAAAGTTGTTATTTAAAAAAAATAATTATTTTTTAAACTATCACTATAGCAAAATTAGGAATAGCAACCCTTTTTTGGTGATGCTGGGGGGTAGCGTGGAAAATTCACGCAGCCCGCCGATGCTTTAAAAAGCGTCGGCAGGCTTTACCCTAATTTAATCGAGTCACCCCTCCCCCCCCGCCGGTGCCCTATTAAAGCGTCGGCAGGCTTTACCCTAATTTAATCGAGTCACCCCCCCCCCCCCAAGCTCCCAATCGAGTGCCTCCCCCTGCCAGTGCCCTAGCCCCCCGAGCTCCCAATCGAGTGCCTCCACCCTCCCGATCGAGTGCCTCTCTAGGGTTGCGATCTTGACAGAGCTGGAGAAGGAGGCGGAGAGAAGGGGCTAGAGGAGAGAGAGCAAGAGGGCATTGATCTCGCCATCGATCTCGAGTCAGACCAGAGAGGTCAAGAGGGCATCGATCTCGCCTTCTATGCTTCGGCCTCGTCCGGCTCTCCTCACCTTTCTTCTTCTCTCGCAAGGATCCACATCGACCATTCTGCTGGTCGACGGCTGATTGAGGTGAGTTTTTCTATCTCCGTTTCTCTCTCTCCCTGCAAACTTACTCTATTCCAGTGCTAGGGTATAAGAGATTTCTTTTGTATTTTTAGTTCTTCTCGATTTGTATTTTCAGTGCTAGGGTATCTCGGCTCATGAACCATTGTTGGAGGGTGTAGTTTGAACCTCCTTCACCGTGGAACGTCGCCGGAGCTTGAGCTAATGTTGCCAGTGAGGTAGGGAGGCCAAAAAATTATTGCGCTCTTTTCCTCTGTTTAATTCTCAAAGCTCTGTTTAATATATATTATGCAGTCGATCATTAAACAATAACGGAGATGCCTTCTGCTTAGTTAAAAAATCTCGGAGATCTATATAAATATACTTGAAATAATTTTACTATCACATAGATGTTTATGTAATTTCATATTTTTCATGCAGTCATTTTGTTGTACAAATTCAAGTTCATTTGCTTGTTTTGAGTATTTGCATTAGACTCTTTAGCCACTCGAGCTTCCATTGTTACTTTATAATGGGCATTATGGAAGATAAAGAGGGGAAATCTGACATGGTGTCATAATTGTTAGGGTGGGAATGCATTTATGTCTATTCTTGAATTTGTCCTATGTTTCTTAGATATTATATTTGGTTGTCTGTGTTGCTAGTAGGCACGTGTTATGTGGGAACCTTGGTTATCAGAAATTCAATCACTTGCCTTGTGATGACAATCACTGTTGCATATTTTTAAATTACAATCACACCTCCTGAACTTTGGGGCATATGCCGTCAATTCAGTTGCTCTGATAACTAGAGTGGAAGTGTGCTTGTGCTTGCAGAGGTCTTGCCTGCTGGTAGGTGTTAATAATAATAAAATGCTATACCTCTAAGGATGTCAGTTTTCTGCTAATTACCTTTGATGCATATGATTGTATACCAGTGGTTGATTGTGTTGGAGGCAATAAGTTAATGCACCACAAGTAGAGTGTATGTCTTTGCATGGGAGGAAAAAAAATAATTATTTATTTGGAAAATTAGTTGATTTCATGGGCACAACTGATAACTCACTAGGTATGTATTGCCTGCATTACATGTATCCTTTTCATATATTCTACCTTGCATGTATGGTATATTCAATGGACAGAGGATTCACAGCTTGTGTCTTATGTGTGCTTATGTTATATTAATGTTGTTTTGTGTCATAAGAACTGATGTCTTTAATTCTTTGTGGGATTGTCTGCACTTCATTGTTTGCATGTGTTATCTCATAGTTGCTTTGTTTTGCTGATGTGGAAATAATGATCCTAAAAATGTTATAATTAGTAAATCTGCTTTTGATTTGCTTCTGGTCGATTTGTATTGTTGAATGCTCCATTACCTCCTAGTAGATTATTCCATCTATCGTCCTATTCATCTAGTATGCTCTGCCTATTATAAACTGAGAAGTGGTCCTATTAAATAGCCTCTAAATGAACTGCTTTATTGAGCTCATTTAGCTAGCAATAATTAGTTGGAACTGTTATAAACCTTTTCATGTAATTGTCCTTTCTTTTGGCTGAACAATTATAATTTTGTTGTCTGGTAGTCATCTTGGACCTAAGCAAAGACTTAGTTCCTACTAGCAAACAAACCCTAATGAAAAAGTAAATAAAAAATTACATTTAATTGAGATCATTGAAGCTTCGGTCTTTCATATGAATTGTTCCTGTTCGGTATTTCTGTGACTTACAGTATTGATATTTTACTAAAGTTTTCTCCCCATCATCTTTGTTCCATATTCTCCTTGTTATGTTCACCCATGTCTTTGTTACATGGGCAAGAGCACATTTTTAAAAGCATGTGGTAAGTTTGTTACAAATCTTCCTTTCTAAGCTAAATGTGATTTTTTAAGCATTGTATATGACCCACGTATCGATCAGATCTCAAATCGATAAGAAAAGATTTGAGATCTCAAATCAAGTGTACAATGCTATATCACACACTTGATCTGTGACCTGTGACACGGTACTGATAAATCTATGGCCCATAACTTTGCCCATGCGTTTATTTTATCATCATCCACTTCTCTCGACGGTGGGACTGGTGCTGAAAATAAGGCCATGGTTTCTTGAAGAATTTTCATTCCCAAGTGTGATGCTGGATAAATGAATAAAGATCACCTTTTGAATTATTCAATATCGACCGAAAGGACTTGGAGATGAACCCAAAACCATTCGGGGTGAAGTAGCTGCCTGTGAATTGGCTGGTTTACTAGAAATCAGCATGTTTTCTTCCTGATAATGATAGCATTGTACATAGAACGCAAGACTTGCTGCATCCTGGTTCAGTTTTTATCCATTCGTCCATTGACTTTTAAAACAAACATTTTTCACATTCTGTGCATATTTTTAGGGGTGAGCAATGATCAGGATTATCTGAGAGTCAATACTAACCTAGCTTGGTTGGATTGAATTGGTTCGGTTTTGAGTACTATAGGGTTAGTTTTCAATTCAAAATACTGGAACCGAAACCCATCAGATCAATTCTCGAATCAGGAGGCCGGTTCCTTTGTTCTAACTCAAGAATCGATCATAGATTTTTTTAAAAAAAAATAAAATACTCTTAAAAATTAAATTAGAAATCTTAAATATACCCCATAAGTTATCTATCATCTTTGATAAAGATATTTAATATTAGATTGATTAACAAATATTATATATATCCTTTTTATTTAATACAATTATTTTTTTAAATAATATTAATCAATGTTGTGAGATATTTGAATATTAATGGCCTGCACTTCTCTGGAAGTATATTATTCTTCTCGTTGTTGGAAGAGGAGAAGATATTTTCTTTTGGGTAAATTTCTGGTTTCTTTTTATTTTTTTTTCATGCTGAAACGTGAGAGGATACATGGCCTTTTATAATTACAAAATGACTCTTGGTCTTCCACAATACTTAATTCAGAATAGCTACTTCCTATGCAATTAAATAACAGCAATTTCCTATGCAATTAAATAACAGCAATTTCCTATAACAGTAATTTCCTATGCAATTAAATAACAGCAATTTCCAATAATCAAGTTTAGTTTCCAACACCCCCCTTTAAACTTGATTCTTCATGACTCCAAGCATGCTTCTCAACTTCTTGAACTCTTCTTCCTTGAGGGCTTTTGTGAAGATATCAGCTACCTGATCTTTTGTTGAAATGTGGAGAAGTTGCACTTCTTGATTTTTGATACAATCTCGAATGAAGTGAAATCTTGTATCAATATGCTTACTTCGATCATGGAAGACTGGATTTTTTGCAAGTTGTATAGCAGATTTATTATCAACAAAATGTTGGTTGGCTCTTCATGTGAAATCTTCATTTCTTGTAGTAGTCTTTGAAGCCAAAGTGCATGACAAACACAATTTGCTGCAGCAACATACTCTGCTTCACATGATGAAAGTGTAACAATTTGTTGTTTCTTTGAAGACCATGTAAATGCTCCACTTCCAATATAAAAGGCAAATCCACTCGTACTTTTTCTATCATCAATATCTCCTGCCCAATTGCTATCACAAAAACCAACTAATTTTATTGGATTAGTAGATGAATAGAAAATACCATAATCTTGCGTACCTTTGATATATCGAAGGATTCTTTTTGCAACAATTAAATGATCCATTCTTGGCTTCTCCATGTAACGACTTATAACTCCAACACTATAAGCAATATCCGGCCTTGTATTTGTAAGATATCTTAAGCTTCCAACCAAACTTTTGTAATATGTTGGATTTACAAGATCTCCTTCTCCATCTTTACTTAATTTAGTATTGTATTCAATTGGAGTGGTGCTTGAATTGCAATTCTTCATCTTGAATTTCTTCAAAATTTCCTTTGCATATTTGCTTTGTGAAATAAATATGCCTTCATCTGATTGATTTACTTCAATACCCAGAAAATAAGACATTAAGCCAAAATCTGTCATTTCAAATTCTTTGATCATTGAAGTCTTGAAAACTTCAATCATTGCAAGATTATTTCCTATGAATATCAAATCATCCACATATAGACAAACAAATAGAACATCACCAACATGATTAGACTTCATATAAAGAGAATGTTCAAGAAGGTATTTTTGAAAACCATTTTCAGCAAAATACTTGTCAATCCTTGTATTCCAAGCTCGTGGAGCCTGTTTCAATCCATAAAGAGCTCGTTTGAGTTTGTAGACTTTGTCTTCTTGTCCTTTTTGAATGAAACCCAAAGGTTGTTCTACATAGACTTCTTCATTCAAATATCCATTCAAAAAAGCTGATTTCACATCCATTTGAAAAATTTTCCATTTCATTTGTGCTGCTAAGGAAATGAGAAGGCATACCGTTTCCATTCGAGCAACAGGAGAGAAAACTTCATAATAGTCAATGCCATATTGTTGTTTGTAGCCTTTTACTACCAAGCGGGCTTTGTGTTTTTCTATTTCTCCACTTGTATTTGTTTTTGTTTTATACACCCATTTGACTCCAATGGCTTGATGACCTTGGGGAAGATTTGTGAGTTCCCAAGTGTCATTTTTCTCTATTGATGAAATTTCTTCATGCATGGCATTTCTCCATTTTTCTTCTTTATTTGCTTCATAAAACTCAATTGGATCATAACCTGCAAAAAGACAAAACATAGTATAATCATTAGCATCAAGACGCCTTGTGACGTCAAGCAATTCTTGCACACTCCGAGTTTTGTGTGCTCTATTTGAGGATGAGCCACTGGAACTTTCTTGTGGAGATGAATATCTTGGACTTTGTTGTGGAGTTGATGGAATTTCTTCTTGATGTTGTGACTCTTCTTCTTCATTATTTTCTTGCATTTTATTGTTATCTTGCCAGCTTCACATTTGCTTTTCATCAAATTCAACATCTCTTGAAAAAATCACTCTCTTTGTAATAGGATTATACAACTTATAGCCACTTGAATTTTCAGCATATCCTAAAAGAATACACTTTTCTCCTTTGTCATCAAGTTTGATCCTTTTCTCATCAGGCACTTTGACATAAGCAACACTTCCAAAAATGCGAAGATGATCAACCTTAGGCTTGTATGAACTCCATGCTTGCTCAGGTGTCATATTGTGAAGCCTTTTTGATAGAAATCTGTTCAACAAATAAACTGCACAAGCAACTGCTTCTCCCCAAAATTCTTTAGGCATATTTTTATCTTCAACATACATCGAACCATATTTAAAATAGATCGATTTTTTCTTTCTGAAACCCCATTTTGCTGAGGTGAATAAGGCATAGTAACCTGATGAAAATTCCTTGTGCTTTGAAAAAATTTGAAAACTCTTTGGATAAATACTCACCACCACGATCTGATCTCAAAGCTTTAATTTGAAAACCACTTTGTTTTTCAACAAGCAACTTAAATTCCTTAAATTTCTGAAACACTTCACTCTTTTTTTTTAATAAATAAACCCATATCTTTCCAGAATAATCATCAGTGAAGGAAAGATAATATTCATTACCTCCTATAGTTGTTGGTTTGATTGGGCCACAAACATCTGAATGTATCAATTCCAATGGTTTTGTTGCTCTTCTTGATCTTCTTGAAATGAAGGTTCTCCTTTGTTGCTTTCCAACTATGCAAGTTTCACATTTTTTCTTAGACATTTTCAGCCAAGGCATTCCTGTCACCATATTCTTGCTAGACAAAAGTTTTAATCCATCAAAGTTTAAATGTCCATATCTAAGATGCCATAGAGTAGAGTCATCAAGACTTTGTGTTAACATACGAGAGGAGCCATCAACATGCAAACTTAGCTCAAACATTCTATTTTTTGACATAGGAACATGTGCAATAAGAGTATTGTTGTTGTCTCTGATAGAAAGACCCAATTCTTTCATGTGAATGTCATAGCCTTTTCAAGCAATTGGCCCAAACTAAGAATGTTATTTTTAATGTCTGGAACATAATAGACATCTGAAATAAAATTTTGAGTGCCATTTTGAAGCTTGATAAGGATTTTACCTTTCCCTTCAACTGGCCTTTTAGAGAAGTCTCCAAAAGTCACCGAGCCTTTGAAGCTTTCATCCATCTTAAAAAACATGTCCTTTATCCCACACATATGATTGCTAGCACCTGTGTCTAGATACCAAGTACTTCTTTGATAGCACCAGAAATGTTATTATAGGCCAAAAGTAGAGTTACTTCTTCTTCTTGTTCTTTTGTAAAATGAATTTTCTCATCAACATAGTTAACATTATCTTTGTACCAACAATCTTTAGCATATTGCCCATATTTTTGCAAATAAAACATTGTAGTGCTTGTTGTCCATACCTTCCTCTTCCTCTAGGATTAAAAAATCTTCCTCTACCACGACCTCGGGCATGGTGGTCTCTTATGTCTCCTTGACTTCTTTGAGGTTGATCTTGATAAAATCTTCCACCTCTTCCTCTTCTTCCACGGCATCGACCATGGAAACTTGTTTGACCTTTAAGATCACCTTTTTCTTGTAGTGCAAGATTTGTTTGAAGTACTTGCTCGATGGGTTTCTCCTCCATCCTTTTAGACAGCTTTTGCTCATGTGCTTGTAAAGAGCCCATGAGTTGCTCTATAGTCATCTCTTCTAATTCCTTTGATTCTTCAATGGCTACAACAATGAAGTCAAATTTTGCATCTAAAGAGCGCAAAATTTTCTCCATGATTCGAACATTAGTAATTTTTTCTCCATTTCTTTTCAATTGATTGACTATAGACATCAATCTTGAAAAATAATTAGAAATTGACTCCTCAGTTATCATTTTGAAAGATTCAAATTCAGACCTCACAGATTGTAGCCGAATCTTTTTCACCTTTTCTGCTCCTTTATGTGCCTTATGCAATAAGTCCCATGCCTCCTTTGATGTTGCAGCTCCAGCGATAATCTCGAATGTGCCTTCATCTACACTTTGGTATAGTGTGTAGAGAGCCTTCTTGTCTTTCTTTTTGACTCCTTATGTTGCTTTCTTTGCTCTTGTGTGAGCATTGCTTCACCTTCGGTCGGCTCCATGTAGCCATCTTCTACAAGATCCCAAACATCAAGGGATCCAAGCAAAGCCTTCATTTGGATACTCCAGTTGTCATAGTTGTCTTTGGTGAGTTTGGGTATTTGGGATTGAACAAAGTTCATGGAGGTCATGGATCTTTTGTGGCTCTGATACCAAATTTGTTGGAAGAGGAGAAGATATTTTCTTTTGGGTAAATTTCTGGTTTCTTTTTATTTTTTTCATGCTGAAACGTGAGAGGATACATGGCCTTTTATAATTACAAAATGACTCTTGGTCTTCCATAATACTTAATTCAGAATAGCTACTTCCTATGCAATTAAATAACAGCAATTTCCTATGCAATTAAATAACAGCAATTTCCTATAACAGCAATTTCCTATGCAATTAAATAACAGCAATTTCCAATAATCAAGTTTAGTTTCCAACACTCGTGACCTAAATTCCATGGCCAACTTTTCCTTGTCTTGGCGGTGAGTCATCATCTGAAACTCGGTTCACACCGGTGACCAAGGACCTGCTACTGGAAGGCCTGGGCTTGCAGCGAGCACTCACATAATCGCATGAAGCATTTTTGAAAGCCTGGTTTTGGATCCCGGCCACTACCAGATAATCATGACAATTGTTCAATGTAGTTAAGTGGGACCAAAAGAAAAGATGCATTAGCTCACTACTTTAAAAGCATATCGTCTATTATAACCATAAATGGTCTTTCAGTACGTATATGTGGTAATTGGTTTAGTGCAAGCTTAATTTTCGTATTGTTTTGTGAAGGACGGGGCCATACCCAGCTCCATCTCAACACGATGGTTGATGAAATATTCTAGCCTAATGTTTCAGATTACTGCACTAATTTGCCGCTTGTTTCAATAATTTGATGGACTATGCCTACTGAGACGGACTTCCGGATGTCAAATTAGGATCAGTTTATAGTGCTTAATGAGCCTAATACCATACGTGCACTTGGATATAATCCTTGTCACCTTTTCTTTTCCTTCCCAACTAATAGAGATACTCAGTTGTCAAATATGTGAAAATTGTTATGCAAATCATGCAAGATATTTCCAAATAATTAGCACTTTGTTATATTTATTGAAAGCTGTCAATATGATCATCGAAGATAAGTTGCTAAATGATTTCTTTTCAACATGAAACTTAGGATTTAAAGAATGCAGACATCATATTTATGAATGAGTTGTAACTGTTCAGTTCAATATGAGCAGCATTTTTGTCATTTGAAGCCCATGAACATGACTTTGAATCACTATTAATAACATTTTATTGCCATCTCATTTGATTGTCATTCCTCATCTCTTAATACCATAAAAATATATGATTTTGGTTGTGCCAGTGGTCATGGGTTAAACCAGTAAATATCAGAAAGTAGCTGATTTGAACATCCTGAACTGCAGGTTTTAAGGGATACAAAACAACCGAGAATGTACACTGATGCTTGCTGTCATTCCCTTTATAATGTAGCAATGAACTTAGACAAGACTGCCCACCGTTCTCTCTCTCTCTCTCTCTCTCTCTCTCTCATATTTTCTATACTCTTACCCTATTTATAGACCTTCGGTATCCGCTTGAGAATTAGTCACGGGGAATTTCATGAAAAGGAATGTTTGCTAGGATAATGGCGATTATTGAATAGAGGCTGGTCGGTGGACCTTGTCCCATCGAGTGCATGGGCCGGCTAGTGGGCCTGGTTCCATCAACGGCATGGGTCAGGCGGTAGGTGGGCCTGGCTGTATCAGACGATGCAGGCTAGGTGGTAGGTAGGCTTGCTAGAAGCCACTGGGGGCCGACTTGGGAGAGTCGGGTTCGCTGAGAGCTGACTCAGAAGAGTCGGGGCTGCTGGGGGACAACTCGAAAGAGTCGAATCCGCTGGATGCCGACTCAAAAGACTTGGGAGAGTCAAGGCCGCTGGGGGCCGACTTGGGAGAGTGCGGCCGTCAATTTTCACTCATGCCGTTGGTTAGCTTTGCCGTTAATGTCCACATGGCTCTACCAGCCACATCAGATAGCAATCTGGAGAAGCTGGTAAGATGATGTAAAGCCTCAGTTGATGGTCAATTCCAGATTAGTCTCCATAAGAAGAATTCAACATTAAGAATAACCATAATCTTCCAAAACCAATGAAGCTATGGGTGAGGCAAAGTATGGGTTGGAAGTAGTTGAAGGTAAGCTTCAAGTACTTCGGAAGGATCTAATATATTCCAAATGATGATATATTCAGAAGCAGCAATAGGAATTGGAATCATGATGATTACACCATTTCCTTGGAAAGAAAGAGTGATAATTTGAAACTTCCCAATTCATAGTTGATGCAAGCATAGATATTAATCTCCTAAACATCCATTGGAAATGGAATAGATGAGAACCGAGGATCATAGAGAGGAAACTTTTTTTTATCATCACCATTCTAAGAGGATAGCTGGATTGCTCCTATACTTTTGGCTCACCTTTTTAAGGATTTGCGATCGAGCCACAAAGAAGTATTTTTCTATTTCCTCGGCATAAAGCTGTAAAGAGCTATAGTGATGGCTTCATTTATTTGGTCCGCTTACATTTAGTGAGTTTTTGCAACTTGATAACTTTAAAGTCTTATGTCACTTATTTACCCATTTTCTTCGATGAATGTTTGTCAGCTCCCCCTCTCTCTGGAGCCACCGAAAGCACATATGCACACCTATGATAATCGGATATAGTTTTACTAGTCTTTATGTAGCGCTCCATAAAGAGATAGAGAACACCAACAAATTATCATAAGTGGCAGACACTGAAAAATATATCATGTTAAAAAACTTTTTATTATCAGCTCATATATATACACATCACTCAAATCAACCCTAAGCATCAACCTGCTTAGATAATATTTTCATAACATCCTCAGGCAGTTTACAAAATCACATTCACAATTGACATAAAAAACATAAGACTTGTATCATATCTAAATAAGTCTGATACATCACCATATCTCACTGTACACATACACATATGCAAATATACAAACATCATCCCACACTAACTCAATATACATGGCTATCCTCTATACACCCTTGTATCCAAACAAGCTTCACCAGGTAAGGGTCCGATCCTGCTTATCCTATGATCCTGACAGAAATACTCACTAATCTGAAAGAAAATTTCAATCATAAAGGGGTGAGACCTAAGTTTCAGTGACTGGATAACCATCTAACCATAGAGAAATAGAGAACCATAATCTCATATTTTTAACCGTATGCTGATACTATATAGCTTGTAAACTCAAAGTATACTTTTAACATAATATCGAATAAAGTAAAATGTAGCTTATTCTTCAAATAATATACCAGTACTGAAATATTCTACAATAACTTTCCACTGAAAGAAAACTCATCAAGAATAAAAAAAACCCATGTATTACAATATGAAGATATGGATTCTTTACCTATAGTCCAGACTTTCTTTATTAAATTCTCAGATTCCTACTGGGATCTGCCTGCCCACTAGCATCTCAAGTAAACTCTCCCTCTTAGGATAACTACTTGGCCCACTAGCCATTTTTAAATCATAATATATGCTTTTAAATCTTATGATACTGGGCTGTATGTGTAATGCCTCTGAGGAACCACCCTACAGTCGTCCTCCTGCAGGTGTACTCTCATCGGGTGCATGACTAGCAACAGGATCTCCGCACAAATAGCACCCCTTATCCATGCGGTTTGCCCGGCTAAGTGCTTTGTTCCTTAATCCTGGAACCTCGGGTTTTCTCTCTGCCCCCATGGGCTATATATAGTAACCAGCTCACTGAGCTATGATTCATGCCCCCACGGGCTGCTTACAACCTGCCCCTCTGGCCTGGTCAAGCGTGCACTCACCCCTGATTTCGGGGTTCATCGTACGATCGATTCACAAGGAGTGTCGGCTCAATAGTAGTATGCAATACTCATGCTATAGCACAGTCTAAAGGATGATCAACCCATAGCTGCCTGATGCTCAGTATGATACATACATCAAAATATGTCATTTGTAAAGCTTTATCATATAAATATGCCATGTATACATCAACCATCCCCTCATCGAGATCATGCTTATGTCTTATGCTTAAAACTCATGCTTACTTCTTTATGCTTAAAACTCATGTATCAGAATATCATATACTAGGTTCTCATATCTCATATTTAAAACATACATAATACTCTACTAAACATAATATACCACAACTAGGTATTAATCTCATTATAGTAGCTCAAATAACTTTCATTGCTAGATGAGAAACCCACTCACCTTAGCAGGTTACTCTGGTACTCAACTCCAGTATTCTGGCTTCCTGAAATAACCCTCTTGACTTACGTCAACATACAGATACGATAGCTATTAAGGTTACCTCCACACGGGGTTTTCCCACGAACCCATGCTTGCATACATGATCTATCCTCTAATATCTCATTATTTTCTTCCATCCTTTTTCTACTCAAGGTTACTTCCACTATTACCTCAAAATACAATAATCTAAGAAATCTAAAGTAATGCAAGATCTAGGAAGCTATAGCTTACCTAGAGTCAAACACAAACCCAAGCTTCCCTTTTCCTTTCTCTTTCTCTCCCTTCTTCTTCTTCTTCCTCTCTCTTTCTTTTCTTTCTTTCTTCTCTCTTTCTCTTTCTTTCTTTCTTTCTTTTCTTTGGCTGAACGTTTTCCTTTTTCTCTAATGACTTGGGGACTAAGTCATGGGTAACTTAAGGGCTAAGGCATGCTAAATTTCCTATGTTGCCCTCAAATACCCTTAACGCATGCTTTTTGAAAAACACGTGACTCACTTATAACCATGATATTTTATCCTTAGATTTTCTTTTTCAAATTGCCCTTAGCACAATTAGCAATTGACATCATAGCCTTTCCAAAGTTTCCCCTAATATAGCATTTTTTTAATCAATTTATAGCCCAAATTATCATTTTTATTTAAATTAATACTTTTATGTAACATTTCTAAGAAAAAACTTATCAACTTGAAGAGCTCGATTTTAGAAATCTAATGGTTCAAACAGCACTCAAATCGGACTTAAAACGAAATAAATATAAAATTTTTAAGATTTAACCCAGAAAATATGTCGTCTTAGAGTCGGCTCCAACAGAATTAGAGTCGACACCCGCAAAAATTAGAGTCGGCTCCAGAAAATTAGAGTCGACTCTAATTCGTAGCAGAAATGCTAACCTTCTATTTTTTTCTGCAGGTATCGACACCTCCTTCTGCAGTTGTCGACTCTAAAGCGTGCCGGAAGTTTAAAACCGTGTCAGAGTCGACTCCACTCCAATTAGAGTCGACTCTAATTACTAAAAACATCATTTTAGGATAAAACTCAAACTAAACTTGATTTTTCTTGTGATTTAAGCCTATTAAAACTTAAATCTCTTAATTTCTTAAATCAAACTAATTAGCACTCAAAATATACTCATTTACTCCAAAATTTCTTCTCTTTACATTTATCAAAAGGCCAACACGCCCACACTTCACTGAAACTCTCTGACTTTCATTTTTAAATAAAAAATGCCATTAATATTACCAATAAATTACAAGGTTTTTAGGATGTTACAATTCTTCCCCCCCCCAAAGAAATTTCCCTCGAAATTTAGCTAGATATTTTCAAATAGATTGGGGTACTTCAATCTCATCTCATCCTCTCGCTCCCATGTAGCCTCCTCTTTTTTGATGATTTAACCATTGCACCTTAACTAATGGAATTCTTTTACTGCGGAGCTGCTTATCTCCCTACTCAAGATCTTCACTGGTTCCGTTGTAAATGATAAATCTTCTGTAACTCTATAGTCTCAGACTGAATCACATGAGAGGAATCCGGCACATACCTTCTAAGCATTGATACATGAAATACATTATGAATCTAAGATAACTTTGGAGGTAAAGCCAATCTATAAGCTAGTGTCCCAACTCTTCCAGAATTTCATAGGGTCCAATATACCTGGGACTCAACTTGCCTTTCTTTTCCAAATCTCATAAACCTCGCCAAGGAGATACCTTCAGAAAGACTCTATCTCCAACCTCAAACTTTACCTCTCTATACTTTTTATCTGCATAGCTCTTCTATCTATCTGGGCTGCCTTTAATTTAGCTTTATGATTTTAACTTGATCTGCTGTAAGCTGCACTAACTCGGGGCCTAACAGCCTCCTCTCTCCCTCCTCATCCCAACACATTGGAGTTCTACATTTTCTCCCATACAAGGCCTCATATGGTGCCATATCAATGCTAGAGTGGTAGCTATTGTAAGCAAACTCTACTAAAGGCAGATGATCATCCATCTAGCTACAGAAAATTCCATGACACAAGCTCTCAGCATATCCTCCAGTGTTTGGATGGTTCTCTCCGACTGACCATCAGTTTGGGAATGAAATGTTGTACTGAACCTCAATTTAGTCCCCAAAGCTTTCTATAATTCTGCCCAAAATTGAGATGTAAACCTTGGATCTCTGTCTGATACTATAGATACTGGCACACCATGCCTACTCACAATTTCATGCATATATAATTCTGCTAATCTATCCAAGGTAAAGACAATCTTAATAGGCAGAAAATGAGCAAACTTAGTCAATCTATCAACTATCACCCATATAGCATCATTGCCCCTTCTTGTCTTTGGGAGTCCTACAACAAAATCCATAGTTATATGCTCCCATTTCCACTCTGGCACAAACAGAGGCTGAAGCTTGCCAGCCAGACACTGATGTTCAGCCTTAATCTGCTGACACACTAAAACTTAGATACATACTCAGCTATCTCCTTTTTCATACCATTCCACCGTAATTCTGTTTGATAGTTCTATACATCTTAGTACTACCTGGATGCATTGAATGCTATGTGAAAATGATCTTTCACTGATTCCACAGCTGGCACACAAACTCTACCCTTGAATAATAACACCCCATCACCTCTAACAGAAAACTCTGACTGAGACCCACTCTGAATTAAATCTCTAGCTTTAAGCAACTAGATCTAGCAGCTGAGCTTCTCTTATTTCCTCTAGCATTTGGGGTCTCACTCTGAAAGTAGCCAACAAGGCTCCTGATTCTTCTACAGCTAGCTCTGCATCTAACCTCCTTAACTCAATCATCAAGGGTAGCTATACTTTCTAATAGAAGCTATGTGGCCATAGACTTCTGACTTAAGGCATCAGCCACAACATTAGCTTTCCCTGGTGATACTCAATAGTGCAATCATAATCTTTAATTAATTCAATCCATCTTCTCTGCCTTAAATTCAATTCCTTCTGGGTCAGAATATTTCAAACTCTTATGATCTGTAAATATCTGGCATATTCTTCCATACAAGTAGTGCCTCCAAACCTTCAATGCAAATATAACGCAGCTAACTCCAAATCATGTGGGGTAATTCTTTTCATGGGATCTCAACTATCTAATATATAAGCCACCACTTTTCCATTCTGCATTAAAACACACCCCAAACCCTTCATGAGGCATC
>UESW01001798.1:0-18287 GCA_900491605.1 Calamus simplicifolius | reverse complement strand
TTAGATACATACTCAGCTATCTCCTTTTTCATACCATTCCACCAGTAATTCTGTTTGATAGTTCTATACATCTTAGTACTACCTGGATGCATTGAATAAGCTGAGCTATGTGCTTCCTTTAAAATATGATCTTTCACTGATTCCACAGCTGGCACACAAACTCTACCCTTGAATAATAACACCCCATCACCTCTAACAGAAACTCTGACTGAGACCCACTCTGAATTAAATCTCTAGCTTTAAGCAACTATAGATCTAGCAGCTGAGCTTCTCTTATTTCCTCTAGCATTTGGGGTCTCACTCTGAAAGTAGCCAACAAGGCTCCTGATTCTTCTACAGCTAGCTCTGCATCTAACCTCCTTAACTCAATCATCAAGGGTAGCTATACTGTTCTAATAGAAGCCAATGTGGCCATAGACTTCTGACCTAAGGCATCAGCCACAACATTAGCTTTCCCTGGGTGATACTCAATAGTGCAATCATAATCTTTAATTAATTCAATCCATCTTCTCTGCCTTAAATTCAATTCCTTCTGGGTCAGATATATTTCAAACTCTTATGATCTGTAAATATCTGGCATATTCTTCCATACAAGTAGTGCCTCCAAACCTTCAATGCAAATATAACAGCAGCTAACTCCAAATCATGGTGGGGTAATTCTTTTCATGGGATCTCAACTATCTAAATATATAAGCCACCACTTTTCCATTCTGCATTAAAACACACCCCAAACCCTTCAATGAGGCATCACTATAGATCACATAATTACTGGCACTATCAGGGAGTATTAGAATTGGGGCTGAGGTTAATCTCCTTTTCAATTCATCCATACTCTTCTGGCATTCATTAGACCAATCAAACTTGATATTCTTTCTAAGCAGCTTAGTCATAGGAGAAGCCAAAATCAGAATTTTCTATAAATCTTCTATAATATCCTGCTAGCCCCAAGAAACTCCTCACCTCAGTCTGATTGGTAGGTGATACCCAATTCACTATAGCTTCAATCTTTTGAGGATCTACCATAATACCTTTGGCTGAAACTACATGTCCCAAGAACTTTACCTCATCCAGCCAAAATTCACTTTTACTAAACTTTGCATATAATTGCTTTTCTCTTAATATCTGCAAAACTATCTTTAGATGCTGCTCATGCTCTTCACTACTTCTAGAATAAATCAAGATCATCAATGAATACTATCACAAATTTATCTAGATACTCCTGAAATACTTGATTCATCAGACCCATAAAAGCAGCTGGAGCATTTATCAAGCCAAATGGCATCATCAAGAACTCATAATGACCATATCTGGTCCTGAAATCAGTTTTAGATATATCCTCATTCTTTATTCTTAATTGATGATACCCAGATCTCAAATCAATCTTTGAAAATACTGCTGCCCCTGCAGCTGATCAAACAAATCATCGATCATCGGCAATGGATAATTGTTTCTAATGGTCACCTTATTCAACTGTTTATAGTCTATACACAACCTCAAGGTACCAACCTTTTTCTTCACAAACAACACTGGTGCACCCCATGGCGATATACTGGGTCTAATAAACCCTTTATTCAATAATTCTGTAACTGACCTTTCAATTCTTTCAATTCTGGAGCCATTCTATAAGGTGCCCTGGCTATTGGTCTAGTATCTGGAACTAGATCTATACTGAAATCGAATCTCTGTCAGGAGTAACCCTGGTAGCTCCTCAAGAAATACATCTAAAAAATTCTTACCATAGGGATATCCGCCAGCTCTAAACCATTACCCTCTAGGCTCATTGCACAAGCTAAATAGGCTTCACATCTTTTTGCTAGCATTCTATTGGCTGACAAAGCTAAAATCACTCCTGAGGCAACCCCCTCCTATCACCAAGGAAACAGACCTCTCTATTATCAGAAGTTTGTAACATCACCTCCTTCCTCAAGCAATCTACTCTGGCTCTATGCACAGATAGCCAATTCATCCCAAAATGGCAACAAACTCTTTCAATCTCAAAGGAATCAAATCTACTGTTAATTTCTGACCCTCCACAGAAATATCACAGCCTCTATACACTTGGTCTGCTATAAAGGCCTCCCTATGGGCATAGATACTACCAACTGGCTACCCAACTGGCCCACATCTCTAACTAGATGCTTAGCAAACTCACATGAGATGAATGAATGCGTAGATCCAGAATCAATTAAAATATAAGCATCATGATTATCGATGGGTAGCATACCTATCACCACATCAGAATCAATATGGGCCTCCTGCCTGGTCATGGCAAATACTCTGGCCTCGGCCCTTGAAACACTGGATGACCCTCCTGGCTGATTAACATTAGGCCCCACCTGACTGGCTGAAGCTGCAACACCACTGTCACCCCTCCTACCAGGCTGTCCCCTTGGCATTACTGGCCCTGAGGAAGCCCACCAGCCTGCTGCCCTCTCCTAGGGCAATCTCTCTTCAGGTGACCTAGATCACCACAAATATAACATCCCTTATTGCCCTCTTACACTCTCCCAAATGAAGTCTCCCATATATTACATGGAGGTATATTTCTCCCTCCACCAGAAGGACAACCCTGCTCCCCTACAAACCAGACACCTTGCTGGTGGCAACCTGAGGCACACCCTCATAAGGCTTTCTTTGGCTGGACTAAATGCTGACACAGATATTGATCTCCTACCCACATCACCAGGGGCTCTAAACCAGAATAAAACTGTTCAGTCCTTTGGGATTTCTTAAATGGCTGAGTCCCTCTCGGAGCAAAGAATAACTAGGGCACTTCTTTTCATTCTATCCTGCCTCCTACTTATATATTCTTTTTCAATCTCCTCAGCTTTGAGTGCTCCCTGCACCAACTCAGAATAACTATGATAAGTCTGCATACAGATCTTGGCTTTAATAGGGAGATTCAATCCATCCTGGTATAGTCGATACCTCTCCCTCTCATCAGCCACCAAGGCCCTAGCAAACTGAGATAACTCAACAAAAGTGGCTTCATAATCTGCCACAGACATCCTTCCCTAGGTCAACTAAGGAAATCCCTCCTCTTCTGATCCCTATAAATCTTAGAATAATATTGCTGATGAAATTCTCTTCTAAAATCTTCCATGACAACTCCACTTCCTGGAGCTTCCTGCTATAAATAGATCTCCACCAACTCTGGGCTCTACCCTCCAGTAAAAAGGTGGCAATACCCAACCTCTGCTCCTCAGAGCATCCCATCATATCAAATACCCTCTCGATCCTATGTAGCCATGCCCCGGCCTGAATAGGATCAGTAGTTCCCTGGAACTCCAGAGCCCCCAACTTCCTGGCTCTTTCCACATTCCTCACACCTCCAAATTTTTAGCTGGAAGGCTAGAACTAGCACCCACAACTGCTACCACAGCCTGAGTAATCATGCCTACCAGCTCTGGCATACTAGGCCCCTGAGTCTGTACCCGAAATGGGTCCACTGGCACAGGGGTAATAGATTGTGAAGAAGACTCTGGCATTTGCTCTGAAGATGCCCTCACCCTAACCTCATTAGATACTGGCTCAATGGAATCACTAGAAGCCATTTTATCAATTTGACTTCTTCTATCTGACCTTCTGGGTCTACTTTGACCTTCGCTTCTACCCCGGCTTGAGGATTGCTCTGTCTCTCTAGATGCCTTTGTAATAATCGTCCTACAAGACATTATTCATTACATCAGTTTCATCAGTCAATAGCTATAATCATAATCAGTAAATCATCCTAGACTCATGCTCATACTTATTCCCCTAGGACCTAATAAACTAGGGCTGATACCAAAACTTGTCAGCTCCCCTCTCTCTGGAGCCATCGATAGCACACCTGCACACCTGTGGTAATCGAATAGAGTTCTACTGTCTTTATGTAGCGCTCCATAAAGAGCTAGAGAACTCCAACAAATTATCATAAGTGGCAGACACTCGAAAATATATCATATTTAAAAAAACTTTTTATTATTAGCTCAATATATATACACATCACTCAAATGAACCCTAAGCATCAACCTGCTCAAATAATATTTTTCATGACATCCTCATGCAGTTTACAAGATCACATTGACAATCAACATAAAAAACATATGACTTGTATTCATATCTAAATAAGTCTGATACATCACCATATCTCATTGTACACATACACTTATGCAAATATACAAACATCATCCACACTAACTCAATATACATGGCTATCCTTATACACCCTTGTATCCAAACAAGCTTCACCAGCTAAGGATCCAGTCCTGCTTATCCTGTGATCCTGACAGAAATACTCACTGATCTGAAAGAAATTTTAATCATAGAAGGGTGAGACCTAAGTCCCAGTGACTGGATAACCATCCAACCATAGAGAAATAGAGAACCATAATCTCATATTTTCGTATGCTGATACTATATAGCTTGTATAACTCAAAGCATACTTTTAACATAATATCAGATAAAGTAAAATGTAGCTTATTCTTCAAATAATATACCAGTACTGAAATACTCTACAATAACTTTCCACTGAAAGAAACTCATCAATAATAAAAAAACCATGTATTACAATATGAAGATATGCATTCTTTACCTATAGTCCAGACTTTCTTTATTAAATTCTCAGATTTCCACTGGGATCTGCTGCCCACTGGCATCTCATGTAAACTCTCCCTCTTGGGATAACTACTTGGCCCACTGGCCCTTTTTAAATCATAATATATGCTTTTAAATCTTATAATACTGGGTTGTGTGTGTAATGCCTCTGAGGTACCACCCTACGTTGCTCTCCTGCAGGTGTACTCTCATCGGGTGCATGACTAGCAACAGGATCCCCGCATAAATAGCATCCCTTACCCGTGCGGTCACCCGGCAAGTGCTTTGTTCCTTAACCCTGGAACCTCAGTTTTCTCTCTGCCTCCACGGGCTATATATATAGTAACCAGCTCCACTGAGCTATGATTCATGCCTCCACGGGCTGCTTATAACCATGCCCCTCTGGCCTGGTCAAGCATGCACTCACCCCTGATTCTGGGGTTCATCGTACGATCGATTCACAAGGAGGTGCCCACTCAATAGTAGTGTGCAATGCTCATGCTACAGCACAGTCTAAAGGGTGATCATCTCCATAGCTACCTAATGCTCAGTATGATACATACATCAAAATATGTCATTTGTAAAGCTTTATCATACAAATATGCCATGTATACATCAACCATCCCCTCATCGAGACTCATGCTTATGTCTTATGCTTAAAACTCATGCTTACTTCTTTATGCTTAAAACTCATGCTTACTTCTTTATGCTTAAAACTCATGCTCAAAACTCATGTATCAGAATATCATATACTAGGTTCTCAATTCTCAGATTTAAAACATACATAATACTCTACTAAACACAACATACCACAACTAGGTATTAATCTCATTATAGTAGCTTAAATTAACTTTTCATTGCTAGATGAGAAACCCACTCACCTTAGCAGGTTACTCCTCAATTGATACTCAACTCCGGTATTCGGCTCCCTGGAATAACCCTCTTGACCTACGTCAATATACAGATACGATAGCTATTAGGGTTACCTCCACACGAGGTTTTCCTATGAACCCATGCATGCATACATGATCTATCCTCTAATATCTCATTATTTTCTTCCATCCTTTCTCTACTCAAGGTTACTTCCACTATTACCTCAGAATACAATAATCTAAGAAAATCTAAAGTCATACAAGATCTAGGAAGCTATAGCTTACTTGGAGTCAAACACAAACCCCAAGCTTCCCTTTTCCTTCCTCTTTCTTTCTTCTTCTTCTTCCTCCTCTTCTCTCTTTCTTTTTCTTTCTCTCTTTTTTTCTTTCTTTCTTTTCTCTGGCTGAACCCATGTTTCCCTTTTTCTCTAATGACTTGGGGACCAAGTCATGGGTAACATAAGGGCTAAGGCATGCCAAATTTCCTATTTCGCCCTCAAATACCCTTAACGTATGCTTTTTGAAAAACACGTGGCTCACTTATAACCATGATATTTTACCCTTAGATTTTTTTTTCAAATTGCCCTTAACACAATTAGCAATTGACATCAGAGCCTTTTCCAAATTTGCCCCTGATATAGCATTTTTTAATCGATTTGTAGCCTAGATTATCATTTTTTATTTAAATTGATACTTTATGTAACATTTCTAAGAAAAGACTTCACCAACTTGAAGAGCTTGATTTTAGAAATCCAACGGTTCAAACGGCACTCAAATCGGACTTAAAACATAATAAATATAAATTTTCAAGATTTAATCCAAAAATTTGCCGTCTTAGAGTCGGCTCCAACAGAATTAGAGTCGATGCCCGCAAAAATTAGAGGCAGCTCTATTCGCAGTAGAAATGCTAACCTTTATTTTTTTGCAGGTATCGATACCCCCCTCTACATGTGTCTACTCTGAAGCGTGCTGGAAGTTTAAAACCATGCCAGAGTCGACTCCACTCCAATTAGAGTCGACTCTAATTACTAAAAACATCATTTAAGGATAAAAGTCAAACTAAACTTGATTTTTCTTATGATTTAAGCCTATTAAAACTTAAATCTCTTAATTTCTTAAATCAAACTCATTAGCACTTAAAAATATACTCATTTACTCCAAAATTTCTTCTCTTAACATTTATCAAAAGGCCAACATGCCCACACTTCACTGAAACTCTCTGACTTTCATTTCAAATAAAAAATGCCATTAATATTACCAATAAATTACAAGGTTTTCAGGATGTTACAATGTTCTAGTGTAGAAGCTTTGTAGGGATGTTAGATATTCAGTAGACTTCTTGTACAGGTTTATTAATCATCAGGAAGTCAAGTATTACTTCTGTAGAGTAACTTGGGAAGATTCATTCCTGAAAATGTTAAGATTTTTCTTTGGTTCTAAACAAACTACATACAGGTGAAGTTTTGGGGGAAAAAGGTGGCCAGCAAGTACAAGTGTGTGTTATGCAAGATCAATCATGAGTCAGTGGATCACTTATTTATCATATGCTCATTTTTAAGATTAATTTTGAAGACTCTAGCAAGTTGCTTTGAAGAGATTAGATTGCCTACCTATATCTTTAAGTTATGGTTAGAATGAAAGAGGAAGAAAGTATCACTCAGGGTGAGAATATGATGGGATCTTTTGGTTGGCCCCTTTACATGATAACTAGCTTAAGACATGAATGTTGGGAACCATTAGGTTGATGCTATTTCTCCTATTGGTTGTATAATCTTGCCTAACCATTTAGGATTGCCTTCTCTTGAGGAGTTCTCAACTAACCAACTCCACCCTGATGAAAAGTGCTTCTTGTTGCTTTTAGCTAATTGAATCTACATAGTGATTGAATGGTGACATTGATGTTTGATTCTTATGATTGTTACGATTATTTCATCATGATAGGATATTTTATATATATATATATATATATTACTAACCTATCCTTAGGTAAGAACCTTAAGATATTTCACTAGATCTTTTGTTAGTTTAGGCTTGCAGCAATCTTTCTATATTAAACTTAAATTCTTTTTTATGTTTTGGTAATCAGTCATTGATTCCTATAGTTTTAGTGTGTGTATGAAATAAAAATGAAAATTTCCTAACATAACATCCTTACTTGGGATCTCATTGTTGCTGTTATACATGTGTGTACATATACTTACACATACACAACGATGACAATAATAACAACAACATAATCTTAATCCCAAACTAGTTGGGATTGACTGCATAAATGTTTCTTTTCATTCAACTCGATTTTGAATTATATTTTTTGTAAAATATAAAGATTCTAATTTTTCTTTATCGCTTCCTCCTACATAATTTTGGTCTACCTCTATCTTTTACATATATTTCAAGTCATTCCTTTGCACAAGTGCACCTCTAGGTATATGTTATACATGCTCAAACCATTAAAGCACTATAAGAAAATTCAGTTTTAGCTACGTCAAATTGCATCGCTAAATGAATTTAGCAACGCATTAGCGATGCAATTTGGGCATCGCTGTCAACCTCGTCGCAACCTTCAATCCATCGCAATTACGTCGCTAAATAGCGATGCCTAGCGATGCAAAAAAATGTATTGCTAATTTGCTACTAAATTGAGGTTGTCGCAATTTAGCGACGCCTACTTGCGTCGCAAAATTATGTAAAATATTGCATCGCAATATTGCGACGCAATATTTGCGTCCCAATATTGCCATTCAAGTTGGCATCGCAATATTGTGATGCCTGTACTGGCATCTCAAAATTGCAACGCCCGTCTTGGCATCGCAAAATTGCGACGCCTGGCATTGAGCCAACTTGCATCGCAAAATTAATAATTAATTTTTTTAAAAAATAATTGCAACAAAAAACTTTCATCACAATAGCATCGCTAATTAATTTTTTTAATTAAATTTAAAATGTTATAAATTAAACCTCTTAATACAATTTCATTGCATTTAAATATTGATCGAAACATTCATCACTAAATTTTTAAAAATATATAAAAATTTAATATATTAATAATTTAAAGTTTTTGTATACAAAACATAAGAAGTAAAGAAAAAATACATTAAGAATTTGCACTATAACGATCAGGGAAGGTTGCGGAGGCTGGAATGAACCCTGCGACATGAGGCAAACCAAATCCTGCATCTGATGCATCTGGTCTCTCATGTCTGCTAGCTACTGCTAAAGGCCTTCCGTGCGCTGGTCGAACTTCTGCCAAACCTTCTACTGAACCTTCTCTGTAATAGATCTCTGAATGTCGTCTAAATGCTGGTAGGAATATCGTCAGGATAGTGCGAACTGGAGCCCTAATGAAAAAATATTTAGAAGCTTTAGTGCCCAACCGTAGACCCTATGGTCTCGTGACTGGGCACCAACAGCTTTCAAAAATACACGTCGACTCTCCTATGTGAGAGTTCGATGAGCGGCCCCCCAACAGTGGAGTCGACCTACGATGCCTGGGACTGAAGCTCCTCCACTCGTGCCTTTGAATTATAAAATCAATGATAAATGAATCAAATATATGAACCTAAATAAAATTTTAGAAATTAAACAGATACAATATAAAGCTAATTTCTTACCCCAATCTTCCGTGGTCGTGAATCGACCCAGTACCATCCTTCCTGATGTGTGTCCCTGAATAGACAAAACTCATCAGGATCTCTGCCCTCCTGCTTAGACTACAAAAGCAGAAGAAATGATATAAATGTAAGTATTTGTAAATGACCAAATTAGTAATTAAATTATTTATGTTTTCTTACCATACGACGTCTGTGCTCCTAAATTGAAATGGATCCCGCAGTATGGCAGGAGAAACCCGTGCCATGACCGTCCTTCTCAGATCGGCGGTTCATGATGGCTGATGTGGACCTCCTTTGCTAGGCCTCAGATTGCCACACCTACTGCCAGTCGTGCCAAATACCCTTCGGCATATGCACAGGATGCTCACCCGATCTTCTCTAACGATGAAGCATGTCGGAGTATTGGCGTGCCGTAAGAGCATTCCATGCTGCCCTAACGGTATCATGGATCGCAAGTTCCTACGTAAACTTTTTCTGCATTGAAATAAACGGTTGGTTTCAGAATATATTAAGATTAAGAAATTTTATATCAATGATAAATTTATTTAATAAGTTTACCTAAAACTCTAAAAAATAAAACTCTCTCATGGCTGCAGATACATGGTGCCAATCGTAGCCACTGGGATCAGCACGCCTCTGTAATATGGAGCTGATCCGGCTCGATACATTATGATGCTCAATAAAGCTGTTAAAAAAATGCATGTTTATAAGTAATTAACTTAAAAATATAAACATATATTTACAATTAGTATATACTTATAGCCCATCAGCATTCAATCGAAGTATGATGCGGCCGGCATAGAAAGAACTCTTAGAGGTCTATGCCGATCGGCTATGACCGTCGAAGGATGGAGATCTGAACTCTCCATCTTCAATGCTCATGTGATCTGATGCGACAGGGCTACGTCCTTGCTCGCTCTGTCCATCGGCGGTAGATTTATCTTGGCCCGTTATACTGAAAATACTAAAGATTCATGCAATATAATTACGAATAATGATTGAATATGTAAAAAATTAACACTTATAAAAATAAATTAAAATTGAATAAACCTCTATTTAATCAGTGTCATTTGTTTCATCAAATATTGGTTCAACATTCGATGCCGTATCAGACTGTGATTCAGTGTCATTATCATCGGAAGGAAACCGAACATTTGCATCCTTAATTTCTTGGACATCACCATTTGGATCTCTAACTGATATTTCAGGAGCCCTTGTGTCGTCCTCAATTGCATGCATTTCTATCTCATCCTCTTGAAATGAAGGGCACTCAGTTGATTGACTTGATAAACTCTTGTCTAATATGATTGCTGAATGTGGGACGATTTTAGAAACAACCCACCATTCTCGCTTGTCGTTGTGCAAACTTCGATATCTGCAGTAAAACACTTGCTGAGCTTGGGATGCAAGGATGAATGGTTCATATTTCTGCATTTTTTGTCGATGGTTTACTTCAACTAGATTGTAGTCATTATGAACCCTTTTACCCACAGGAACTGTCGGATCAAACCAATCGCAAAGAAACAATACAGTTCGTTTTATAGGCCAACTAGGATATTCAACTTCAACCACCTCTACTAACTTTTCATAATAATCCTACATATTTGCTCCAACACTTTCTCTTTTAACACACACACTCCAGTTCTGTGTGCCTCTTGAAGATGCTAGTCGTTCAATCTGAAATTTGTACCCATTAACAAATCTCTTGACTACTTAAATAGTGTGGTATATTACAATTTAAAGTAGAAGTTCTAATTAAGCATTGAAGTATATACTTACTCAATGTATGGATTGACTTCTCTACAGTTCATTAGGATGTAATAATGTGCTGCATTATACTCCACATCGCTCAAATCTCTTGACTACTGCCTCCCAAATGAACAGCCAATACCTTTAAAAACTGTATTCAACCATCATTAGGTTCTCCTTCGTCTACACATATATCATCGTTACGACCAAGATTTTGGCTCCTCGTGTGGACGTGACCCTCAAAGTAAAGCGAGGCAAAAGCTGAAACTTCTTCAACCAAGTGTGCATTACATATAGAACCTTCAACCCTTGCCTTATTACGCACATTATTTTTTAACTTTTTAAGGTATCTATATGTAAAGGTGAGAAAAAAAAACCAACTTTCTCGCAATGAAATAATATTTGAAATGTCAACATGTACTACTGATTTATATATTTACCTCTCGAAAGGACACATCTAGCGATACTGCACGGGATCAACTATACTGCTTCGTATGGCAAGTGAACCGGTAAATGCTCCATTGAGTCAAAAAAAACTTGGAGGAAATATTTGCTCCAGCTTGCATAAAATAATTGAAATTTCCTCCTTAAGCCTTGCAATGGATGCATAAGTAATGACTGCGGCAGATAACTCCTTAAAGAACAAGCTAAGTTTGTCAATGCCTTCCACACATGGTATGGAAGCAACTCATGAAAAGCTATAGGCAATAACTGTTGCATAAAAATATGGCAGTCATGACTCTTCATGCCAAATAACTTAAGCTTATGCATGTCCACACACCTACCGATATTTGAAGCATAACCATCTAAAAATTTTAACCCTCTAACCCAGTTACATAAAACTTCTCGTGAATTTCTGTCAAGAGTGTAACAGGCTTTAGGATAGGTCCCATCAGCATTTCTCCTCGAATTAGATCTTCTGCAATACTGATTAAGTTATTCTCTTGACTTTGCAATATCTTTGGCTTTTCCTGGGATGTTTAGCACCGTGTTAAATATGTTATCAAAGAAATTTTTCTCAATATGCATAACATCCAAGTTATGTCAGATGAGATTTGTGCTCCAATACAACAAATCCTAAAAAATACTCTGCTTCTTCCAGTTATGTTCTTTACATATACTGCCATTTATTCTATTTGTATCTGGTTCCCAAGCATACCTCAACCCCCAATACTCTATAGTATCAAATATATCTGTGCTAGACCTAACTGGTTCAGCAAATTTTGTGACTGCTTTGTTCTTCCGGAAGGCGATCAAGTTTTGCCTATAAGGATGATTTAGAGGCAAGAACTTTCTAGGATTATCAAACCATAACTGCTTACCACTCTTCTATAGTGTAAATGCATCTAAATTATATATGCAATGAGGGCATGCCAGATGCCCAGCAGTGCTCCAATCAGACAACATTGCATATGCCGAAAAGTCGCTGATTGTCCACATCAAAGCAGATCTCATGATAAAATTTTGTTTGATAAAAATGTCGTAGGCTATGACTCCTGTTTCGCACAATATTTTCAATTCGGTTACCAACGGTTGCAAGAAGACATCAATATTTTCCTTTGAATTTGATGGTCCTGCAACCAAAACTATCAAAAATATTGCAGTATCTTTCATGCATTTCCATGGAGAAAGGTTATATAGTCAGTATCACGGTTCAACATGAATACTGTTGCCCCGCTTGATCAAATGGTTGGAAGCCATCGGTACAAAGACCTAATCTCATATTCCTTATATCTTTAGCGAAATCAGAATAATTTTCATTGAAATGCTTCCAAACTTTTGAATCTGATGGATGTCGCATTTCATCTTCTTTAGATTCATGTTCGGTATGCCATCTCATATCAGCAGCTGTAGCCTCGGATCTATATAATCTCTGCAGGCATAGAGTAAGAGAAAAGTAATGCATCCTCTTGTAAGGCACACTTTCTTTCTTTCTTTCTCTCTTTCTTTCTTTCTTTCTTTCTTTCTCTAGCTGAACGTTTTCCTTTATCTCTAATGACTTGGGGACTAAGTCATGGGTAACTTAAGGGCTAAGGCATGCTAAATTTTCTATGTTGCCCTCAAATACCCTTAACGCACGCTTTTTAAAAAATATGTGGCTCACTTATAACCATGATATTTTATCCTTAGATTTTCTTTTTCAAATTGCCCTTAGCACAATTAGCAATTGACATTAGAGCCTTTTTCAAAGTTGCCCCTGATATAGCATTTTTTTAATCAATTTATAGCCCAGATTATCATTTTTATTTAAATTAATACTTTTATGTAATATTTCTAAGAAAAAAACTTTACCAACTTGAAGAGCTCGATTTTAGAAATCTAATGGTTCAAACAGCACTTAAATCGGACTTAAAACGGAATAAATATAAATTTTTTAAGATTTAACCCAGAAAATCTGCCGTCTTAGAATCGGCTCCAACAGAATTAGAGTCGACCCGCAAAAATTAGAGTCGGCTCCAGAAAATTAGAGTCGACTCTAATTCGTAGCAGAAATGCTAACCTTCTATTTTTTTCTGCAGGTGTCGATACCTTCTTCTGCAGTTGTCGACTCTAAAGCATGCCGGAAGTTTAAAACCATGTCAGAGTCGACTCTACTCCAATTAGAGTCGACTCTAATTACTAAAAACATCATTTTAGGATAAAACTCAAACTAAACTTGATTTTTCTTGCGATTTAAGCCTATTAAAACTTAAATATCTCAATTTCTTAAATCAAACTCATTAGCACTCAAAAATATACTCATTTACTCCAAAATTTCTTCTCTTTACATTTATCAAAAGGCCAACACGCCCACACTTCACTGAAACTCTCTGACTTTCATTTTAAATAAAAATGCCATTAATATTACCAATAAATTACAAGGTTTTTAGGATGTTACAATTCTCCCCCCCCCTAAGAAATTTCATCCTCAAAATTTAGCTAGATATATTTTCAAATAGATTGGGGTACTTCAATCTCATCTCATCCTCTCACTCCCATGTAGCCTCCTCTTTTTGTTGATTTAACCATTGCACCTTAACTAATGGAATTCTTTTAAGCTGCTTATTCTCCCTACTCAAGATCTTCACTGGTTCCGTTGTAAATGATAAATCTTCCTGTAACTCTATAGTCTCAGACTGAATCACATGAGAGGAATCCGACACATACCTTCTAAGCATTGATACATGAAATACATTATGAATCTGAGATAATTTGGAGGTAAAGCCAATCTATAAGCTAGTGTCCCAACTCTTTCCAGAATTTCATAGGGTCCAATATACCTGGGACTCAACTTGCCTTTCTTTCCAAATCTCATAATACCTCACCAAGGAGATACCTTCAGAAAGACTCTATCTCCAACCTTAAACTTTACCTCTCTATACTTTTTATCTGCATAGCTCTTCTATCTATCTTGGGCTGCCTTTAATTTAGCTCTTATGATTTTAACTTGATCTGCTGTAAGCTGCACTAACTCGGGGCCTAACAGCCTCTCTCCCTCCTCATCCCAACACATTGGAGTTCTACATTTTTCCCATACAAGGCCTCATATGGTGCCATATCAATGCTAGAGTGGTAGCTATTATTATAAGCAAACTCTACTAAAGGCAGATGATCATCCCAGCTACCAGAAAATTCCATGACACAAGCTCTCAGCATATCCTCAGTGTTTGGATGGTTCTCTCTGACTGACCATCAGTTTGGGAATGAAATGTTGTACTGAACCTCAATTTAGTCCCCAAAGCTTTCTATAATTCTTCCCAAAATTGAGATGTAAACCTTGGATCTCTGTCTGATACTATAGATACTGGCACACCATGCCTACTCACAATTTCATGCATATAATTCTGCTAATCTATCCAAGGTAAAGACAATCTTAATAGGCAGAAAATGAGCAAACTTAGTCAATCTATCAACTATCACCCATATAGCATCATTGCCCCTTCTTGTCTTTGGGAGTCCTACAAAAAAATCCATAGTTATATGCTCCCATTTCCACTCTGGCACAAACAGAGGCTGAAGCTTGCCAGCCGGACACTGATGTTCAGCCTTAATCTGCTGACACACAAATACTTAGATACATACTCAGCTATCTCCTTTTTCATACCATTCCACCGGTAATTCTGTTTGATAGTTCTATACATCTTAGTACTACCTGGATGCATTGAATAAGCTGAGCTATGTGCTTCCTTAAAATATGATCTTTCACTGATTCCACAGCTGGCACACAAACTCTGCCCTTGAATAATAACACCCCATCACCTCTAACAGAAAACTCTGACTGAGACCCACTCTGAATTAAATCTCTAGCTTTAAGCAACTATAGATCTAGCAGCTGAGCTTCTCTTATTTCTTCTAGCATTTGGGGTCTCACTCTGAAAGTAGCCAACAAGGCTCCTGATTCTTCTACAGCTAGCTCTGCATCTAACCTCCTTAACTCAATCATCAAGGGTAGCTATACTTCTAATAGAAGCAATGTGGCCATAGACTTTCGACCTAAGGCATCAGCCACAACATTAGCTTTCCCTGGGTGATACTCAATAGTGCAATCATATCTTTAATCAATTCAATCCATCTTCTCTGCCTTAAATTCAATTCCTTCTGGGTCAGAATATATTTCAAGCTCTTATGATCAGTAAATATCTGGCATTTCTTCCATACAAGTAGTGCCTCCAAACCTTCAATGCAAATATAACAGCAGCTAACTCCAAATCATGGTGGGGTAATTCTTTTCATGGGATCTCAACTGTCTAGATATATAAGCCACCACTTTCCATTCTGCATTAAAACACACCCCAAACCCTTCAATGAGGCATCACTATAGATCACATAATCACTGGCACTATCAGGGAGTATTAGAATTGGGGCTGAGGTTAATCTCCTTTTCAATTCATCCATACTCTTCTGGCATTCATTAGACCAATCAAACTTGATATTCTTTCTAAGCAGCTTAGTCATAGGAGAAGCCAAAATCGAGAAATTTTCTATAAATCTTCTATAATATCCTGCTAGCCCCAAGAAACTCCTCACCTCAGTCTGATTGGTAGGTGATACCCAATTCACTATAGCTTCAATCTTTTGAGGATCTACCATAATACCTTTGGCTGAAACTACATGTCCCAAGAACTTTACCTCATCCAGCCAAAATTCACTTTTACTAAACTTTGCATATAATTGCTTTTCTCTTAATATCTGCAAAACTATCTCAGATGCTGTTCATGCTCTTCACTACTTCTAGAATAAATCAAGATATCATCAATGAATACTATCACAAATTTATCTAGATACTCCTGAAATACTTGATTCATCAGACCCATAAAAGCAGCTGGAGCATTTGTCAAGCCAAATGGCATCATCAAGAACTCATAATGACCATATCTGGTCCTGAAAGCAGTTTTAGATATATCCTCATTCTTATTCTCAATTGATGATACCCAGATCTCAGATCAATCTTTGAAAAACTGCTGCCCTGCAGCTGATCAAACAAATCATCGATCCATCGGCAATGGATAATTTTTCTAATGGTCACCTTGTTCAACTGTTATAGTCTATACACAACCTCAAGGTACCATCCTTTTTCTTCACAAACAACACTGGTGCACCCCATGGCGATATACTGGGTCTAATAAACCCTTTATCCAATAATTCTGTAACTGACCTTTCAATTCTTTCAATTCTGGAGCCATTCTATAAGGTGCCCTGGCTATTGGTCTGTATCTGGAACTAGATCTATACTGAAATCAAATCCTCTGTCAGGAGTAACCCTGGCAGCTCCTCAGGAAATACATCTGAAAAATCCCTTACCATAGGGATATCGTCAGCTCTAAACCATTGCCCTCTAGGCTCATTGCACAAGCTAAATAGGCTTCACATCTTTTGCTAGCATTCTATTGGCTGACAAGCTGAAATCACTCCTGAGGGCAACCCCCTCCTATCACCAAAAACAGACCTCTCTTATCAGAAGTTTGTAACATCACCTCCTTCCTTAAGCAATCTACTCTGGCTCTATGCACAGATAGCCAATCCATCCCAAAATGGCATCAAACTCTTTCAATCTCAAAGGAATCAAATCTGCTGCTAATTTCTGACCCTCCACAGAAATATCACAGCCTCTATACACTTGGTCTGCTATAAAAGGCCTCCCTATGGGCATAGATACTACCAACTGGCTACCCAACTGGCCCACATCTCTAACTAGATGCTTAGCAAACTCACATGAGATAAATGAATGCGTAGATCCAGAATCAATTAAAATATAAGCATCATGATTATCGATGGGTAGCATACCTATCACCACATCAGGATCAATCTGGGCCTCCTGCCTGGTCATGGCAAATACTCTGGCCTCGGCCCTCGGAACACTGGATGACCCTCCTGGCTGATTAACATTAGGCCCCACCTGACTGGCTGAAGCCAACACACTCACCCTCCTACCAGGCTGTCCCCTTGGCATTACTGGCCCTGAGGAAGCCCACCAGCCTGCTGCCCTCTCCTAGGGCAATCTCTCTTCAGGTGACCTAGATCACCACAAATATAACATCCCTTATTGCCCCTCTTACATCTCCCAAATGAAGTTTCCCACATACATTACATGGAGGTATATTTCTCCCTCCACCAGAAGGACGACCCTGCTCCCCTACAACCAGACACCCTGCTGGTGGCAACCTGAGGCACACCCACATAAGGCTTTCTTTGGGCTGGGCTAATGCTGACACAGATACTGATCTCTGCCCACATCACCAGGGGCTCTAAACCAGAATAAAACTGTCCAGTCCTCTGGGGTTTCTTAAATGGCTGAGTCCCTCCCGGAGCAGAAGAATAACTAGGAGCACTTCTTTTCATTCTATCCTGCCTCCTACTCATATATTCTTTTTCAATCTCCTCAGCTTTGAGTGCTCCTGCACCAACTCAGAGTAACTATTTAGGTCTGCATACAGGTCTTGGCTTTAATAGGGAGATTCAATCCATCCTGGATAGTCGATCCTCTCCCTCTCATCAGCCACCAAGGCCCTAGCAAACTGAGATAACTCAACAAAAGTGGCTTCATAATCTGCCACAGACATCCTCCCTAGGTCAACTAAGGAAATCCCTCCTCTTCTGATCCCTATAAATCTCAGAATAATATTGCTGATGAAATTCTCTTCTAAAATTTTCCCATGACAACTCCACTCCTGGGCTGCCTGCTATAAATAGATCTCCACCAACTCTGGGCTCTACCCTCCAGTAAAAAGGTGGCAATACCAGCCTCTGCTCCTCAGAGCATCCCATCATCAAATACCCTCTCGATCCTCTGTAGCCATGCCCCGGCCTGAATAGGATCAGTAGTTCCCTGGAACTCCAGAGCCCCTAACTTCCTGGCTCTTTCCACATTCCTCACAACCTCCAAATTTTTAGCTGGAAGGCTAGAACTAGCACCCACACTGCTACCACAGCCTGAGTAATCATGCCTACCACTCTGGCATACTAGGCCCCTGAGTCTGTACCCGAGATGGGTCCACTGGCA
>UESW01001797.1:320990-353742 GCA_900491605.1 Calamus simplicifolius | reverse complement strand
ATTGAAAACCAAAGGCAATCCTCATGCGTACGCATCACCACCACATGCAATGCATTCTTCAGTGGATGGAAGAGTGGTGCTTGCCCTGCTTGTAGCTAGGTATACATTGTTCATGCACTTATGAATTACGTCTCTCTCTCTCTCTCTCTCTCTCTCTCAACAATTTTGAGAGCTATACTAATACGGTTTACTGATATGTTCTTCTGTTTCATTAGGCAACAATTTTCGATGAAATCCTTTAGAACTTGCAATACAGATGGTCACCAAGGTTTCATTTGGCAAGAAAGATGACATTCCTAGCAGAACTAATGAATATCAGCAATGGCCTTGTGCAAGTTGGACCATTATATATTTCTACCTTGTAATGAATAAAGCTCAACCATTATATATTTCACCATGTTTAATTTTGATGCAGCTTCATAGTGTTTGGGTTTGTCAGCAACAAATATAAAATATATCAATGGATGCATTGTCAGGAAAATAATATATGCAATATATGATTTCCATACTGAAACAGTTGTTCGTACAACACTGCATAAATACATAAAATGCAAGGGCTGAAGATGCAATTCTTGATCCATATAAGCATTTCATCAAATAGTACTGATGCAACTAGTCCTACTGCATACTTGCTAGCTTGATTTAAAAAGATTTACAACACCAGCAAGAACAATAGCACATAGCTCAATACAAAGGAGAAAGTAAAACATTTATAAAATCTTATATTCCTTTTGGAACCTATATGATACCCCAAATTTAATTTCACATTGATGAAATATATATATATATATATATATGCTTATAACTCATGTCTACTTGTTATCTATTAATTTTCACTCAAGCTTTCGAGCCATATAGTTAACGAAGTTAATTGGATCGTACGTGGGCCTGAATGTTACAAATGATATAAGAGCCAATCCGAATGTACAGAAATTAATGAATACGAAAAAAAAAAAAAAGCTTCCCATGAAATGGAGTCCCATCGTAACTTGGAGCTGGCCAGCAACTTGTAACACCATTTTTCAATCATTCTTTCTAAATGATAGAAGCTCTTTCGCAAGGAGCTGTGACTGACAGCCACATGAATTGTTATCATACCATGAGAGTATATAACGGGCACTGTATTGAGCAGCCCAGCATCAAAAATAATCTTACCTAAGAACTGGTGAGTGCCACCAAGGGGAGTCACTAGCTAGGCCGGTGGTGGTGCTGATGCTGGTGGATCTGCCGGAAGAGAATGGACCGTGCGCGGTTGACGGCGGCAAAGAATAGGCAGATGTGCTCGTCGAGGTCGTCGAGCTGGTGGAGGAAGCTGGGTTGGTTCTTGCGGAGCTGCCGCAACACCTCCTCGATGGGATGGCGCAGCCCCCGCCCCCTATCCAGCCCCAGCCGCACCAGCTTCTTGTTGCTCTCTACCGTCTCGTGCAACCGCGCCACCAGCCTCTCGATAGTATCAGATCATTGTTGAGCACATAGGTGCCCCTCGCCGCCGCATCCAGCTGCGCCATCTGCTCCCTCGCCCGCCGCCTCGGGCCCCCCACCACCGCGTCCAGCTGCGCCATCTGCTCCCTCGCCCGCCGCTCGGGCCCCCAGCAAGGCCCCCCGTCGGCAGGCACCCGGCGGGCCCCGCCACCAACGCCGCCAGCGCGTGGGTGGCGATCACCAGCGCTGCCACGGGGACCAGGCAGGCGGTCCCCCCGCGGGTGGCGTGGCGCAGCAGGCGGTGGCGGCGGCGGGCCTTGCGGAGGTGGAAGTCCAGCTGCTGCCGGAGTTCGGAGAAGCACCCGCGCATGCCCTGGAAGCCGGCGGAGGGGGCGGGAAGGGGTTGTCGAGGCGGTCGAATTCGAGGAAGACGTCGAAGGCCCAGTCGCACTGGGCGGAGTTGAGGTGGGGGGCGGTGGCGGAGGATGTGGGAGAGGAAGAGGCGGAAGGGAGGAGATCGAGGAGTTTGCTGATCGGGTCGTAGAGGGAGCGGGCGCGGTCGACCGCCCGGCGGAGGGAGAGGCAGTTGGTGGAGGTGCTCTCGCTACTCTCGAAGTAGTGGGAGACGAGGCGGGTGAGGTGGGTGGACGGGGCGGCTCGGAGGGCCTCCTCGATCGACGCCCGGTTCGGCTGGAGAACCCGGCGACCAATCGGGCCGACGATGCTGCCGCCGGTGCCGCCTCGTCGTCGTCCTCGGTCGCCGTATCATCAGGCAGGTGAATCTTGTCCCAGATTTCGTTGTAGGAGTTGGTCTGGACGGCGAGGGTGTACTCGCGGCTGAGGTTGATGGTGGAGCTGGGGGAGGTGGCGGTGGAGAGGGCGGGCGTCTGGGCGGTGCTCGACATCGGGCTCTGGTGCTGTCTCCGCGGCCGGCCATTCCCTCCGCCCTCATCGTCTTCGGTCTCCGTGCCGTTTGCTGAGGAGATGAACAATTAGTTATATGGGAGAGAGGGTTGGGGCTTGAAATTTCGAAATATTTAGAACTTTTTTTTTTTTACTGCCGCTTACTTTCTAATTTACTCAAAAAAAAAAAACCAAAAGGATTTGGAATTACGTGGTGGTGGCGAGGGTATTGGCGACCCTCCTTCGGCTGGCCTCCGGGGGCCGCCACTGAAGCAGCGCATCGCATCAATGGGAAGAGGCGGTGGGGGTTCGGTGACAGGAGAATTAATACAAGAAGTGGGAGCTAACAGGCCCCGTTCGTTCGTGGTCTCGCACTTCTTGATAGATTTTAAAATGGGCCAGAGCGTAAGGTTAACTAACATATTCCGATCTAGATGCGTTCACGTCAACATTGTCTCCATTTTGGTGGATAAATGGATGTGGACCAAGGAGCCGTAGCAGTTTGACTTGTTTGTCTACGTAGACCTGGAAACGAGTGGATGAAGGAACCGCAGCCACTTCACATACTATAGTCAAACCAAGGAGGGTTCCCATTTTATCTCCCATGAATGCAATTTAACACTGCCATCCGCTGCCTGAAACAAACATCATTTGAAAGCATAATAAGCATTTGTCATAGCCTTCACAAATAAAAAATAAAAAGCATATTATGAGTCACAAACATAAATACAGTATAACCGACCCACAGGCACCACCAACAAAACAGAAGTTTATAAACGAAAGTTTATCTTCTACAAACAATTCCCTCCTTCAGAAACCATTCCAGTATATGTGTATCTCATACTCATGAAACCATCGTTTGTTTGCTACAAGGATCAAATTGATGAACAGCTTCCTCCATGGCAGTTTAGGAAGATGCAGATTGGCCAGATGGGTTAAGAGCACAGTCGAGATTTTCTCCTGAGAACTGGCGTCCAACCCCCATCATGTCGAGGTAGTATTGGTAGTGAGATATAATGTCGTTCATCGAATCAATGTAGCCCTGGCCACAAATAAGATCCCCATAGAGAATGTTCATGGTCATCCCAAGGCCAGGTAACCTTTCTCTCCAAGGTATCATTCTTCGAGGGCTTCCAGTTGGCTGACAAACACATCATGGGCTGAAGGCTGCCTGAACTTCATCGGGGTCATCCACCTCCATATTGCAGCTTGGAATGCCAGGGTAGCATTCTGCTCCAAGTATTCTGGATGATTCAACAGATCAACCTGCAGTGCCTCACCAATGAGTCCATAATTGTAGTTCCTGAAAGTCATCAAGCAAATAACAAGTAAAGTTACTTCAAACCGATCGCCATCAGCTGTATCCTCAGGAAAGATGGAAGGATGATACTGGGATACCAGTACACAGGAAGAGCACCACGACCATAGTATTCGACCCCAGGGGTGCAAGGATACTTATAGTCATCTGTGCAGTAGGTTTGGCTTGGGCTCATTTCATGATTAAAGCAAAGTCCCCATGCAAGTGGACCTCCAGGCGCGGCGCCATACCCACCTGCAAGAGCCAAATTAAGGATCAGACGTCAAGAAATGGAAATTGTTGCTCTGATTGCAGAGACGATCAGAAATTTCTTCAACCTGCAGCATACACCATGAAATCAGTTTGACTATACACAGTTTGATTAAAATTTTCCAGAGAAAATCATTAAGAGAAAGGTTAACATCTTCGTGAACAAATTTGGCAAAGGAGATAAGAATTGCAGTGGCACATTGAGCAGATGCTATGCCTCCAAGAGACACCACTAATTCTAATGCTAGCGTAATGACTCTCAGGCAATGTTTGATATGGGGGATAAGAAGGGATATCCTAGATATCCTTCCTTATCCCCAAATGCTATAGCTAGAGGGGATAGATCTAAAAATTTAACCATAGAGGATAACCTTATTTCCTAGGGAAACAACTAAAGTTATCCTTGATGGTAGACTTGTAATTTTAAAAAAAATGCTTATTTCCTCACCTATCCTCTGGATAAATGCTATTCTGTACATTTATCCAGGGATAGCTTTTGGGCTATCAAACACTACCTCATAGATTTTTTGAGGTGATCCTTGCTGAACCATGTAGTCAACCTTAATTAGTTCAAGATTAAGATTTTGTTATTGTTGTCATTTGATCTTTATGGAGCCTTTATATCTGGTCAAATTTCTTTATTACATGGAAGAATAATCATCAAAAACCTAAGTGAAATCCAAAAAACTTTCATTTTATTCAGTTCTAATTTCTGTCATGAATACATGACAAAGATGAGCACATTTAATGTTAGCTAAATGAAAAGACTCATACAATGCTGATCTGCCACAAAATTGCAATGCAGAATCAATCTATTAAGATTCTTCTAATGAGCATGGGTCTCAATTCTGTTATCACACTAAAATTTTAAAAAAAAATTGCAAAGAAATGGAAATCCTATCCTTGAATTTCTCTACATTTTCGTGGCAAACCCAGCGCCATTTACTTTCATTTCCCTCAAATAATCCATGTCTTTCAAAAGAGCTAGCAATTCTCCGCAATAACAATCTATTTATCAAATCTCCTCCCAATTCATTCCAATTCCCGTCACCTTCCCTTTCCAATAGAAGAGAAATTAGGGTTTTTAAAAAGGCAAATGGAGCTGGGTTGAGAAAAACAAACCATCGGACTTATCCATCCCAAGCCATCATCTTCGCAATTAAACTTCTTAAAGAACAGCTTGCCAACAATAATGGAATAATAGATGCATCGCGACCACGAAAGAAGAATAGTGACAGATTGGATCTTGAAATCTTACAAGAGGTCTTGCTGCCGACATGACCGAGGAAGGCGGCGACCTCCTTCATCCCCATCTGCTTGCCGCCGGTGGTGCCGAAGCCGAGTGGCTCGTAGACGGCGGCGGCGGCGATGAAGGACTGGTAGTCCCAGAACCCCACCGCGTGAGAGGTGGGAGCATTCCTCTTGCTGAAAAGATCCTCGAACTGGTAGACCTGAAAATACTCGCTGATGGTCTCGTTGCAGCAGTATATACTCCCACTGCATTCCCACCCCTTCTCGCACACCTTCTGCTTCTTCTTCGCGTCCCCCACGGTCACCACCGCCAGCAGCACCACCACCACGGCCACAGCCAACCTCCTCATCCGCGCTGACCACCCTGTTCTACCCGTTCGACACAATACCTGAGAGAGAGAGAAATGTTCGTGCGACCGTGCGAGGAGGCTACGGGGGTGGGGGGTAAAATAGAGAGAGAATGCCTCCGACCAGTTGGCGCAAGTTGAAAACGACATCCTAATTGAAAACTCATGATATCCTAGTTTAAAACTCACGATACCCTAGTTCAAAATATTAAGACAAAGCATTAGTTAAAAACCCACGACATCCTAGTTCAAAACCCACGATACCCTAATTCAAAACGTTAAGACAAGTATTAGTTCAAAACCCACGACTCTAGTCGAAAACCCATGACACCCTAGTTCAAAATGTTAAGACAAAGCATTAGTTTAAAACCCATGACACCTTAGTTGAAAACCCATGACACTCTAGTTCAAAACCCACAACACCCTAGTTCAAAACGTTAAGACAAAGCATTAGTTCAAAACCCACGATACCCTAGTTGAAAACCCACGACACCCTAGTTCAAAACCCATGACACCCTAGTTCAAAACGTTAAGACAAAGCATTAGTTCAAAACCTACGATACCCTAGTTGAAAACCCACGACACCCTAGTTCAAAAGACAAAGCATTAGTTCAAAACCCACGACACCCTAGTTGAAAACTCACGACACCCTAGTTCAAAACGTTAAGACAAAGCATTAATTCAAAACCCACGACACCCTAATTGAAAACCCACAACACCCTAGTTCAAAACCCACGACACCCTAGTTCAAAACGTTAAGACAAAGCATTAGTTCAAAACCCACGACACCATATTTCAAAACCCACGACATCCTAGTTCAAAACCGATGACACCCTAGTTGAAAACCCACGACACCCTAATTCAAAACCCATGACACCCTAGCTCAAAACCCACGACACCCTAATTCAAAATGTTAAGACAAAGCATTAGTTCAAAACCCACGACACCATAGTTGAAAACCCACGACACCCTAGTTGAAAACCCACGATACCCTAGTTCAAAACGTTAAGACAAAGCATTAGTTCAAAACCCACGACACCCTACTTCAAAACCTACGACACCCTAGTTGAAAACCCACGACACCCTAGTTCAAAACTCATGACACCCTAGTTCAAAACCTTAAGATAAAGCATTAGTTCAAAACCCACGACACCCTAGTTGAAAACCCACGACACCCTAATTCAAAACATTAAGGCAAAGCATTTGTTCAAAACCTACGATACCCTAGTTCAAAACCTACGATACCCTAGTTCAAAACCCACGACACCCTAGTTCAAAACGTTAAGACAAAGCATTTGTTCAAAACCCACGACACCCTAGTTCAAAACCTTAAGACAAAGGATTAGCTCAAAACCCACGACACCCTAGTTCAAAACCCACGACACCATAGTTCAAAACGTTAAGACAAAGCATTAGTTCAAAATCTACAACACCCTAGTTGAAAACCCACGATACCCTAGTTCAAAACCCATGACACCCTAGTTCAAAACGTTAAGACAAAGCATTAGTTCAAAACCTACAACACCTTAGTTGAACTAATGAGTAAAGCTGTTAAGAAGTTAGAGTTTAAGGAACACAGATGAACCAAAGCTGATGAATCATCAAAAGCTAGCACCAAAGCTGATGAATCCTCAAAGCTATCACCGCACCAAAAAGACCATTGATCTCCAGACGAACCATCAGTTCCTGAATGCCGATATTATCGGCACCGAGCCCCTTCCATCAAGGTATGCCAAGGCGATGATGCTGGTACAAACTAACACCCTCATGCAGGCCTACTTCTACCGCCATCTTATCTGATAGGAGATCCTGAAAGCCATCATCAAACTCATAAACCACAACCTCAACCTCAGACTCCTGCCCTACGGCACCATCATCCACAAAAAGAATGTTTTACAATCAGAAAGAGTTTTCTATCAGCAAAATCCAAATAAGATGGGGGTTAAAGTAGGCTGGAGGAAAAGGGTATTTTTGTCTGTACACCAATAATGAAAGGCTGAACAACTTTTAATGGATGTACAATCAAAAAGTAATATTATCCCCCTGCTATTATGTCCCATCGCGTCAGGCCACATGGGATCCATGTGGACCAATAAAAAGAAGCGGCACAGCCCATGTAGGACTTGCTGCACTGAGAACGATGTACAAAGACTTTTCCGTCTCCTTATTTCTTCATCGAAAAAGTTTTTGTACGCGACCTCCGATACAGCACCTACATCGAAATGCAACATAACCTACATCGAACATGATGATTCAACCATGCACAGACCCACACCAAAGAATTTGCCCATAAATCCTACGTCATTAATGCATAAATCCGCATGCAATTAAATCATCAAATCATGCTGCATTGAAACAATGTACAAAGACTTTTCCTTCTTCCTCTTCCATCACTTAACGCTCTGGATGGGAAAGAGAAACTCCTCTTTGCTTAGCCTCCCGCAATCAAAATCACAATTGTAAACATCTTCACTAGTGGTTCCATCCTTCCCGTCTACTCAATTTACCCACAAGAAATCCCACAAGTAGAGCGCCAGATTCAATCCATTTTTACCTCAGGCTTTCAGCATCGCTCATCGCTCGTTTGATAAGATCAGGATCGGCCATCAAATACTTCAATAGTTTTCTTTCCTGTCACTTACATCACAATCAAATTTTGATTTTGGATGGTACAGAACTGAACCACCTCACTGCAGCACAGGACGATATGTTTAGTGCCAGAAGTCCCAGTTCCATAATCCAGTATCCTGGTTACCCCAGTGTCATCCTTTACCAATCAATCTTATGCTAACGGAAAAGTAACAGGAACTTGAGTAAAGCTTATAGAACAATCAAGATTTATGCAATCATGAAACATTTCTTGCATAAAAATAACAAGAAATTTAAAACATGCATCAGGAATGATTCGATTATATACATACAATGACCTCTTCCTTCTACAGCATTATAAATGAAGGGAAAGCCACAGAATGAAGAACCCTCTGATGTACAATGCTAGTCTCGGTGCTGCTGGCCTAGCAATGACAAAACCATGTGATGAAGAACCTAAGCCACCTATAACAAAAGCATAGGAGGAGGGCGTGCACACCCAATGAAACAAAAGCCCACCTCCCCTTGAATAGAACAACCCATGACAATACAAAGCAAGGAAAATCCAACATCCGAATACTTATGCAAACAAAGGACCCAACAAATGGGCTTTCTGGCACCGGTTATACAAGACGATCATATGTCTGGTCTGCTTCACTGCCTGTGGATCCTGCAGATCAAGAATGCCTTTGTGCACCAGGTGGAGCAGTAGGCATTGGAAAGTTATAGGTGTACTGAGAACCAGCAAACCGCGGGGCCTCCACGTATGGGCTCTAGCAAATAGAGAGAGAAATTTTTTCAATCATCTACTTGTGCTCCTTTTTATTTTTTTAGGGGGCATGACAAGCTTAAAAATGCAGAGAACCCAGTCCCCCACTCAATGATGACCCAAAAACTGTAGTTATAGAATGAAAACATGGACCAATAAATTATAAAGATTTCAATTGAATACTGAGCACAATGAGTGGGACCGGTGCATGTATGGAAATGATAATGGACTGACAACGGCAACAAATATGTACCAGGGGAGGTGGTGGAATTGCGTAAGATGACTGCTCAATGGGAGATCGTGGTGATGTATCAGGAGAACTACCATTATTGGATCTATCATTTCCACTCAAATGGTTTGGTGCTCCACCTGTCACTGATACTTTATTCTCACTTGCATTGGCAGACTTAACCCTCTATACAATAAAACGTAGATAAAATTAATATAACAGAAAATAGCAAACTGAGTAATTCATGACATGAAATCACAAAAGACACCTGAAATATTTTTCCAAGAGTTTTCAACCCTTTGGCTCGAGCTCGAAGCTCCTCTCTCTTGACATTGTTGTCTTGGAGGACCTGAAACAAGTTTATCACCATAGATTCAACCCAAAGAGTTAAGGTGAAAAAAGATTAGAATTTTAAAAAGAAAGGAGGAGGGCAGACCATCTGACAAACTCGGGATAGGGTAGCTTCAATATCAGCAACATTTAGCTTCCATAAGGAATCTACCATTAACTTTTTGTGAGTCTGCATATACTCCTCAAGTTCTTCCTCTGTATAATTGCCCTCAGCACTGAGTTGTTTCTTCAGGTCCTCTTGTAGCTGCATTAGAGCAATGGCACCTGCAAATCCAGCAACAACAATCATTATTTTCAAACTCTGTCATACATGCTCAATCAAGAGAACATAGGTGCAAACTCTAAACACAATAATGCATTAAGGCCAAGCTCTCTAAATGATAGCAGGCAGTATTCGAGATGGGTGCCAAAAAGAAGGAAAAAATTGTGCATTTCTAACTTTGCAAGCATATCATAAGCCCCCAGCAGATGAGCCAATTTAGTGGTTCACCTGTTGCAGCCGTTACTTGGGACTTGATAAAGTGGCCTTTGTTCCTGAACCATTCAGCAATAAATGGCACGCCCAAATATATAGCTTTTTTTCCTAGCTCCTTTGCCGCCTGTCTTGCATATATGTAGCCAATGGTATTTAACATATCCACTCCATAAGCTGTAGAAATCATTAAATAGAATTAATTAGAAAGATACCTCTAGAAGGAAATTACGGTGGAACCAACATTTCAAATGCAAAATTAGAGAAGGTATACACACTGAAGGGGTAAAAAATAAGTGTGCACCACTAAGATGTCCAGATTTTAAGCATCAAAACATGTAAAGATATGGTCAAATAATAGAAGTTTGATGCATAATATCCTTTGTCATGGACAAATACCTAAATGGTATACCAGATGGTATCTTAAGAGGATGAGAAGCAGCTGAGCAATCTACTACCTTAGCTTCCAGGCAAATCACATTTAGTAGATCAGTTGATGTACCATGGACAGGTAATATAACTCTTGCATGTCTCATTAAGTTATAATTTACACCCCCCTATGAACACACCTGAACCAACATCCTCTCACAGACATGTAGGAGCCAAGTGTGGTGGATCTTGTGCAAGGACGCATTTGGTGTTGTTAGAAGTAGAGTTTTCGGTATTTTTCCAGTCTTATTCCCTCATTTTAATGGTTATGTTCATTGCCAAAACAAAGGGAAAAAATGACAACAGTAAAATAATTACAACCTTGCAATTCTCTTTCGATGGATAAGTTGAACTCCAGATTTACACAACCCCATGACAGCATGCAAGTTGTCAGGAAACCAAACTAAAGACAAGAAACGACTACATCCATATCATCATATCTTTCAAGAATAAACCAATTGTTGCATCCATGTATGTATGTATGCACATACGTATGTACGTACGTATGCATCTCTGTGCCTCTTCTACATAGACTTCCCTTGCATCTCCTTTGAACCCATATTACTGCAATTTCAAGATTTAGATTGTTAAAAATGCTTCCCTAAAATGATGTAGAAAATAATAGGACTAAGACAGTCCACTTCTTTTCCCTGATTCAGCAAAGTTAAGATTTGCAGAAGACTTTTCCCCTCACTATAAACCAAATCAATAAGCTTGGCAATTATTCTCTGCATTTTGTTCTCATGTCAAAATTATTTTTTTCGTAAGCCAAGTTTCCACTTTTGACACTTCAAGCAGAGAAGCTTAGATACCAGCTAGCACACAACATGCCCCCACCCTAACTAGAAATAAGATGATAAAATAATAGAGAAGTTGATAGAGTTAGCAGTCAATTTAAAAAAAAAATTGCGACAATAAATTCTTTTCCATATGACCAGCAAAGCAAGCAATACGTGGCTGTTTCCTACAGCATTGAAACTGAATAGATGCCAAGTGGAAGTTAAAAAATAACAAAATGTTAGGAGTTCATTTACATGCAACAAGACGGAATGTCGGAGATGTGGCTAAAATTCAAGAATGAAATTATAACTGGCAATCTCTGCATCTGTAATTCCTCATCACACTATAAGAACCAGATAGATAAAACAGTGAGCGTAGCCCACTCTACATTCTAAGATACAGTGGATGTAAGCCATTGGAAAAGCCTATTGCATCACCATGATCAAGATGAAATTATTTTAGATCAAAATATGCAATTCTCTTCAATACATCATATATTTCAAGAAAAAGAAATCAAGCCAAAAAGTGGAATTGGTGCAACCCAAATAATTGGAACCTTCTCCCCTTTTTAGGATAGCCAAAGAATTTAAATCCTTTTGTTTGGCGTTGAATTGGTTATATCCAGTTCTATTCTTTTCTGCACTCCTTGGTGCGAATGGAATCCTTGAAAAATACACATTGGCATTTGATTAATTCCTTGACCCTGCAATGAGGGATCCTCCAAACTTTCAGTTAGCACATTAACTTTTAAGGCTCCATCAAGTCACCATCCACCAGATTAAGTACTCATATCCTTCTGAGGATGCATGCAAAATGAAAGTCTCTTACGGCCTGTTTGGATTAGCTGTTGGCCCCCGCTGTTGGCCAACAGCTACCTCACATGATTGTTGGCCGGCAGCTCCCAACAGCCAATCCAAAGAGGACCTTACTCTCCTCCAAGAATGTAGAGATCATGAATGGTGATGCAGCACAGTAGAGTATTGGGTTTTCAGAATCAGGTTGAGTTGGCAACAGAAGTAACTATGGCATCAATGGAACAGAATCTGGGGTTGGTAACTGGACAAATGATTCATGGAATGAGGAATCCAACTAAGAATTTTAGATGTTGAGATCCATGGGAAAGTAGCATTGGAGTCCAATTAAAGAGAGTCATAGATGAGGAGTTGGGGATTGGATGCACTAAAATGACCCAAGTCGGATCACATGGAGTCAAATCATGGAAAGGGAGGGTGCAATGTGGTCTTTCATAAGAAAAAGTATTTACTTACGGAAAATATCAGTGTGGTAAAATCTAATGGTTCAAAATGGCTCTAGATACCATATGGAGGCTTTAAATAATGCAAGGCCTCTTGTCCACTATAACTAGAATACTTAGCAAATGAACTTCAAAGTGCCATAAAAATGTAAGATGTTTCTGAAAAAAGTACAACGATGCCATTCCCACATTCTTGGAGGTTCCTTCTTGGTTCCAAAGTATACATGGCAAGTTGAACTGTGAGATTGAAAAAAAACAAAGAAACTAACAATCTATAACTTATTACCTGCATTAGAAAGTCTTGCCACCTCAGCCTCAGCATGACTAATAAACTCATCTTTGTGTCCTTGAACATAGAGGTTAAGCCGGTCCTTCAATATCTGTGCAAGCTTGTCCTCTCTTTCCATTTGAACAACCTGTAGTTGGAGAAGTAAAATATGATGTGTAAATTAAAAAGATAAATATAATACACAATGGCAGAATACTATTTTGATGATCGAATGACGAACTAAAAGAGTAGAAATAGAAAAATTGAGGATAGCGGATACAAAAATTAATAAGTAGAGAAGGAAGCTAAACAAAAAGAAATGGACAAAATATTGCTAGATAAAATCTTATCACTCTGGTTAGCAAACTTGCACAGAAGATTGAATGAACCCAATGCCAGCAATGAGGCTGGAATCGCAGCTAGCCAGATGTAAACACTGATGTGCTAGGGTGTTTGAAACTTTGTCTATGTAACTTAATATTCATTAAGAGTAGCATGTGAAAACCACAAGTTACTTCACGTACAAAACTGAAACATTGCCATATATATCAAGCCTTGTCCCGACAATTTGATTGTCTTTGTGAGTCATTATTCACCAATACATCTCATTAAGGTCAGCCTTTAGCATTACTAAAAGCTTTTCCAAAAATCTTCACCCCATATGAATGTATGATCTCTCAAAGAGAATTAAATTTTGCACAAATCATTATGTCCTTGTCTGAACTTCTTTACCCACTTAATTGCATTATCACTTCTCAGTGTCATGGTTGCTCATATCTATCTTATTCCACAAACCTTCACACTAGCAAATAGAACTGATGACACAGACCTACAAGGTAGTAATCAAAGAAAAAAAAATCCAGGTGACTCCTCATACATGCAATATATATTTGTAGAAAATTCTACCTCCATCTGTTTGCCATGTGTCCTGGAAGCCACATTAATGAAAGTCGAGAAACAAAAATAAAAAACTTTATAGACCACTTGTAGGATTATGCAACAAGAAACCACTCGAAAACACTACCCTCATCTGCTCTTGCAATTTTTGGCATCAATCTGTTCCCCTTCAGTGAAAATATCAAGTGAAGCCATTGATGCCATAGCAAGTTGACCAATGTATTCCTCAAAAAGCTCACTTCCAAATAGCATAGCAAAGATTGCAGCAGGATCAATAATTGTTTCTCTGCAACATTGGCAAAAACCTGAATATTAGCCCATTGCATGCCCCATGATTATTTAAGCATCATGAAAATATGAAACATTAGTGAAGGCATTTTCATTTGGAATTGCACATAAACCTAAAAAAGGAAAAAAAAAATGCATTTCTCCCTAATTATTTAGTTTATTTCCTTTTCTTAAATGCCATGTGCTTGAAACAGAGAACGTACGTCGAAATGCCCGATTTTCCATTAGTGTCATAAGCCTGGCGTTGTGTAGGGTCACTAAGCACTTGGTAAGCCTCCCCTAAAACCTGAATTACAATAGCACTGAGGGTAAATGGTGAATATTTTAATGATAAACAGACAGTTAAAACCAAGAGCTCTCAATAGTCAAGTATGGTACAGCAGTATCAAGCAAGTCTATCACTAAAATTTCATAATAAGTAATAGCCATTCAATCCAACTTTGAATCAAAGGATATTTTAATTACTAAAAGATTTTAGCAAAGAAGTTGCAGTGTATAATGAGGCAAATTTGCTTGCAGAAGAATTTAAACTATTATCCTAATTATCCAGAAAACATCATCAGTTGAGCTGAAAAGAATTTTAAACATGTCACAAGCAATGACTAAAGTTAAGGAACAGATCACTACAATCATCAGTTAAAGAAATAGTGAGTGAGCCACATAGCTACACCATCATATTGCTGAAGCATGATATACAATGATCATTAAAAAAGTCTTTCTAAAAGGTGTGTTCAATGCTTTGCTTCCTTATTAATGAGTTGAAAGCAATGGAAAGGCGCAACTGCAATACATAAGGAAAAAAAAGAGAAAAAGGGGGAAGTTGTGAACCAAGCAATACCAAGACTTTAATGATATTGCAATCTTTTTAAAACTTAAATTGTAGAATCTCAAAATTTTCAAGACTGTGGAGGCCAGTGGCCTACTTTGATTTTGTCTGTTCCCCCCTCTCCCCTCCACAGATTCCTCACCATTTCCCATAAATATAAGGGATACTAAATGGATAACAGTCACCCAAACAGGTCAGCTTTACATGGTTGTTGTCTTGTTGAGAAAGTGAAATAATGGAAAGTTAGAGTAGAATCTTATTTCCCATTGTTTGGCATGGTTAAGAAAATTCAGAGAGAAAACAAACAGGAAAAAAAAAGAATCAAAATTTCCCCTTCGAGAAACAAAAGTTTTTCTTCTCCAAAAGGTAAAGATGTTCAAAGAAAATAGCAAACAGCAAAGCGGTCAAAGATAAAATCATATCTCAAGCACATTCTTCATTTAACAAACCAAGAAAATTCTCCATATTCTTTTCTTTAACTTTCTGTTCTTCTGCTGATTTACTTTTCTTTTCTTCAATTATTTTGGCAACCAAAGAGAGTCAGTCAGAAGAATTCCTTGAAAAGAACACATGGCTAAGAATAGGGGAGTCAATGAAGGAGGACTTCCCCCACCATCTTGACTAATCAATAATAGCTTAGTGAATCAGTAAACAGATACCACTTAACACCAAAAAAATAGCCAAACATTCCTGAAGGTTATGTCAAATGTCATTTAAATATTAAGCTAAGTAAAACACGGGACTTGCCTGAAAATTTTGTGCTGCAAGGGGATCATTTGGGTTTTTATCTGGATGGACTTGCCTTGCCTGCAAGCAACAAAAAAGAAAGAATATGGTACAAAGTTAACAATGTCTAACTTAATAAATCCAGCGACAAGAACAAGCATTCTAAATGCATATAACACGAAAAGGTAAATATAAAGAATATTTGGAGTCACAAAATGCTGTATGACAAGCTTGTCACAGGCATAACATACAATATAAAGAATATGGTACAAAGCTTGACTTTCATTTAAAGAAACTTCATCATGGAATCACTACAGACTACTAATTTCAAGGTCAATCTAGTGACTAAATGTTGTACTGAGGCACATAAACAGAACCATTTTCATGTACAATTTTAAATGTTCCAAAATGTAGTGCTGAGAGACATAACATACAATGACATCGTCTTGTTAAAAATGTTATTTAAATACAATAGTTAAAGATTACTATTCTGCAGTAAGTTTCCAACCATCTAATAAACCTATAAATTCCTTTTATTTATTTTTTTTTTTTGGGGGGGTGTGGAGAAGGTGGCATTAAAGTTGCCCTATTAAACATGTAGCTTTTGAGATCTAATATTTGCTGGATGGCTTTGTCCATTGAGATCATTTTCATATGGAGGATCCTTTGCTAATATGGAAGCTTTTGATAGCTGTATTGATTTTAACTTGGGTAAAGAATTGGATTGCAATTCTAGAGAGACGTTTTCTGTGAATTTTCTTCAATTAGTTTCTCGCATATATAATAACATGATGTTCGCATTATGAAAGATTTAATACCATCACAGAAAAATATCACAGAGCATTGAACTAAAGAATACAGCCTTTAACCAGCAGAAGAGTTGATAAATGCATTTTACTCTCACTACTTTGCATATTTGCAACATAGATTCCTTTTTTTCTGATAGGACAACAACAGACTCTTTTGAGAGCTTCTAAAAAGGCTTTGGCCTATGTCCTCTTTATGGTCACAAATGTATATCATCTAAGGACATTTTGCACCTTGCCAAATATAATTCCCATGTAACTTGTATTTGTCATGTGCAATGCACGAGAAAGGATTTAAATCTTTCACACGGAATGCTAGGGATATCTGCTTTATGTCCTTAACTTTATTAATTTAAAAAAATGTTGTCACTTAAGAACTGTGACCCCAAGAGAATTCTTATATTTGTAAAAATAAGATAAACAGCTGCATGTGGAAGGCCTTGGCTCGCATTACATTCGCATAAAGAATGTGAAAAAGAAATGACTTCAAAAAGAAACCAAAAAACAAACTTAAAGTCTAAAAAGAGGAAGTAGAAAAGGCCATCCTATCTTGAGTTTCAAGTGTCTTTCTAAACTTTTTATAAAAAAAATAGCTATTCATATGAACATCATGCCCTTAAGGTAGATCAAACTTATTAGTACAAGCTTGAGCTTGTAGGAAGCTTTCAGTAAGATTTATGTAAAAAATGAATAAAGGCTTCTCTAGAACAGGGGCAAAGGTGATTTGGTGGATCCTTATAGCATGGTTTTCACTTTCAGCCAATATGGAACAGTTTCAGCACATATAAACCAAAATGACTATATTTCTGGATATTCAACCAAAACTGGCCAGCAGATTTTTTTGAAACTGCACTAAACATTTTTTATAATTATAAAAAAACTGATGAATACACATTCATGGAGTCAAATTAATGTACATATGAGAATTAATATCATTTTAGGGACAGTTTAGGGACAGTTCTTAGCTTTATTTTAGGCTGATATTCATAGATATAGCCTCTAGAAAGCATTCTATTGAAATCATAGACTAATTTCATGAGTTACAAGAAAATATGGCAGCTTCTGATTTGGGGTTTTAAAAAAAAAAGGAAAATATCAAATTTTCCAATCAAGTCTCAATGTTCGTTATTGAATTTATGCCTACCTAGCAATATGTTACATAACTTGTTATGCTTCACGAGATTACGGATTAGGAAGAGATATTACTTAAACATTTAAAGAGTATATTTTTTAAAATTAACAAGTAAATTTAAAACATTAGCCTTTCATGAATAATATTTTCAAAAAATGCATGTTATTTACAAACTTTAGTATCTACATGAATAGATCCTGTTAGATTTCATAAGATTCCTGAAATGTGGAGACAAATTACTGTAAAAAGTTGAAAAAATATATTAATCATCTCTCACTTGAAACTAGAGAGTTAGAGATTTGGAGAAGGCAGATATACAAAGTTATCACCAAAAATATTTGTAAATGGTAAGAATAATACGTGTTATTTTATTATCACCAAATATACACATAATTGGTAAGAATAATATATATCACTTCAAGAGGAATACATGCATTTAATGAATAAGATTCCCAACAACTAATATATTATAGTACAAACCGATTTCCAACAAATTTGTATAATTTGAATCATCTTTCTATTTTTATAATTTATAATTTTAAAATTTATCATACATTTTATTTTAACAAATTTCATTTTCTGAAAAAGATTTTAGATCAAAATCACTGACATTATATACCAAACAATACATTATACCTTGAATTGACATTTTCTTCAATATCTTTCCACAATCAGCTTAATGTCCAAGACCTCCAAAACTAGATATGAAGTTGCTTAAACAAATCTATCCAGGCTTGGATCGAAATCAGCACTAACACCGAGTTACATTTGTAGAGAAATCAGCACTAAATATTTAAAGTGACAACAGGACAGCTGTAGACTGCACCATGTTGATAGCCATATGATCTAGACACCAACATGAAGTCTTTTCTGTGAAATGATCAGACCAAAGACGCAGACATCAAATTAACAGCCTCATCTATGCATTTCAATCATATACATGCAAGCAAGCCTACCTCACATGCATAGATTATACATTATTGCTATTTTTTTCATTATTACAGCAAAGTTTGAATTACTATATTGTTCCCTCTCCTCGTTTACAATCATTATGTCCACTAGATATTGAGCATTGTTCATAATAGGACAAAGTCCAATGTTGGAGTGACAAAACTATAGTGAAGAGGAAAAATAAGGGACAGCTCAAAATCAATAACAAGTGTTAGTTGGATTTTAAAGAAAAGGTTGTAAGTGAAGCTATAGCATACAGCTCCCATTTTCAGCTCAAGGACTTGCACAACTACAAAGCAAATTCAAGCACAAGATTTATGAAAGTCTAGAATACGCTGGCAACCATTAAGCAACTGGTGTGGAATTCTTAGAAATTTAAGTGGGCTTAAAATTTAGGACCTGCGTCTAAAAGATCACACTGGGGATTTAGTGCGCTATGTGGCCACAGTCGAGGGAATCGTTCTGAACATGGTATGCGGCTTACACGATAGTGATAAAGTTCCTTTATAATTACTGCAAGCGGATGAATTTTTATCTATGTCCGCTAGTTCCTAAAAAACCAAAACTGAGTGGAAAATACAGGGGGGATTTAAGGGAGATCTGGCTCCATAGCCTATCATCATCGGATCTGGCTCGCTGCTCACGAACCTTTCAACGCCCCATTTTCCCCTTGACTCAGGGAACATCAAATGGCCACTCATACCTACCAACGAAAACCAGTCCAGCTTTCACCATTCAAAGCCAACCTAAACCCAATCATATAGATAAAGAAAGAGAGAGGGAAACAAAAAAAATACATTTTTTCAAGAGACGAAGCTCTCCAATACCGCAAGCATCAATACCGCCTCAATTGAAGAGACAAACGGGATGAAAACCGATCACTTAGTAAAGTTGTAGCAAGACAAGGATGAGATAGAAGAAATGGCCAAACTAACCTCTCTTTGGGATCTCTAGACCGAAAAAGGGGGATATAGCACGGATGAGATGCACTGGAATCGGAGCATAAAGAAGCCCTAATCAGTAAGAAAACAAGAAATTACCTTGATGTAGTAGGCCTTCTTGATCTCGGCCTCCGTGGCCGTGGGGCTGACACCAAGTACGTCGTAATACTCCGTCTCCTTTACCATCTCTTCCTAACTTTCTCTGCTTCTCGGATCAGATCGAGCCCCGACAGACGGGCGATAGAGAAAAGGCAAGCAAGAACTCCGGAGATGGAGATCGGAGGACGGAGGCGACTGGCGAGGAGAAATCCTTTCTTTTTTTCTTCTTCTCGGGAAGGCAAGCCAGAGGGTTTGGCCTGGTCTCCTTTTTGAACGGAGGCAGGGACTGCACACGCGACAGAGGAGCGGCAGGCGGCGCGGGAGCAGTTTAATTGATTCCCCCCTCGAGAGCGGCTCTCAATTTTATCAAGGAGACGGAAAGAAGGGGGTTTTAGCTAACCTTTTTTTTTTTTTTTTTTTTTGTCCGATTCTCCGGCTGACCTCGGCGGCTCCGTCTCGCACGTTTAAATTTTACTTATTTTTTATCGATTACAAAGTATTCATGCATTTATTTTAAAAAAAATTACTATCAAATTTTAATTTTTTTTAAAAATTATCGTATAATCACTACCCACGTCATTTGGCATGTCTAGAAAAAAAAATTTATATTCTTAATTAAGATAATAGAATAGCTGATATCTTTAGTGGTCACGCGATAGCCATGCGATCATTTTTTATTTTTTTAATATTCAATTTAAATGATAGGATCAATTACAACTTAAATTCAAATTGAAGGTTAATTGTAATTTTATTTAGTTTAGAAGGAAATATGCAAGTACTGCATAGTTAATGGGATTGTATGGTAAGATTAGGCATGGCTGAAACTAAGGCTATAATTTTTAAAAAAAAATATTAAAAAAATATAATAATTAAACCCTTGTTTTAAAAAATAATAGGTTTACATAAATATGACAAAACCATAAACCATTCGCTTATTTTGAGATGATGAATTGAATTATTATTTGAATTTGTTTAAATCTTTAGAGGGAAAAAAAATAAAAGAATAAAATATAAAAATAAAAGAGAAATAAAGAAAGGAGCTAGAGAAAGAATTGTTACCTTCTGGTCCTTCTCCATGTTTGGAGAGGAGGAAGGAATGAAAAGAAAAAAAAAATAATTTATATTTATTTTATTTGAATTAAGAGAAATCTAAATCAATTTATAGAGATAAAATTGAAAAGATGGGGAAAAAATATAAACTTATTCCTCTCCTCCTATCTTTCAGTTTCGAGATAAAGAAATTTAACCTTTTGAAAAAAAAAAAAAAAGATCCCACTTTTGACCTTTCTCCCAAACAGATGCCTTTAATACTCTTTTCCTTTTCCCGTGCCTCTCATTAGCCTTCAGCCAAATAGACCTAAGTGTACTATTAACTACTGCTCTTAATATCATAATATCCAATGTAACTAGATTCATAAAAATATAGATATAGAATATTATGTTTTCAAATTATTGCTCGACACTAGTGATAAATTTAAAAAGAAAGATCACCAAGTAAAAATAATACATGTAAGTTAAAAGAAAATATGATCGACCTAGCATGTCTAATTGTTTTTGAGATTGTGGCATCTACTGCATGCCTAATCAGTAGTAGATGCATGCCTAATCAGTAACTTTAGCATTGATTTGAATATCTGCGAACTCTATTTTACCTCTTTGGGATTTCCACTCGTGTTGAAAGGTTTAGTTGAGAAAGTAAAATAAAAAGAAGTTTGCTGGAAACAAAAGCTCTTTTCATTGTTTTGATAATGGTGGAAAGATTCAGAAAGTTAAATTAGAGGAGAATGTAGGGCCAAAACTTTATGCAACAAGTCAAAATTCTCCCTTTCAAAGGATTTTCTACTTTGAAGGCAAGAAAGCAAATGGTTCAAAACTAGCAAACCATACCTTGCAACAGAAGTCTTTAAGGTTAGAATTTCTTAGAAGACTTCTATTGTATTTCTCAGAAAACCTGCACTATCAACACAAAACTAATTAAAAAGAAATTCACTCAAGTTTTCTTCAAAACAATATTTGGGCCAGCTCACATGTTAGATCGCGCCCAGGAATTCAAGACATATCGGACAATGAGTTTGACTTGGCTGATTAGATGTTGATAGTAGTTGGCAAAAGTTGATTATAATCTATATTTTATATAAAAACACAGAGAGAGAGAGAGAGAGAGAGAGAGAGAGAGAATTTTATGACAACCATTGACATGATTGAAAGAGAGGAGATGAAGGCAACAAAGCACCAATGGTTAGGAAGCAGAACGGTAAGGGGAATGTATTGCTTAGAATGGGGGAACGGTGATGGTGTGGAGGGTTAAGGAGGATTTATACGGGTGAGGGTCAGGTTTCTAGTTGGAATTCATACTTTCTCTCTCTCTCTCAAAATTTTTTTCGAGGTCAAATTTTGTTGGAAGAAAAAAATTTGGAATAGTTATTCTATTACATTTTAAATCTTAAGGATTATATGATATTTATAGACCCTTTAAGTAACAGAATAATTAAAGCTAATTTGGAAAGGAGCAACAATAAGTAAACATAATTTCCTAGATAATTATTTCCAAAACTTCAAGTCCGAAGATGAGCTTGGGATACGAACAGCCTTTTCAATTTCCAACAGCTTGGGATACGAACAGTCTTTTCAATTGCCAACAGCTTAGACCGAGGTCATCTTGACCATGCTGATCAGTCTCTTGAGTTTAAGGAAGGAATCTGATTTCATCAGATCTCAAATGAAGTGGTACGTTATATCAATGTGCTTGCTTCTTCCATGGAAGACTGGATTCTTTGCAAGGGCAATTGTTGACTTGTTATCACAATAAATCATCGTCGAATGCTTCTGCTTATGCTGTAACTCAGCAAGCATCGAACGCAACCAAACTGCTTGAGTAGCAATAAGCCGCTGCTATATATTCCGCTTCAGCACTGGACAAAGCAACCACCTGCTGCTTCTTTGAAGACCAGGAAAAAATTCCATTTCCTAAAGAGAAACATACCCGGAAGTACTCTTTCTTTCTCCATATCACCTCTCCAATCATTTTCTGTATATCCTACAAGCTGAAAAACATTAGAAGCAGTATAGAATACACCATCATTTATAGTACCTTTTTTTTTTTTTTTGGTACAAAAAGGGGAAGGAGGGCTATTGCCGACCCGTAGCTAGTCCCATGCGGCTCCTTTCCCCGTCAGGATATGTTCCATGCACGGCACGAGATTTGCGCAGCCGTTCCCCGCCCGAAGATGAGTAGGTCAACCTAACCCCACCCAGGTGCCAGCAGTCAGAACAGGGAGACTAGAAGAAACCTTAGCCCCTCCAGCACCGGCGTTTCAGGCCCCAAGGATTACCTTGGAATTATTCGAGTCAGCCGCAACCTCATTCCTCGAACCTGAGACGTCGTGGTTGTGTGGAGGAACCCCAACTACTGGGCTACCGCCTGAGCGGTCATCATTTATAGTACTTAATGTATCGTAGAATTCTTTTTGTCTAGGAATCTCCATAAATCTGCTTATCATTCCAACACTAAAAACAAGATCTGGCTAGTAGAAGTCAAATATCTCAGACTCCCGACTAGCCTCTTGAAATAAGTAAGATCGACTTCGGAACCACTTCCGTCTTTTGTCAACTTCAATCTGTCCTCCATGGGAGTGCTAATTGGTTTACAAGTAGCCATCTTAAAACGCTTAAGAATATCCTTGGCATACTTTTGTTGACAAATAAAAATACCATCCTCCGATTGTGTAACTTCAAGGCCAAGAAAATAATACATCAGACCCATGTCCGCCATCTCGAACTCATGAGTCATAGCCTCCCTGAAGTCACAAATCATCTCTTGACAATCTCCAGTAAATATGAGATCATCGACATATAAGCAAACAATAAGCATCTCACCGTTCAAGCCAATCTTTACATATAAAGTATGCTCATAAGGATACCTAGTAAAACCGTGATTCAGAAAATAAGAATCAATTCTGGTATACCATGCTCGTGGGGCTTGCTTAAGGCCGTAAAGAGCTTTCTTCAATTTGTAGACAAAGCCCTCTTGTCCTTTCTTGACATAACCCTCAGGTTGATCTACATACACCTCCTCCTCAAGTACGCCATTGAGAAATGCAAACTTGACATCCATTTGATGTATTTTCCAGCATCTTTGAGCAGCTAAAGCAAAAATCATACGAATAGTATCCATCCTTGCAACCGGAGCAATACCTCAAAATAGTCAATCCCAGGTTTTTGTTTGTAACCCTTGACTACAAGCCAAGCCTTCAACCGATCAACATCACCATTAGGCTTGTACTTGATCTTATAGACCCACTTTACACCGATGGACTTCTTGCCTTCTGGAGAGAAGTGAGCTCCCATGTATCATTTTCTCGATTGCATGGATCTCATCATCCATCGCACGAACCCAATCATCATCTTGGGAAGCCTCCTGCAACTTTGTAGGATGATAATCTGCAAAAAGAGCAAAATTGATAATTTCTTCATCGAAGGGATCATCATCTTTTGACAAAAAGCAATCCCTTAAACGAGTTGGCAAAACTCGTTCTCGCCGTGGACGTGAGGAACTTTCAGTAAGATGTTCGACATGATTTGATGAAGTAACTGCTGTTGTAGTCCCTGCTATCGAACCTGGTTCCATCGAAGCTGCTACTGGTTCAAATTGACTATCTGAATCGGGCTGAACCGTCTCCTCCTCATCTAGGATGAAGCGAAACTGCTTCTTTTCTTCTGAGTTCCAAGTCCACTCTCCTTCCTCGTCGAAGGTAACATTTCGACTGATAACGACCTTACATTTCGACTGATAACGACCTTTTTTGTTACTGGATTATACAATCGATAACCCTTTGTCTCATTGCTGTAACCGAAGAAGATGCACTTCTCGCTCTTCTCATCAAGCTTCTTACGTAGCTCATTTGGCACATGGGCATAAGCAATACACCCAAATACACGAAGATGCAGAACTGAAGGGATTCGACCACTCCATACCGCCGTCGGTGTCTTGAACTCAAGACCTTTAGTGGGACATCTGTTCAACAAATAAATAGCACAAGCAACCGCCTCCGCCCAGAAATACTTTGGCAAATGTTTAGAATGAAGCATAGTACGTACCATATCGACAATAGTGCAATTTTTCCTTTCTGTACTCCATTCTGTTAAGGAGTATACCGTGCTGTCAATTGATGCTTGATGCCGCATTGCTTGAAGAAACCATCACCAACCAAATATTCTATGCCACGATCAGTTCGGAGAATCCGAATTTTGTGCCCACTTTGGTTTTCAACATAGGCTTTAAACTCTTTGAAAGCATCGATGGCGTCGGACTTCTGCTTCAAGAAATAAACCCATGTTTTTCTGCTAAAGTCATCGATGAAGGTAGCAAAATACATGTACCCTCGATTCGACGATTCACCGAGCGGTCTGCAGAGATCGGAGTGAACTAACTCCAATGGCTTCAACGCTCTCCATGATTGTCCTGAAGGGAAGCTTTCTCTAGATTTCTTCTCAATGACGCATGGTTCACAGATCTCCTTTGAAGAAGAAATTTCGGACATACCTCACACCATCTTCTTTCGACACAACAACTTCAAGCTGTCGAAATTCACATGTCCGAACTGCTTGTGCCAAAGCCATGAAGAATCTTGCACTGAGGCACTAAAACACGACGTAGCATAATTAATATACAAAGAAAAAGACGATTTTGAGCCATTTTTACCTTCGCAATCAATCCTCCTTTGCCATCATGAATCATGCAAAACCTCATCCTTGATGATCATGCGATAGCCGCGCTCGGACAACTGTCCTATGCTCAGGAGATTCTCTCGAAGGCCAGGAACATAATGGACGTTGGAAATGGTTGAAACCGATCCATCTTTTATCTTGATTTTAATGCTTCCCTTTCCGATGATAAGAAATTTTGTATCATTCCCGAACCTCACCTCCGAACGAAAGGTGTCATCGAAATTTGAGAATAACTTCTTTTCACCACACATGTGATTACTGCATCCAGTGTCTAAGTACCAAACATTCTTATGGTTCTCCACCGAAGCATCACACGTGAATAAAAGAGCATTATCATGCTCATCATCAAATCTATCGACAGAACTTGCTACTTTAGCATGAAACTTTTGACCATCAGATCTTTTGCTTCGACGCTCAGATTTATAATGCCCATACTTTTTACATTAAATATTAAAATGGGACTTATCTTTTTGTTGTCGAGGTTGCTTCTCCTGCCGCCTTTTATCTTTCATTTGAGTAGAAAGATTCTTCTTTTCATCAGGCAACATCAACTGGCTTTGTAGAGCCTCCTCCACCAACTTGGACTTCTCCTTGAGTCGTTGCTCATCATTTGTAGAGAGCCAACCAACTCATCCACGGTCAAAATAGAGAGGTCACGTGACTCTTCGATGGAAGTCACAATATATTCAAACTGCAACATTAGCGTCCGAAGGATCTTCTCGACAATAAGTTGATCATCAATAGTCTCACCATTGGCCTTCATTTGATTGACAAGAGTCAATACCCGTGAGAAATAGTCGGAAATGGATGCCGACTTTTCCATCTGAAGGAGCTCGTATTGTCGACGAAGAGTCTGAAGCCGAACCTTCTGGACCTTCTCAACACCTTTGTAAATTTTGATGAGAGTATCCCACGCTTCCTTTGCCATCTTCGAATTCGCCACTTTTTCAAATATTGACAAATCTATCGCTTGAAAGATGTAAAAGAGCCTTACTATCTTTCTTACGATTTTCTTTTGTCGTCTTCTGCTCCTCTATTGTCAAATCTGCCGCTGCTCCCGGCTCGACGAATCCTTCTTCAATAATCTCGGTCAGCTCCTGAAAACCAAACATCACCTCCATCTGGATCTTCTAATGCTCAAACCTCCATCTGGATCCAATGCTCAACCTCCATCTGGATCTTCCAATGCTCAAAATTCTGAAAACCAAATATCACCTCCATCTGGATCTTCCAATGCTCAAACCTCCATCTGGATCCAATGCTCAAACCTCCATCTGGATCTTCAAATGCTCAAAATTCTTCCCATCAAACCAGGCTCTCTGATACCAGATGTTGGAAGAAGGAAATTTGGAATAGTTATTCTATTGCATTTTAAACCTTGAAGGATTACATGATATTTATAGACCCTTTAAGTAACAGAATAATTAAAGCTAATTTGGAAACGAGCAACAATAAGTAAACATAATTTTCTAGATAATTATTTTCAAAACTCCAAGTCCTAAGATGAGCTTGGGATACGAACAGCCTTTTCAATTTCCAACAGCTTGGGATACGAACAGCCTTTTCAATTGCCAACAAATTTTCACTCCAAATCTAGCAAGTAATTAGGGTCTAGCCACACCCTTTTGCTTTATCTTTGGTTAGGTAGCTCAACCAAAGCTGGCTGAGTGGCTTGAGACGAAATCGATGCCGAGTTTCATGGACGCATTTCTAGTTGCAAGAGAATTAGGTTTTTAGGAAATTTTACTGAAACAAGGGTTTGACTCAGTTAATTAAATGTTGATAGTAGTTGTTAATTAAATGTTGACACTCAATTGAAGGGGAGAAGAGATGTAGAAATAACAATTACAATAGGGGAATTTTGTTACTCCGAAATCAAAATTTTCAAACAATGACAGCATAAGTGAGGCTCAGTCACATTGGCGCAACTTAACGTGCTCAACATTCAACAAACACTTGCAATTATGGCAAAGCATTATGCGGCCAGTTTTTGTGTTATGACGAAGACTGTCATGAAGTTTGGAGCAATCTTCCTTGCATCCATACAGGCCTTTTTAACTTTATCATTTGCAATGCTCTACTTAAACTCAGATGAGCCTCATTGGCAATGCCCATTTCTGTATCCATGTTAGCTTTAAAAATTTACATTCATAGCAAGCGAATAAATATGAAACTATTCATGTTGTGATGTCTTTATTGCACACTATAAACTTATGGGGCCAGTTGACCCCATGGGCAATAAAGACATTAATTTTTGGATGGCATCCTCTCAAGATAGCGATTTTCAGACAATTTCTTAGGCGGCCGCGGCGGCCTTCCTGGACGGCTTAATTCCTAGGCGGCCCCGCCCCGGCATCTCCAAGTCGACCGAGTCGGCCCCGACTTTCCCAAGTCGGCCCCGCTCGACCCCGGTATCTCCAAGCCGACCGAATCGGCCCCGACCATCCCTGGTCGGCCCTGCCTCATTTAAAGTCGGCTCTCTCATTCAAGTCGGCACTCTCATTCAAGTCGGCCCCACCTCATTCAAGTCGGCCCTCTCATTTAAGCTGGCCTTCAGCCTGGCCTAGCACCTCAACTCGGCCACGGACGTCCCGTCCCGGCCTCCAGATTCGTTTCGGCTTCTAGCTCCTTCCCGGCCATAGACATCTCGCCTCGATCATGAATAGTGCTCGATCATCTTAGCCTTGGCCATGAATAGTGCTCGGCCACCTTGGCCTCGACATCATTATGAACAGTGCCATGTAAGCACTCTAATCAACGCTTTACAAGGGACAGCTGGCTTCAACTCCCAACTCTTCTATCCTAGACGGATGTGTGCTCGTGATGGTGATAAGACTCGACCACCTTTTATCTCTCTTCCCTGTAGCGGTCAAATCAAGTGGCCACCCACTCTGACTGAACTTGACCCACCAACCAGCTGCAGCCACCCACTTTGATGGGATTTAACCTGCAGCTCTGACATGCCAAAGAAGGAAGCAAGCTCTGCCATTGCAGCCATCACCTTAAATGCTCTTACAAGTGGCAGCACCCCCAAGGCACCCCAAGCCTCACAGACATCAGCTCCGTCACTTCACCCATCAAAGTCATCATTATGAGGCCTCAACCACTCAAACTAGACAAACTCTAAGCATCTATAAATGGGTAAGAGGGACCCTCGACCAGGGAACGGAACACAACTCAACTAAGAACTGATAACTCCGGTAACCACAAAAGAACGCACTCATAACATTTCTAAACGCTCATTCTTGCTCACAGAGAGCTCTTCTCTGAGCCTCTCTCTCTTTCTCTTTCGAGCTTCCTCAAGCTCACGGCTATTGCCCAGAGCACTGACTTGAGCGTCGGAGGATCCCTGCCGGAATCTTCGGCCCCTGGGACTTTTTGCAGGCTCCCAGACGCGAGAGGCTCATCGGAAGATCCCGAGCTCGCTGGAGAAGGCGATCAGACGCTCATGAACGTTCGAGGGGAGGTGATCTGGTAGCATCAGATTGGCGCGCCAGGAAGGGGGAGAAAGCAGAGTTCTGTGACACTAAGCTACAAGCTCTCACTTCCTCTACGACAACAATGAAAGCTTTCGCCAGTTATGCTGGGGGGCACCCTCAACGGGCTGCGCAGCAGGAGACCAGCTCTGCTCCACCATCGTCACCACTTCAAGCCAAAAAGCATGCCACCCTCATCCCTTGAAATGTCAGCATTAGAAGCAGCTGTCAAAAGCTACGGGAGCGATATTTCATAGCCACAGCAGCAAACAAGAGCTTACGCTGCTCCTTGGTTGCCGCTCAGGCCAGCTATCATCCATCCGGTGGGAGATCTTCCTAGCAAGAGACTCGCCACCATCATGTCTCTCCAAGACTCATCAGTAAAAGTAGGCTCAAGCTATCAGTAAAGAGCCCCTTCAAGCTCACCAACGAACGCCACAAACATGAAGTTCCCCAAATGAAGTAGAAGGAGATAATTTTTTCAACAAAAAAGCTAAGTACACTACACTTTGAGAAAAAGTTTCTTTTCATTAGTGTTTGAATGCATTACAGGAAAACCAACAAAACAAACCATTCAAAAGGCTCTCGTCGGTCCTACGTTCAGAAGGTCACCCCCGGGCCGGCCACAAACCCCCGAGGCGGTTCTAAAGGAGCTCACCAGCATCGCAGCTAATGGGGCACCACTCAGTCCGGCTAGGAGATGCCTCCGAATCGGTTCAAGTCCCTAACAGCTTCGTATCCGGTCAAGTCGCCCCTCGGGCGGCACACAAACCCCCAAGGTGGTTCTAAAGGAGCTCACCAGTATTGCGGCTAACGGGATACCACTTGGTCCGACTAGGAGACGCCCTCGAGTCGGTTCAAGTCCCTAACAGCTCCGTACCCGGTCTAGTCATCCCTCGGGCGGCACACAAACCCCCAAGGCGGTTTTAAAGAAGCTCATCGGCATTGCAGCTAACGGGACACCACTCGGTCTGGCTAGGAGATGCCCCCAAGTCGGTTCAAGTCCCTAAGAGCTCTGTACCCAGTCGAGTCATCCCTCAAGCGGCACACAAACCCCTGAGGTAGTTCTAAAGGAGCACACCGGCATCGTGGCTAACGGAACACCACTCGGTCCGGCTAGGAGATGCCCCCGAGTCGGTTCAAGTCCCTAACAGCTTCGTACCCGGTCGAGTCGCCCCTCGAACAGCACACAAACCCTTAAGGCGGTTCTAAAGGAGCTCACTGGCATCGCGGCTAATGGAACACCACTCGGTCCGGCTAGGAGATGCCCCTGAGTCGGTTCAAGTCCCTAACAGCTCCGTATCCGATTGAGTCACCCCTCGAGCGGCACACAAACCCCCGAGATGGTTCAAAAGGAGCTCGCCCGCATCACTGCCTACGGGACACTACTCGGCATTTGCACGGTGATGCCCCATGAGTGGTTAAGACCCTAAAGGCTCTATACCGGCCGAGTCGCCCCTCGCAGTGGTTTTCAAACCCCCGAGGCAGTTCAAAAGGAACCTGACGACTCAGCTCTCAGGTCACCCTTTGGGGTTCAAAAGGAACCTGATGATTCTCAGCTCTCATGTCACCCTCCGGGGTTCAAAAGGCTTCCGACAACCACAACTCTGCCTCAGCGGCATAATTGCAGCCTTCATGGCTTATATCTGCCTCAGCGACATTATGGCAGCCTTAGCGGCTTTCTCTCTACCTCAGTGGCATCATCACAGCCTCAACGGCTTTATCTCTACCTCAGCATCATTATTGCAACCTCAACGGCTTTATCTCTGCTTCAACGACATCATTTATGCCTCAGCGGCATTATTGCAGCCTCATCGGCAATTTTATCTCAACCTCAACAGCTTTATCTCAGCTCAATGACATTATCGCAGCCTCAACGGCTTTATCTATGCCTTAGTGGCGTTATTGCAGCCTCAACGGCTTTATCTCTGCCTCAACGACATCATCTCTGCCTCAGCAGCATTATTGCAGCCTCATCGGCAATTTTATCTCAGCCTCAATGGCTTTATCTTAGCCTCAGCGGCATCATTGCAACCTCCATGGCTCTATTTCTGTTTCAACAATTTTATCTCTGCCTCAACAGCATTATGGCAGCCTCAACGGCTTTCTCTCTGCCTCAGCGGCATTATTGCAGCCTCAACGGCTTTATCTCTGCCTCCGCGGCATCATTGCAGCCTCAATGGCTTTATCTCTGCCTCAGCGGCGTCATCTCAGCCTCAGCGGCATCATTGCAGCCTCCACGGCTCTATTTCTGCTTCGACAATTTTATCTCAGCCTCAGCGGCATCATTGCAGCCTCCACGGCTCTATTTCTGCTTCAGCAATTTTACCTTAGCCTCAGCGGCATTATTGCAGCCTCCACGGTTCTATTTTTGCTTCGGCAATTTTATCTCAGCCTCAGCGGCATCATTGCAGCCTCCACGGCTCTATTTCTGGTTCGGTAATTTTATCTCTGCCTCAGCGGCATTATGGCAGCCTCAACGGCTTTTCTCTCTGCCTCAGTGGCATTATTGCGGCCTTAACAGCTTTATCTCTGCCTCCGCAGTATCATTGCAGCCTCAACGGCTTTATCTCTGCCTCGGCGGTATTATTGCAGCCTCAACGGCTTTATCTCAGTCTCAGCGGCGTCATCTCAGCCTAGCGGCATCATTGCAGCCTCCACGGCTCTATTTCTACTTCGGCAATTTTATCTCAGCCTCAACGGCATCATTGCAGCCTTCATGGCTCTATTTCTGCTTCGGCAATTTTATCTCAGTCTCAGCCCACGGCTCTATTTCTGCTTTGGCAATTTTATCTCAGCATCAGCGGCATTATTGCAGCCTCCATGGCTCTATTTTTGCTTCAGCAATTTATCTCAGCCTCAGCGGCATCATTGCAGCCTCCACGGCTCTATTTCTACTTTGGAAATTTTATCTCTGCCTCAGCGACATAATCGCAGCCTCAACGGCTTTATCTCTGCCTCAGGGGCGTTATTGCAGCCTCAACGGCTTTATCTCTGCCTCAACGACGTCATCTCTGCCTCAGCGGCATTATTGCAGCCTCATCGGCAATTTTATCTCAGCCTCAACGGCTTTATCTTAGCCTCAGTGGCATTATTGCAGCCTCAACGGCTTTATCTCTGCCTCCGCGGCATCATTGCAGCCTCAACGGCTTATCTCTGCCTCAGCGGCATTATTGCAGCCTCAACGGCTTTATCTCTGCCTCAGCGGCATCATATCAACCTCAGCGGCATCATTGCAGCCTCCACGGCTCTATTTCTGCTTCGGCCATTTTATCTCAGCCTCAGCGGCATAATTGCAGCCTCCACGGCTCTATTTCTGCTTCGATAATTTATCTAAGCCTCAGTGGCATTATTGCAGCCTCCACGGCTCTATTTCTGCTTCAGCAATTTTATCTCAGCCTCAGCGGCATTATTGCAGCCTCCATAGCTCTATTTTTGCTTCGGCAATTTTATCTCAGCCTCAGCGGCATCATTGCAGCCTCCACGGCTCTATTTCTGCTTCAGCAATTTTATCTCTGCCTTAGCCGCATTATCGCAACCTCAACGGTTTTATCTTGCCCCAGCGGCTAATCGACGAGCATACCCCCAAAAATTGGCGTGTGCTGCTTTTGAGTGGCAAACACAAGGTAATCAATTTACCTCAAAAATTTCTTAAGTCCTACACTCCTTTCGCTTAGTTGATGTGCGGCACACAAGCTCAAGGAGTGTGGGGGGCATTTGATGGGGCCAGTTGACCCCATGGGCAATAAAGATAACAATTTTTGGATGACATCCTCTCAAGATAGCGATTTCTAGATAATTTTTCTAGGCAGCCGCAGCGGCCTTCCTAGACGGCTTAATTCCTAGGCGGCCCGCCCCGGCATCTCCAAGTCGGCCGAGTCGGCCCCGACTTTCCCAAGTTGGCCCTGCTCGGCCCCGGCACCTCCCAGTCGACCGAGTTGGCCCCGACTTCCCCAAGTCGGCTTCGCTCAGCCCCGGCACCTCCCAGTCGGTCGAGCCAGCCCCGACCATCCCTGGTCGGCCCCGACCTTCCCAAGTCGGCCCTGCTCGGCCCGGTATCTCCAAGTCGGCCGAGTCGGCCCCAACTTTCCCAAGTCGGCCCTGCTCAGCCTCGGCATCTGCAAGTCGGCCGAGTCGGCCCCGACTTCCCCAAGTCGGCCCCGCTCGGCCCCGGCACCTCCTAGTCGATCGAGTCGGCCCCGACTTTCCCAAGTCGACCCCGCTCGGCCCCGACATCTCCAAGCCGGCCGA